>CALNVZ010000218.1:41171219-41243279 GCA_940671915.1 Paracentrotus lividus | reverse complement strand
AAAATGGCCAACAACAATTTCTTTTTTCAAAGTTTCTGACACTTCAAGTCATTTCTAGATAAATTTTGAAAAATCAAAGTTATTTGAACCAGATATCATTTTGATTTTTTCAGAATTCGGTCCTTCATCTCATGGAATTGCCCATTTGTATTTGATCTTCATTTATGAGGAGATATTGTTAAGGTTTTCATTCCTTCCATATTAGGTGGTAGTCTCATGCCATCCCCCCTCCCCCCATCTGTGAGGACTTTAGCGCTGCCTGGTTTTGCCAATTAATTTTTATTTTTGTTTTGTAGCATTGCTACATGTAAGTAGGGTTTTTTTATACTCAAAATTTCATCTGAAGTCATGAATGTCCCGGGACGTTCACGTATCTGGGTGGGGGAGGAGGGGGGGGGGGGTGTTTTACCAAGACATTCATAAGCTACAAACTGTACAAACCACTTTACATGCTACTGGTGATCAGTTCTCATGCTAAATGATCTCTATGGAATATGATGGGCATAACACCCAAGAACATGTTCCAGTCGTTAATAAGATCATTTGTAACTTTACAAACAACTTGATGAGACACCCCACATGTGTAGGTAAATTGATTACAATCATGTATTTAAAACCAATTTGTTTCATTTTACTTTTGGTTACATGTATATACAAAAAATTACCTTGAGCTTTCAATTAATTTTTAAAAAACCTTTATTGATGCAGTTTGCCTGAAAGTGTGTGCAGCTGGTACTGAATCATGAAGAGGAGTGCTGGAGATGAAGATGGTCCAGACCAGAAACATCTTGCCAGTAGATCTCAACTAGTAAGTAGATCATTGTAGAGCGAAGGTTTCACATGAAACCTCCACTATGGCCATGTGTTTTGAACTCCCCCTCTTTTGTGTTACAACACCTAAATCTAAAAATCATGCACCTATCAGGATCAAAGTGTCATAACTTTAAAAATATTAATTCTATCCCTACAAAAGTATATATTTTCCAAAAGGAAATTTCCTGTAAAAGGGCCTGAGGATTTTTGTCAACTTTTGGCTGGGGGAGGGGCAGCCTCTCCCCAAGATCTCGGCAATAGTGAGGCCAGGAGGGTGCGAAATCCCATAGACTTTGTGTGTACTCTTCCCCCCCCCCTCCTCTTCCCCTTCCCCCTCAACCACCCTTGCCTTTTCACATTTGGTCGCATGCAGTGTCGCGAGTTCAAGTGCTAGTTCGTTCAAATTCACAGCTATGATTGAGCTTGCATTCAGCTTTCAAATACGACCAATTTCATGGCAATACCCCTCCATTTAGCTGAGATATCATTCATTAAATGAATTCTTTTTTTGAAAAGTGTAATAACTCCTTTTTGGGTGGCGAGTTCAAAACACATGGCCCTATATGTGTGACATGCCACCTCAAAACCACTAATATGTAAGTAACCAAACTAAAATTGTTGCATATTTTCTGAAACTAGAGATTCTAAACTGTCTGGTAATTTTAAATAATATTTACTGAAGTATTGAGTTTAATATGATGGTAGAGTAATCTTGAGCTATCATGGAAATAACATTCTAATTCTCCCATAATTTGCTCTCTTCTTTCTTTACTTGGTGTTTAGCCTTGAGTCATTTATTGGGGCAGTACCTCTTCTCTTCCAACTCCTATATTGTCTAATTGACCAGAAGAAGATGTTTTACCATAATCACCTCTCTCCATCCCCATCTATCTCCAGAAAGTTCACTGACCTTCTGTTCTACCCTTTCATTTTGAGGGACTAGTTTATTCAATTGGAATCAAATTAAATCCTAAACCACATTAATGTTTGTAAAATTAAGATGAGTAGCTACATGTACCTGTACATATTCCTTCTCTCTCTCTCTCTCTCTCTCTCTCTCTCTCTCTTTACATTGAGAGGTACTGTACTGCTGAGACTGATCATTATCAGGAAAGAAAATTATTATTTCAAAGCTGCCAGAATTTGCAACTTTCCTATTAAACATATTTCTGTTTGTTTTTCTTTCATATTTTACATATGACAGGACGGCCAGGCCCACAGATCAGCAACCCCACTACGAACGAATGATCCCCAGGTTCCACCTTCTGTGCCTTTATCTCGTGTACAGATATTACAGATAATTAGAGATTCCAGTACAAAAACCATATGGTCTGGTACACTTGAGATTCCGAATGTAAGATATTAACCCCAGATTTCACCAATCATCAGATTGTAAATTGATATATGCCTGTTGCTTATTTATCAATTGCTGTACCGTTCTACTGTGGGCTGCCATTTTGACTTTTATCAGAAGAACGAGTACAGTGTACATATCCCAATGTTTATGTAAGGAAAACATTTTAATAGTTGAGTAAATGGTTACCTTTTTTTCTAAAATCCCATTTGTGATGAAGATATTATAATAGAATGAATATGACAACACAAATTTTTTAAGTTCTTTTAAGAGTAGAAATACATGGTACATATTTCTGACCCTGCCTGACATAGTGCTCATCAATAATGTATGCAGAATGAATGGCTCGCAGCAGGTTATGCATCTTTCTCTGCCATTGTTGCCTTGTGAATAAATACTTATGCATTTAAATACATTTGTAATCTGGTCTATTGTCCATGGAGCAAGCATACATTTTAAGTCATCCTCTACAGCCTGAACTTTGTCATGGGAGATCATATATTTTGACAGGATTATCTTGATTTATTTCTTTCTCAAAGATATTTAACTGAAATACCAAAATATTGAAAAAAAAAAAAAAAATAAAACTATCAGTTTCAATAAGCAAATTTGTACTCAGGGATGGATTCCCTTTATAAGCCTAAAAGTAGCAATGTTGACATGTTATTGAATTATATTTGGAGACATAAAGTAGACCCCTGCAAATTTGAGCAAGTACACAAAACAAGTCTGATTGGGGTTCCATGAATATGAGTTTTGTTTTTCTGTGTTTAACCTTTATTTTCTCTATACTATGATATCGGACAAAGAAAACCATAGATAAGATCTGTTTATTCAATATAATCTCATGCTTGGTGGGGGATATGTTCACATTATTCATCAATTTGCAAGAAGTATAATTATGATTAACCCGATCAAATATGAATAATAATTGGATGTAGAAAATTATGTTTTGTACATGTACACACTTCAGCTTTCTGGCATAACATGTACATGGTCTATGTATGTATATTTGTACATCAAAGTACTTAGCAAATACGAAGATGCTAATTAGAAATTCCAATCTGTTGAGAACATGATGAAAGTCTTCATGTCTATTGTTTTTAAAACAATCAGATGGAATAGACATAGTTTATAGTTTCACAAATAAAATATTGTCATTTCCTGAAGGTAATTATTGTGTGTGTTTTATTCTCATTCAGAGACCTCACAGTAATGAGCAGAGGCAGACTGTGGATATAATCTCTGGCAAGATTCATTCCTACAGGAGGATCAATAGAATCAATTGGCCCAAGCAGCTCAAGATGACAACCATCTCTGAGGATGACTACAGGGTGAGTCCTGTTTTAAAGAGTTGATAATGGTGATTTACTAGAGTCGGCAGTGATTATTTCTTGGATAATGCTATGATAAATTTTGAAATGTGCTTCTTTTATAGAGTAAGAGGGTATTATGATGATAAAGAAGAGGATGGTTGATGTCAATTATTATGGTGACATAGTTTGGATGCCAGTAAGAGAACTGGCAAAGTTTACCAAGATTACTTTCAAAGCAAATTTAATTCAGTAAATTAGTTCAGACTTTTTTTTTTTTTTTTTTTTGGGGGGGGGGGGGTTCAGTCAATCCACATTTCAAATTTTATTTCTGCAGTACATGTAAAGTTGAGGCCAGAAGTTTACATACAGTCGTAGGAAATTCAGTGAAAATTGTTCTCGCACGGAAGATGCTAAATTTTTCTCTTGCTAAACATCATGAAATTTACTGCATCTTCAGAAATCTTAGTACTACCATAACAAAATAATAAAAGAGCTGATTAAGCTCTTTCTTGTGAATGAGATGCCGATAGGACTAAAGTATATTTTAGATGGAATTTTCTTTGCAAAAAAGTATTATTCATGCCAAATTTATTCTATTATTAGTCATTAAGTTTCCAAACATTCTTTCATAGCCATATTTTAATTTCAAATCTATGATAACAATTGTTATCTGAAATGTTTCTGTTGAGAAATAACGAACACAACTAGGAAATGTTTGGTCAAGTTTTTTTTTAAAGTTTGTTTAAAATGTAAAGATTTTGGGGGAAATGACATCTAAATATAATTCAGCTCCTAATGACAAGCCAGTCTACAAAAGCACAATTGACATATTGATTTGTCATTTTAACACATAATTTTTTAAGATACAGTAAATGTTATGATGTATGGCAAGTGTACAATTTTCATTGAATTTCATGGGTGTATGTAAAGTTCTTGCCTCAACTGTACATGAATGTCATATACCAGTGATCAGCATCTATACTCCATCATGCACATGCAGATAAGATGAACTAATGTGTACATGTTGCTCTGCCTGTAAAACAAAGTAATGCTTTTCCATACATGTACATACAGGCTTTAGAGCAAATACGCTTAAACTGATTTGGAAAATGACCACATCATGATATATTTTTTTTAACCTTAGCCTGTATTCAACTTCAGGTGCACATTAATCAGTATTTAGTTTGGAGAAAGGCACAATTAAAATATATATAGGCCCTATATTATATACAAAGCACAAATAGAGTCAACTCTGCATAAGTCAACCTTCTATGTAAGTCATGTAAGTCAAACCAATTCTTCAGTCCAGATTATACAAGATATGTTATGCGTCCCCTCATATAGTTTTAAGTCAAATTTATTTTAAGTTGAACATATTTCTATTGTCCAGAGAGATTTGACTTATGCAGAGTTTCTTGTAGGTATTAAACAGTTGGGGTATATTAAATGTAGCTAAATAACATGTAGGTGGAGACTGTGTTGTATTCATCTTGTTTTTGATAATATCATACATGTACATAATCTGAAATAATATACAGTAAAAATTCTTTATTAAAGAAATCATAATTTGAAATCTGTTAGTTTAGAGCAATGTGCATTAATATTTTAAAGTTCCCTGTAGTACCATCTCAAAACTTCATCATAAATGCTTATTTTCATACATATACATGTAGGTGTAATCTAAATATGTACATGTAAGAAAAAAAATTGCTGTTCAACATCAAAGCCTAAAATATCTGATGTTATGCACTCTTTTTCTAAATTTTTGGTTTCGGAGAGTGTACCCTGTTGTAAACAGGCTGGAGAGCAGTACAATATTAATAATAAAAATGCAAGCAGCAGCTGGATTTGTTTTAAAGCTTGTATCATACACTTAAAAAATACATGCATCCATAGGTCACATCTTATTTGAATCACAAAACTATGTATACAAAAAAAAATAAGATAGTGTACTATACATTTATTCAGAGACAGTCAAACTTTAAAGTTACAATGTATATGTTTATATAGCTTATTTACTTTATTTTGAACCTGCCAGGAAAATAGCCATATGGCCAGCCTTGCATAAATCGGTAAAGGCTGGTCAAAGCATATACTTGTGTAAAATTATGACGAACAATGTATGTGTATGCACATGTTGTACAACTGTAATAGTGAATGTATGCATTATTACATTTATGGAGACATTATTGTGCATCTATTCCAAGATTTCAACAGAAAGTTACAGAACTAGTCTATCATTTCAGTATGTTATGGCATAAATTTTCTTGCAGAAATTATGGAGTCTGGATACACAGACTGAACCATGTATCTTCTATGTGGATGGAGACTGTAAGATGATGTCACTTGGAGCTTTCATTCAATATTCTTCCAGGCTTCATGTAAGTGAATTTTCAAATTAAAACAGATTGTTCTAATATATGTCATATACATGTATCCCTGTAATTATAACTATAGAAGAAACCCTGGTAACATCTTCAGATAATCTAAAGCATTTTAAAAAATATATAAAAAACCTTTAAAGATTTCTACTTGTAAATATTCTGTTTATGTAATAGAATGATAAAGATAAAGGTAATCTGGGGAGATTTTTTCCCTTTCAATTTCAATAACATCTCATAAAATATTTTGATGGTTGAATGATTAATAAATGAATTAAATGGAATATTCTTGCATTGTATTACATGATATTTTTTCTGGTTTACTTTTGTAATTAAAATATACATGTACGTACTCTCTTAGTACATGTTTGTTTTGTTTTTATCTATTTGTATCTTTTGAAAGTCATTTGTATTTGATTTTCTACCTCTGAAGAAATGCGATTCAAATTAATATTGTTCTTTTATTTTGTAATTATTGACCAGCCTTACATCAAATGCAGCATTAATTACTTGTATCAAAAGTCATGTATTGACCTGATTAGCTCTAAGATATTAATAATTTTTATAAAAAAAGGCTTTAAAGATACTGCTTAAAATATTTTGGTAGCCTGATTTTGTACAAAATTAATTTGAAATGCAGCTATAACATGGCATTTTATCTTAAATGGAAAACCGTGATATTATACAGAAATTTCATGTATTATTATTATTATTATTATTAATGTATTACTTTGTTTGATAAACCAATGGGTTCTGTGTTTCTGTTAGAAAAATGTTTTGTAAAGTATGTCACTTTATCATGTAAATCATCATTGTATTAATGGGTAGATTTAGCTTTACCTCTTTCATTTTGAAATTGTTTTTCATTGAATGAGATGTATTTTTAAACCCCTGCAAATGTTTCAGTCAAATTAAGTACATGAGTGAACATGCATTGTAGGATAGGGTTGTGGCCCTATTATATTCAGTGTACTGCAAAACATAAACTGAACCCAGTTTGTTTTAACTGAATGTAATTCAAAATATATATGATGATGAAATTTTTCTTCTTTTTTTTCAAATCATAATGATTTCAGTAAAATAATTTTAAATACATGTTTAAGTATTGCATCTTTTAACATTCATAATACATACACATGCACATGGTATGAACAACAGTTTTGCATAACATAAGTTTTGCACATTGAAGAAATGGGAATGAGCTGTATTGGCCATCAGCAGCATTGAAGAATTAAAAAAGGCAAAATAGTAAGTTTGGCAATTTAACTGCTTCTTTATACTTGAAATTATGTTTCAAAAATATGTTTTGTTTTTCATTTTATATTTGTATTGACTTTCCAGTATGGATGTGTTATTCTGGAGTACTCATCATCTGCTATACAGATGCTCATTCTTATATCCTGGTTACTAGAGGGTGAGAAGATCACTTTTGGGTACATAAGGAAGTACAGTAACAATGATTGTACTGTCAAGCTCCTTACAGACCTAGGCATCCTCTCACATGCCACCACATACAATGTAAGTAATACAAACATTCACAAATTATCTCATATCAAAATTAATTTTGTTGCTTGTAAATTCTTTTCATTCATAAAGTCCACAAGTAATATCTTAATTTTAATATCAGTAGTGTTTAGGATCTACCAATTCTAAGCTATGGAGTACATGTAGGTTGTTAGAATGAATTTTCTTCTCTCTTTAAATCTTAACATAGCTGTAGCCAAAATAACTTGGAATGAATCTGTGAAATATATCCCAAAATTGTTCCGTTTACATACCAATACCAATCATTTTTTTTTTAACTCAGGATTATCTTAATTTCAAAATCAACCTTGATAACAATGTGCTTTGAAGGCAAAACAGATCTGTGGATGTGTGAGAAAAATTAGATTTATAAAAAGAAAAAAAAGAAAAAAACCTGTATAGCAAGTGGATTTGAAGTAATAAAGATTCAGATAATCATATCACCAAAAATTTGACAGAAACATTTTGATATTTTGCAAAGTTGTTATATTACTGTGATGTGCATGTAGTGATGGTCAGTGTTCCCACTTGTCACAATGAATGAAATGAGTGATTAGCAGAGAGGAGATGCTAATATACATGAGAAGGAAAATAAATATTTGAAACAATGAATAGTGTCCGAGTTACGGTTATTGCTTTACAGTAATTAAACCTGGGTTGACTACGGAGCCCAAGACCTAACAATGTAAATTTACATAACAGTCCCTAACACTTATCCTTAAACCTAAATCTAAAACACTATGTCTGTCCATTTTATCTCACCAAAATATCGGGGATAACATGATATTTGATGACCGCGATGATATTCAAAGTACTGTTTAAAATGCAAATTACAATAAGAATGACTTTATTAATAGGCAGCACAATATTTCTTCATATTTTTCCCCTTGATTATGCAGAAAACAAGTATGGCAAAGAAAGAGAGGGAGATGGATGAAATGATGAAACAGATCACGGAACAACGTATAGAATTATTGCAGAAAAATATGGTGCTCACAGAGAAAGAAGTAGAACTATCGCTGAAAGAAGAAGAACTTGTAGCAAGAGATAGCGCATTACTGGAGAAGGAAGGAGAACTCACACAGAGAGATAGAGCACTATCAGTGATAGAAGGAGAACTCAGAGAGAGAGATAGAGCACAGTCCGAAAAAGAAGAAGAATTCATAGCAAGAGATAAAGCATTATCAGAGAGAGAAACTGTCTTCATAGAGAAAAATAAAGTACTATCACAGAAACAATCTGATCTTGTTGTAAAAGATATAACACTGATGGAGAAAGAGGATACACTGTTGGAGAAAGAAAGAGCACTAAGGGACCTGAAGGAAGAAAATAACAAACTCCAACATAAAAATTATAAGGTAATCTATGGAATGTTGGTTTGCTGAATATATGTTTATTAATTATAGTGAAGTATACATCTAGTAGTAGTAGTAGTAGTGATAGTACCTGTAGTGGCAGTAGTAGTAGCAGTATAATGTTTTAACCTATTATTAGAGGCATTATTACAGACATGTACCAATTTGATATTTAGCTGTTGCATTCCACCTCCCTGCTCTGAATTTGTCGTCAAATCTGATTATTCTCTCTTCTTTACATTGAGTTTTGTGTTGATCTTGTTTTATTATGATTTGAATCTTTTCATTTTACTTTTTAAAAAGTGATCAGGAGGATTTATTATCTCTAACTTCATTTATTGTACATAATCAGAGAATCAGATTTATGTCCATCTTTTTGCTTTTCTCTTTTTTTTATTTTTTTATTTATTTATTTTTTTTTAAAGTAAAATTGCCATCGTTTGTCAGACAGGGTTTCCACATTTTCATGAATTGCTAGATTTATTAAAACCAGTGCTTATAATGGGATTTAAAATCACATATGCAGTGGAATTTCCCATAACCTTATATTTGATTTGAAGTTAATGACATGAATTAACATCATAAAATTGGGGCATGTCTAGCTACATGTATGGTCAAAATTGAGATGCCTCAAATGATTTGCTCTATGTATTCCATTTGAGAGTATTCTTTATTTATTCACAGGGTTCCCACGGTCATGGAAAATCCTGGAAAATCCTGGAAAAATTTGTGGTCATGGAAAGTCAGGGAAAAGTCAGGGAATTTGGAAAATTTGTGAAAAGTCATGGAAAGGGGATTTTGGTCATGGAAAAGTCATGGAATTGCATTTACCTCTTGGCTATGGCAGCTTTCCAGTTTGTCGTGTCTCGCAACTCTCATACTCTGTGATCATACTCTGCTATTATAATTGGTGTTCATGATTTCCATTTTTCACAGTTTTGTGATTTCCACTTTATTTTACTATAATTGCAGTGTTAGTTGCCAGTACCTACTGCTCTGATCATGATTTGTTCCCTGGGGTACTTAGTGTTAGGACTAGTGAGGTTGAAATAACATTTAATAAAGGTTTTTGTGAATATAACTCAGCCACAATCCACATTCCTCTCTCAAAATACTCATGGACGTGAATAAATTGATCACTCCTTACATTCAATTCGGACAACCAGACTACAGCAAATTTCATCTATTTGCAATGATATTATATATAAGATGCCGATCAGTCAATATATTTTTAATATGTCACGTTTTGTCACCAGTTTTGCTTTTTTAGTTGTTTTCAGAGAATTTAAATTTCAAGTTTTGTACAATTTTACTCAACATTCATGGCAATATTGACATATCAAGGCACAACTGATTAATCACTACCAACATGGCTATCAGAACATGATGCATCCAAAGGGTTCTGAATCTCTTAGTTACACAAGATGTTTCAATGGCTGTTTTGGTGTCAATTAATGTGTCCTCTCCGGAAAATTTACTTTTAAAATGAAGTTTAATGAAATTACAAAATAGGCATCAAATGTCCAATTTTCAAGATATCCTCATGATTTTTGGACCATAGAGAGAAATACAGTTGTTAATTTAGCTGGTGTCCTCAAAGTGTATCACAAATGCCCTCATTTTTTTTGTAGTGTAGAGTGAAATGCAGCACTATGTTGAGAATTTAGGATGAGGATGTTTTTGTTTAGCCTTTTTTTTTATGTCACCTTATTGTAAAACTGAAATGTCACTCTTTTGTAACAATTGGATCATGTGTGTCATATGTAAATTGTTTCGTCTTCATATAATTCAGGGTTCCCACAGAAATTTTAAAACAAAAGGACATTTGCGTAAAATTTCACAGTGAGTAAGCATGCAGCAAAAAATGCCAAAACTGCCATTTTTACTTCTTTGCGTGGTAAAATTGATCAAATATGATGGGATTCATGTCTAGAAAGAGTGTTTTTAACTTTTGCAAAATATCTTAATCAATTCACGGTTGAATAAACACCATAAAATACCATGTGAAAGTAAGTATTCTTTCCATTTTGAACACTAAAAATCATGTGAATATCTGTTTTTGTATTATTTTTATGACCATTGCATGTGTGTATATGATCCTATTGCATTTATTAAAAAATTCATGCTTCAGTGAGCATGTGGCATTGGAAAAGCTGTTTTTTTATTTGGAGACCCAAATTAGATTGCGTACTTTGCTAAAGATATGTGCCGAGTTTCAAGTATTAACTCATAGTATAACAAACAAAAATTGACAATGAAATAGGGAAATATTTGACTTTTGTTCACTTTTTGTTCAAACTCTATACATAAAGTCAATATGAGGAAATCAATAATGAACAAAAGTCAAATACATGTATTGTCCATTTTCATTGTAATTTTTTTTGTTGTTATACTGTGAGTTAATTCTTGAAACTTGGCACAAATCTTTAGAAAGTCATTAACTAACGGGAACTTACATGTAGGTCAAATTAAAAATCGGACGTGCCATTAAGCTGTGCCAGGGCCGTAAACTTTCTTCCTTTTTTAATGTTTTTCTTATATATTGTGTTCACTGAAGCATAAAAATTTCTGGATTTTTGCGAAAATTAAATCAAATGAATACTTTTAAATGAATTGTTAGGGTTTAGCTAAGTAAGCAATTTAATTGGGTCTCTAATAAAAAAAAAAAAAGGTTTTTCCCAAGCCACTTGCTCACTGAAGCATGAATTTTTAAATAAATGCAATATGATCATGTACATGTACACACGTGCACCTGTCATAAAAATAATACAAAAACAGATATCCACATGATTTTAAGTGTACAAAATGGAAAGAATCCTTACCTAGTGTTTTTCACATGGTATTTTATGGTGTTCATTCAGCCGTGAATTGATTTAAATTTTTTGCAAAAGTCAAAAACACTCTTCCTAGAAATGAATCCCATCATATTTGAACAATTTTTCAATGGAAAAGAAGAAATAATTGCAAATTATTTTTTTTATTGCTGCATGCTCACTCAACTGTAAAATTTTGTGCAAATATCCTTTCCGTATGTTTGGAAGCACGTTTTGCGTACATTCTGAGTCGTGAAATGTTTAAAATCTAAAAATTGGTCCGATATCATTGAATCAAAGTTGTGATTTTAGGCTTGTGAACTTCAAAAAATGACATTTTTGCATTCAACCATTGCTCACTGAAGCATGACTCCATGATTTTTCCTAAAATTCGCTCCCATGGTAGCTAATTAATTTCCCTACATGTACATGGACATATAATTAGATTTTTTAACTCCTCCTATTTTAAAAATTATTGATATTTGAAATAGGGTGAACTTTCTTTTTGTGTTGTGTTTAGTTCAAAGAAATCTGTCATTTCAAGAAAATTACATGAGTTTGTGTTCAAGATAATTTTGAATTTTGGGTGTTGGTGAAATGAAAATGGTACCCTGGGCAGAAACAGCCCATATGCTAATGATAATGTCATGAGTAAGAGGGTGGGTGGAACGGATGGCTGTAAGGGGAGGTGGAGTCCATCATAACGTGTCTCAGTGATTTTGGAAACCGTGCCAGAAAGGAAGTCATGGAAAGCAGCAATTTAGTCATGGAAAAGTCATGGAAAAGTCATGGAATTCTGTTTTCAAATTTCTGTGGGAACCCTGTATTCATAGACATTACATGTACTTTTTGAGCTAGAATTTTTGCAAGGGTGTTATTTTCGTGAATTTTGCAAGTCAGTTCTTTTGAAAATTTCCACTTTAATATATGTCTATTTATAACAATGACATTTACAAAAATGGCGAATTCCCCCACTTAATCCAAAATCGTGAAAATATCTATACGCAAAAATATTGGCTTGTACAATATGTCAGAACTTCCGTTTGATAAATTATGACATTAGATTTTTGTTTGTGTGTGTATATAGTTGGAGGAAGAACTTCAAATACTTCAAAGAGCTTCAAGTCATGCCCAACATTTGGATGGGGTGAAAAGGAAAACAATCACACAACCAAACATTGAAGAAGATGTGGACAGAATTCTGCAGGTAAGCTGTATCTTTTGCTTTCATCTTTTATGAATATATTTTACTTTTATGACTGTTTATCTCCAATCTAAGGGAAAGTCAAAATAAAATCCCTAGCAACTACATTTGCTCTCTTAAAGTAGATGAAGTATGTGGAATCATTGAACAAAAAAATTGTGGCTAGTTAACGGAAAAAATCCAATCTGGATTTTAACACGGAAGATATCCCATGATTTCTCTTAATATAGGAATATGTATTTTCATAGTTTGACTTCAAAATCACCTATTAGATTCGATGACAATTGGTTATTACTGTGCAGAATTATGATTCTTCAAAGATATGGATGTTACTCCTCATTATGCATGAATATAACTTGCATATATTTCATGAACGGGAGGTCGTGAGTTCGAAACCCGGCCGAGTCATACCAAAGACTTACAAAAATGGTACCTAAAGTTGCCTTTTAACGAGGAGCTTGGGGATAATAGTAACATCATGCAGGGCCCGCTGGGAGAACAGTTGTCAGAACTGAAGTGGCTACCCTGGGTAAATAATACTATATTATTATTATTATTATTATTATATACAAGCGATTTCTAGAGCGCTGCTTGACTGTGGTAGATGAAGTGGGGTTCTAAACACTGGTGAAGCTATGATCAAGCATCTCCCAAGTCATATAACGTGTAATCATAATTCATGTTTTTTTTTCTCGTATACAATTTCTATAGAGGGAAGCTACTCGTTTGGAGTTGGTGAATGACGTGGAAACAAAGCAGGCAGCTCTTGATGCCATTGAGGACATGATGGAGAATGAGTTCAAATGCAGCATTTGTGCCCAACTGTTTATCAAGGTAACTAAGAAAATCATTTCATTTGTTTTCAAACATATGTGAGGTTTTGTCGTCATGAACGTAAGATGTTAATGACTGTGATTTTTCATGATCACTCTTTCAGACGACTACCCTGAACTGCTCCCACTCCTTCTGTGAGTTCTGCATCAAGAAATGGCTTGATGAAAAGAGAACCTGTCCAAATTGCCGCTTAATGACAACGTCCTCTGTCCACTCTGTAGTCATTGACAACTGCATTGAAAAGATTGTCAGTAAATTAGGGGATGAGGCTAAACAAAGGAGGAAGGAGACTGTGAGAGAGAGAAAAGGTTAGTAAAGAAAGTTTAACTAATTAGACTACATGTACGTATAGCTTTCATAGCTTATATCTTTCATAGCTTTATGAAAGATAGTGCTGCCCTTTGATATGAATAATACATGTACTTTATACAATATTGTAATTTGGTGAAGCCTGTTCCTTTGGCTCACCTCTTAATCAAGACTAAGGTATTTTAATTGTTCACAGGCCCTGGAGGGGGGGGGGGCATATTGTGTACATTGTGCCCCCCCCCCATCTTGGTCTTGATAGGATTAAGTGGACATGTATGACCCCCGCCCCCCCCCCCCTGGCGCCTGCCTGAGAGCAATGTAAACCGGCTAGATTTTAACCTAATCCCCTAAAATACCAGATTCGCCCCTTACAGAATGATTGAATGTCATGGTTTTAAAAAGGGACATTGCAAATAATTACGTGAAGCTCCTTACATTTGAACATAACTGTGCAGACAGACTTTTGCTTTCAATGATAATAATAATAATAATCTGGATTTATGCAGTGTTTACTTTATAGTTAGATTTTGTCGCATAGTGCTTTAGAGATATCTATTTCTATATTATGAAATCATTCAAATCTTTAAATCTTTTCTCCAGAAACCATTACAGTGGAGCGTTATGGACAACCTGATGTCATACAAGATGATGATGAAACAGATGACCAATCATCTACTGTAACATCTCCATCGTCTTCTTCAACCTATCTTAGCTCCCCTGCATCGATGATGTCATCATATCATCCTTCTCCTGCATCTACGTTGTCAAGTACATGGTGGCGCTCACCATCTTCAATTGCCAACATGTTTTCCCCTCGATCTGTTTCTTCCACCAACACTGCTTCCCCTGCAGCTACCTAGAAGGATCTACCTATTCCAGGGAAATTCATTGTTTCTCTTGTAACAGTTAAACAACAGAAGCTTGTTGTTAAGAAGGGCTTGGGGCAATACTACCCTCCAAGGATCATTTTTAAACAATCAGATCATGTTTGCACTTCGACTGCGTTTTAGACTTGTCCTTCATTGACTCTCAAAAGAGAATCTGTAATTCTTTTTCTTAATAGAAATTGCTTGTTAAAACTGAACCCAGGTTTAAACCTGGTCTAAATTTTAATTCTATCATGTGGTTTAGAATACAGGCCAAGTTACAATCATAGGGAAATGCTCAGATTCAAAAACGATAATCTTATCAGTGATTGGGTATCATAAGTATACAAGAGACTAGATACCAAATAGGAGATATACCTATGATTATGGAACATTATATGACAATCGCTCTATACCTTCAATTGATGACACAACATTTGCTCCTACGACAGGCTTTATTTCGTCTAAGATGTAGGAATAGAGTAAGGGTTGCAAGTCTAGGGATGAAGTTGGTTATTTGATTAGTGTATAGAAAATGCACCAGAGAAATTGTCGCTGGAGCAATTGTCATGAAACCCTTACATTCATTGATTGTCTTACCCTTTAATACACTAAACAAAAAACATAACCCTGTAGATCACTTTCTTAACCCTGAAATTTAGCGGAAATCGAGGTTGGGTACATGTATTTGTTGATGTACCCTATGATGGAGTAGCTTTTAGATTGCTGTATTTGTCTAGTGGTTAGACAGACGTGATATGCCTTGGAGTTCAGTCATGGTATATACATCACTTACATTTGTACATGATATGTATATATGTTACTTCTCTTCATCCAGGTTTATAAATGGAAGACCTAGAGGATGCATGTATGTATTGAGCTGATGTAGTATGAATATATTGTACTATATAGGTAGACAGCAAGGTATAACATCATGGAAGGCACTTGTGCTTTTTTGTATCCTACTGATGGGCTACAGACTGACTACCCTGAACTAGAATATCAGTTTAATTGATACTGCGTTTATATAAAAAATGCTTCTTTTCTTTTCTTTTTTCTTTTTTTTAGCTTGCATTGTCTGACAATTTGCACTGTATTCTATGGAGGGTTTTCACATTTCTCATAAAAGGCATGTGAAGTTCCTTATATCTTGTACATCATATGTACAGTGTACATGTATGTAATGATGATAGCTGAATTCAATTGATAACCACAGTACTGCGATTTGTATTTATTCCAATATTATTGATGCTAAATCGTTGAAATCAAACGATTCTTTAGTTTCACAAGAGAGTAAATTTTGTTGTTTGTGTAAAAAGTGCATGTACATGTAGATACAAATTACCATGAATGATTGCATATCTTATTGAAAAAGATCATTACATTATTGAAAGCTGTATGTAATCAAAGGAAATCTTGGCACTTGGTTTTTAATCATTGCTTCTCTATTGAAGGTTAATGCATTATCTTGTTTCATCAAAAGAACTACTGTAAATATGTGATACTGAAGATTGATCTCATTAGTTTTTGAAAAAATATATGTATATACATGAATATCAGTCAAATTATAAAATCGCTTACGGGAAATTGTTAAAATTGCAAAGTAAAAACTTACAATTCTTTGTGGTCGTGATATTTCACCAACCGCTATTGGCTTCATCAGAGAAATGAACCCACAGTGCGTTGTTTCATCAGTATTAAAATTGATTTTGAATTCTAAGGGGGCTGTCACACTGAGGTCGTTTTATAACGTTCCATAACGTTCTTGCCCGTTCTTTAAAAATATGCTGAACAGGCTTTGGTCGGGTTGGAACTTATAACTTTGAAAAATAATTTCTTGAATACGATACTAGGCAGATCATAAATCGTTCTCGTTACGTCAATTCCGTCTTTATCGCGTCCGCAATACGTTGTTACCCAGTTCGGACCGAGTAAACGGCTCGTTCACTCTATACCGTTCGTAGCACGTCCAAACCGTCACTAAAAGTGCCTATGCGCAGCATGATAAAAGTTAGGTACCATGTTCGTAGTACGTCCTTCTTGTTCAGAGTAAGTCCTACCCGTTTAAGGAACGTTGTCACTACGTTTAATTTTAGAACTTGAAGCCAGTACGATTTTTTTTTAACATGTTCAAAAAAATCGGAATGCCTTTCCGTTCTCTCCGTTCGGGCCCGTTCGCCAAGTTCGTAAACAGATTGTAAACGGTCTGTACTAGATTCTAAAAGGTCTGTACTACGTTCAGTCCGTGTGTAAACAGATTGAGCCCGTTCACCAAGAACTACCTAGAACGCAGTGAGAACTAGCTCAGTGTGACGGGAATTATGACATGCCGTTCTGTTTAAAAATTGAAACGTATGTTCGAAGTACGTCCTTCTCGTTCAGAGTAAGTCCTACCCGTTTAAGAGACGTTGTCACTACGTTTAATTTTAGAACTTGAATAATTAATATACAATGCTCGATTCAAGTACGGGAATTTCGTTTGTAATACGTCCATCTCGTTTGAGGTACGTTGCCACCCCGTTAAATTTTAGGACGAGATGGGCGCCCGATTTTTTTTTTAACACTGTTTTGAAAATCCGACCGAGCTAGTCCATGAAGTTCGTAAACAGATCGTAAGAAGTATTTACTACGTCCACTCAGTTTGCAGACAGACTATGCCCGTTCGGCAATATTTGCAAGGACGTAGTAGGAACGAGCTCAGTATGACGGGGGTATAAAATTGATCTAAAATCGATTTTAAAATTGATGAAACGGCCCGCAGCCACATCTTTCCAAGCGACTTCGCGCCAACGGACCGTAGTGTCGCTTGGTTTCTTATCTAGATGGCAGGAAATTAACAGTTTCATTTCCAGTAAACAATTTATAATTGGACTGATATTGTTAAAAGATAATTGAACTGATATTGTTACAAGATTAGTAAAAGAATCATAGTGTTCTTGGATTTCTTTTTATATATACTTTTTATAACAATTTTATCAACGCTTGTGATTAAATTACATTTTGCATTTAACATTGTTCAGATTGTTGTTTTGTATATACAGGTGTAATTGGTATATAATGCTGCTGATACTGCTGCATAATTGATTCATATATTTTTCTTTGAATAATGGTCTTTCAATTTGTACTATTTTCAATAAATCTCAATGTTTCTCACTGTCACTAAACAGAGGATGGTCTTAAATATATTATCAGCTGTGTTGTACATGTATAGTTTATTATTGACTAAATGTATGTTTACATTAAAAGTTGGTCTCTTTGATTATAATATATAAAACAGTACTATTGACCAATTTTATTAAAAAGAACTGTTTGTCCACAAAATTAAGCTTTTGATCCAAATGCAAATTGAAAAAAGGCAAAATATATTCACCTCCAAATTTTCGACTGAACACTTCAGTCTTCTTCAGGGAAATGACCCGTCTGATCACCACTGCCGGAAGTGACGTAGCGGCGAAGAATCGGGTCATAAACTCTGGGAAGTTTGTATCGGAACTGTTTGTACTATGCCAAAGTGTCTGAAGATCTTTTACACAAAATACTTATTTTTCAATTTGTAATATTTTCAATGAATCTCAATATTTCTCACTCTCACTGTACTATTATGTAAGATTGATATATAATTGTGATGATTCTGCTGCATAAATAATTCACATGTTTTCTTCTGAATAATTGTTTTTCAATTTGTACTATTTTCAATGAATCTCGCGCTTTCTCACTGTCACTCTACAGTGGATGGTTTTTAATATATTTACAGCTGTTTTGTACTAAACACAACACAAGAAGTAAGTTTCCCCTATTTCAGATATCAATAATTTTTTAACCAGGAAGAATTGATATCTAAAATCGGGGGAACTTACATTTTGTGTTGTGTTTATATAGTATTGTATTGTCTATGTATTTGTACATGAAGTTGTTCTCTTCATTGATGAAGTACACTTGAACATGTATAAAGCAATACCTATGACCAATTTGATAAAAACTTTTTGTTCAAAAACTTTTTGTTCAATTAATACCAGAATGCCTGAAGTTCTATTGCACAGAATAAGTTGTATTCTTATAGTACTTCAAAAATGTATTTAAAAAGAAGAAAAAATTCTTTGTAACTAAATTTAAAAAAAAAATTAAAAAATTATTAGGTGTTATAATATTTTTTTTTCACCCTCATATTTACCAACCTTAAAAATTATTGTGATAGCTTTCAACTGGTGGCATGAGGAAGTTTGCATAGAACATGTATTTTTGTCCCCGCCGAACGAGTTCGAGCAGGGGACTATGAAACGGGCTCCGTACGTATGTGTGTGTGTCCGTCCATCCGTCCGTCCATCGTCCGCCGTGCGTGTGGCGTCTCCGTATGTGATCAAAACTTCAATTTGCTACTCCTTCGCCATTTTTCATCCGATTTCGATTCCGTTTGCTTTATATGATAGCACTAGGTGATAGCTACAAAACTTCTTCACAGAATTTTGACTTTGACCTTGACCCTGATTTTTTGACCTTTGACCTTTGACCCTGATTTTTGACAACTATAATGTTAATTGGCTACAAAATGCTACTCCTCCGCCATTTTTCATCCGATTTCGATTCTGTTTGCTTTATGTGATAGCACTAGGTGAGGACTACAAAACTTCTTCACGGAATTTTGACTTTTGACCCCTTTGACCTTTGACCTTGATTTTTGACCTATATTGTTAATTGGCTAAAAAATGCTACTCCTTCGCCATTTCATTCCCGATTTACGATTCCGTTTGCATTATGTGATAGCACTAGGTGAGGACTACAAAACTTCTTCGAGGAATTTTGACTTTTGACCCCTTTGACCTTTGACCTTGATTTTTTAACCTATATTGTTAATTGGCTAAAAAATGCTACTCCTTCGCCATTTTTCATCCGATTTCGATTCCGTTTGCATTATGTGATAGCACTAGGTGAGGACTACAAAACTTCTTCGCGGAATTTTGACTTTTGACCCCTTTGACCTTTGACCTTGACTTTTACTTATATTGTACATTGGCTACAAAATGCTACTCTTCACCATTTTTCATCCGATTTCGATTCGTTTGCTTTATATGATAGCACTAGGTGAGGACTACAAAACTTCTTCGCGGAATTTTGACTTTTGACCCCTTGACCTTTGACCTTGACTTTTACTTATATTGTACATTGGCTACAATGCTACTCCTTCACCATTTTTCATCCGATTTCGATTCCGCTTGCTTTATGTGATAGCACTAGGTGAGGACTACAAAACTTCTTCACAGAATTTTGACTTTTGACCCTTTGACCTTTGACCTTGACTTTGGCCTATAATGTACATTGGCTACAAAATGCTACTTCTTCGCCATTTTTTACCCGATTTCGATTCCGTTTGCCTTATGTAATAGCACTAAAATCGTGATATAATGGGAATTTTACATTATCGGCGGGGACATATATTGCGCATCGCGTAATTTACTAATCCACTTGTTTTAAAATGTACTGTCATTCAAGTATGTATACTTACATGTATATTATATTTGTTTGTAAATATTGTGTAACTTTTTCATTCCTCCATATTATAGAAATATCATTCTTTGTTAAATAGCTAAAAAGCACCGAAAAGAAAGGCAGTAGGCCCTACTTGATAAAAATGTACATATAAACCTCCACACATAAAATACAATTTGTGGAAATAAAATGAACTTGAACTTGAACATGGATTGCTTTATAATATCAAATTTTTAAGTTCTACACTTAAAAAGCTATTTTTAAATGTTGTTAAGTTGATTGTATATATTGCTATATGATATAGATTTTACTTTGCTTTGAAGAATTTGAAGAATTATGTATTTCCTATAATAAGCATAGGCATTGGAAGACTCAAGAAACAAAGCATTGGAGGGGCAAGCCATTGTTAACACACAATGGCTTGCCCCTTCAATCCTTTCTTTTCACAGAGCGTTTTGACGCCTCTGATAATTGTATATCGTACTTGGTGTCACAATGGATACGTATAGATATAACTCGTATTCAGCTAAATTAGAGTTTTGTAGTACAAAATTTGAAGAATTATGTATTTGGTTGGAATAAGTTTCATGATATCCCATATCAAATGAAGCTTGATGAAATTGTTTTGAATATTTAATGAGTCTACACATTTTGACAAATATTGGTAATTAATTTTCTGATCACACCACTGCCATTTTGCATTGCACCTGCAATTCCCCACAATCTTTTACTCTCCAGCATGTAATGATTATTGTTGATATTCATTTAATAGCGTCACCTGTGCCTTAGATGCACACAACTTTATACAGATGCTTTGAAATTCAAGCTACAATACATAATTTCTTTTAATTTTACCAACCATTTTTGTTATGATAGTCTCAACTTATTTGTTTCCTTTGTTCTAATTCAAAATTTGTTCTAGCAATATAAGAGTAGGACCATATATTTGTACATTTGTTGCAATGTATCAACAGAAAATGTAGATAATGTATATCTACATGTATAGTTTCTGCTTCACATGTACTTCTAATCCTTATTTACTTGTTGAATATAGATAATTATTGTATTATGATTGATTTTTCAGTGTAATATGTCCTTTTTTTTTTTTTTTTTTTTTTTTTTTTTTTTTACTGCATTTAGCAATCAATCATGGCTAGAAAGGGTTTTGAGCATGGTTGCAAATTTATTGAACATTTTCTAGTGTACTGTAGATTATAGTCTTTCATTTATCTGTAAAATATCAGGGATTTTGATGCAGGAATGTAACAACAGGGTTTCTTTTTAAAATATTGCTTATTAGTGTATAATCATATTCATACAGTGGTGTGCAAATTGGTAGGGGATTTTAGAGGGAAACATAACCCCCTTGCTTCAAAATTCTTGCTTACATTTTGTCAGCCATTTATAACTGTGTTTATTTAAGTCGCCTTTTATTCGGTACATTTTGTTATTTCTAATTTTTTTTTTTTTTTCTTTTTTTTTTTTGCAATTCCTCTTCAAATTACTGTACAATCATGTAAATGGAAAAATTTTAGCTAAATTCACATTTCTGTATTTATGATAATGAACATGTATGTCAGGTGTCAGAAGTCATTACCATTCAAATATATATTTATTTACCTTTAAATTAAATTAAATTTGCGGTAGTTTAAAGATACACTACATGTAATATCAAAATTAACAGCCTCCAAAGTTCTAGATGTTTCTTCCATAACAGTGGCGGATCCAGGATTTGAAAATGGGGTGGGGGGGGGGGGGCAGGCCCGCTGCATCACCGAAATATTTGGCTTTTAACATGCATAGTCAATGGGCTGTTTTTTAATTATAGAGGAGGGCGTCCCCTGCGCCCCCACCTGGATCCCAAATGTATAACTTCCCAAAATGTTACATACATTTAGATGTTAAAAGAGACATTTCACTAGCTGTAATACTGTTGACTCCTGTTATAAGTAGAGTGAATACAAAGTCAATTCTCATGGTAAACAGTTCAAACATGTTCACAACACTGGGTCTATGTGACTATGTATGTTTAGTGTATAATGAGATTCCATTTTACCAGGTAATTGGCTTGGTCCTGTACACCTCATTATAATGGGAGTGAACTGTAGAATGGTATACATGTATCAGCAAGACCAAGAATTCACAAAAATAAGATATTTCTAAAAAAAAAATAATATGATCTTACTTTGAAAACAACTGTTATTATCATAATCACAAATAGGATTATGATTATGTGTTAAAGTAAAACATATACATTTTGATGTTCTCAAATTATTCCTATTTGATTTATATTCATATCTTGTCAGATCAGCAAAATGTAACAAGAATAACTCTGAGAATGGTATTTAATACCAATTATTTTCAAGTCAGAGCAGCTGTAGTAGAGGCTGTAAAAACAGAAATAAAGAACATAGTAATAGAAACTATTTGTTGTATTCAGAGTTGTTTTTCCTCATCTCATTTTTAAAAAAATGTATTAGACATTATCGCGTTGATCGTTCTAATGGTTTATATCCACTTGGTCTAACAGCAGTTGGTCCAATTCTCAGGTTGTCCAATACCACGTGGACTAAACCCATATATGGTCTACATGTACTAACAGTATGGTCTATTTGAACTACCCCTTGGCCTAATTCATACTTGGTCAAATTCTAACTTTGTCTAATTGCCTTTTAGTCTAATAGCCAAAATGTATAATTGCCTTTTAGTCTAATATCCAAAATGTTAAATTGCCTTTTAGTCTAATAGCCAAAATGTTAAATTGCCATGTAGTCTAATAGCCAAAATGTTTAATTGCCGTTTAGTCTAATAACCAAAATGTTAAATTGCCTTTTAGTCTAATATCCAAAATGTTAAATTGCCTTTTAGTCTAATAGCCAAAATGTTAAATTGCCATGTAGTCTAATAGCCAAAATGTTTAATTGCCGTGTAGTCTAATAGCCAAAATGTTAAATTGCCTTTTAGTCTAATAGCCAAAATGTTAAATTGCCTTTTAGTCTAATAGCCAAAATGTTAAATTGCCGTGTAGTCTAATATCCAAAATGTTAAATTGCCTTTTAGTCTAATAGCCAAAATGTTTAATTGCCGTGTAGTCTAATAGCCAAAATGTTTAATTGCTGTTTAGTCTAATAGCCAAAATGTTTAATTGCCTTTTAGTCTAATAGCAAAAATGTTAAATTGCCTTTTAGTCTAAAAGCCGAATTGTGTAATTGCAATTTTATGAAATTTTCAAATGAATATTTTTTTGTTCTATTAATACCAGTCTGTTACATTCAATTCAATTCAATTAAAAATGGTTTATTCATAAAAACATGTGTCGCAGCCAAAGGCTGAATAAAACATGTGTACAATAAATATAACAGTTAACATCACAATAATTCACATTATAACATAAATTACTACTAATATCATAATAAATTTCAATAAATGAAGTAGACAAATTATACGATAATTTTTAAACATTAAGAAAACATTATTTTACAAATAACATATATTTTAATTGCCACACAAAGGCAAATTGAGCATGTACGTAATATTACATATTATAGTAATCAGAGAAGAGATTAAACACGGTATATGATAAAGAGGTTTAAGTATCAAAAGTAACAGTGTGAGAAGGACATGGAGATAAGAGAAAACAGGGTAGTGAAAAGGGGGAGATGGAAAGGGGATGAATGTAAGGCAGAGGCGGCGGAAAGAATTTGAAAGTGGGGGGTCACGATGCAAAAGGGGCACTTTTTTCTGAAAAGGGGGCACTTGAGACCAGAGGCTTTAAGAGAAAAGTATTCAGATAAGTAGGGTGCGCAGAAAATAAGCCTTTAAATTTGTGCTTTAAAAAAAATTAATGGCTTTGTATTTTATTAATGATAAACCAAAGGAATGCGAGCGCGAAGCGCTAGCCCAAAATTTTGAGACAATTTAGTATCAGCGAGAGCGAAGCGCGAGCTGAAATTTTTAACTGAAAAAAAAAACTGAGTTAATTGTGTATTATATAACCTATTTAGTATTTGCGAGCACGAAGCGCGAGCCGAAAAATTTGAGCTCAAAATTGGAATTAATTATATGCTTAGAAATGGAGTTTATTGTGCATTATAGAACCTATATAGTATCCGCGAGCGCGAAGCGCGAGCCGAAAATTTAGGTTTTAAAAAACAAGGAGCACTTTTTTTTTGTATTAAAAGTGCCCCTTTTTAAAAATGAAAGTGCCCCTTTTTAATATAAAAATGGCATTTTATTAGCTAAAAAAGGGGCACTTTTTAGTCATGAAAAGGGGCACTTTTAGGGTGGATAAAAAAGTGGGGGGTCACAGTGCCCCCCTTGCCCCCCTGGTTCCGCCGCCTCTGATGTAAGGAGAGAAAGAGAAGGTAAGAGAAGAGAGAGAGAGAGAGAGAGGTGGAGCGAAAGCGTAATAGAGAAATGAAAAGGGGAAAACAATTAACACAATACTTTAAATATATGATATAGCCAGATACGTACACATTCATGAATAGTTTGCAAATAAAATTGAATTGGAATATAAAAGGTGCATGTACGCTAAAATACATATTGATAGGATGCGTAGATAATTTACGTGAGGTTAGGAAGGATAAAGAAAGAAAAGTAAGAGAGGAGGTATTATGAAGAAATAAAAAGACCGAAATGAGAAAACTGCAGAAGAGAGAGGGAGAGAGAAAAAAAAGGGTGAAGTAGAAGGAAGAAGAGAGTAGATGGTATTACACAATAAATTTCAAAGGTATTGATCATTTTTATAGAGAAACAATAGCCATGATAGCATTGAGTCAATATAATTAGGTAAATACGGAATAGAAGGTATACATTGTAATGAACTTAATAGGCAGATGGCAATATAAAGAATTAAAGACTCTGACCTAATCAATAATACATAGATTATCATCATCATCATCGGCCTCCTTCCGTCTCGAGAGACGATGGTCTGCACTTTCTGAGGTGACTATGAAGTCCTATACGTGAGTGACAGACCTTTTTACAGTTTCCACAGACAAAAACTGAGTCAATTTGAGTTGTTGGAGTCTATTACGCTTCTGTCTTACTCCCTATATATGTCTCTTTTGATCTTCCTCTGCTCTGGCTATTCCTGTTTTCACAGCTCTCTTCCAAGAAGATCGGTCAGATGCTGTGTCCTCCCATGTGTCTAAGTCTATATGTGCAGATCAGAGGAGACATCTCTCTTGCATGCATCCCTGTATCTTAATACATAGATTAACCAATCAAATTATCAGAGATGTCTGCTTTGACAGATAATTAATTGAAAATAAATTCATCTAGTTCTCATAATTAAATAGGTCAATGAGGTAGGGTAGGGGACTATTTCGGAATCGTCGGGTTTTACATTTGAATTGGTCAAACTTAGGAACTTTCCTTAGTGAAATTTGTAGCCGCTTAGGGGGAGGGAGCCAGTCTTTACAATTTGGGTTGATTGTCCGAGATTTTGCAAATTTGAGGGAAAAGACTTTTCCTCGGCTCCTAGAATCCAAAGTTTCCAGATCATTTTTTTGGCAAGCTTCTTGGTAAGAGGTGTAGTTACGTCCTAATATTATTTTGCAGACTCTTTTTTTTTTGTAGTCTCTCAAGGTCTGCAATTTGTTGTTCGGTTAGGGCTCCATTAAATACTGGTGTACAATATTCTAGAAGAGGGCGGATGTATCCAACAAAGACGGCTTTCAAGTCTTTAACAGACATACCATATTGCTTGAGCAGTCTAAACATATATAATTTCTTGTTACTCTTCTTTAGAATTTCACATACGTCGGACTGTCCCATTTCAAATTTGACTGTATTATCACACCGAGTATCTTAATTAGCGGAAGGGACAAAAGCCAGCACAGAATCACCCATATATATCACTACGGATAGGAGGCGTTTGCATAAAGGTTACATTCATACCAAAGCATTTTGAAGGATTCAGCCTCATATGATGATTGGCTGACCAACTTCGCAATTCATCAAGACATTCTTGCATTTTTGGAGGTGATGATATAACTCTACACTCTACCAGGGTTAGGTCACCTACATAATATTTAAAATATGGGATGGTGGAAGAATGACATGCGTTGTTGATCATAATCAAAAATAGTAGAATCTAATTATTTAGTGGTGTTAGAGAACACGGGCATATTAGACGAAATGGTAAACAGGCGAAATTACATTTAGACCAAAAGACAAACTGATTGTAGACTAAATGGAATTAGACCATGTGGGATGAGGCCACATGGGCATTAGTCCCTGATAGCAGAGTGACGTCTTAAAGACGTCTTAAAGACGTCACGTCAGACGTCTTAAAGACGTCAGGAAAAGACATCTTTATGACGTAAATTTGCACCCACGTTTGACGTCTTAAAGACATCGTATTTTTACGTCATTATTACGTCTAAAAAAGACATCTTTATGACGTAAAAATACGACGTCTTTAAGACGTCAAACGCGGTAATAATTTTTCTAAAGACGTCTTTAAGACGTCACTGTGCTATCAGGGATGTTGACATTAATACTGAGTCCTATCCTATCCTATCCTAACATCCTAATATCATAACCTATGCTGTCCTACACAAAGGCCCTTTAGTTACACTTTTGTTAATGAAATATGAAGAATTGTCATTATGAAGCACCTGGAAATTGTGTTATACATAATATGATAATAATTTAAAACAATTTTGATTATGTCAATAAGCCGAATGCCGGTAACATGGCTTAAAATTGCATATTTCTATTCATTTTCCCCTTTTTTCAAATCTCAGAATACTGCTTATGAATATTCATGACCAACAGAAATATTGTATTTTGGTCCAAATGAAAGCAAAAAGTGGTCTTATAGACGTCGTAAAGACATCAAAAAATTGTCTTATAGACGTTTTAAAGACGTCTTAAAGATGTCGTATTTTGGTCAAAAAATGACAAGGAAAGTGATCTTATAAACGTCGTAAAGTCATCTCAAAGATATCATATTTGGGTAAAAAATAGACAAAAAAGTTGTCTTATAGACGTTTTAAAGACGTCTTAAAGATGTCGTATTTTGGTCAAAAAATGACAAGAAAAGTGGTCTTATAGACGTCGTAAAGACATACTTGTCTTATAGACGTTTTAAAGATGTCGTATTTTGGTTAAAAAATGACAAGGAAAGTGATCTTATAAACGTCGTAAAGACGTCTTGTAAAGATATCATATTTGGGTTAAAAAAAAGACAAAAAAGTTGTCTTATAGACGTTTTAAAGACGTCTTAAAGATGTCGTATTTTGGTCAAAAAATGACAAGAAAAGTGGTCTTATAGACGTCGTAAAGACATCAAAAAGTTGTTTATAGACGTTTTAAAGACGTCTTAAAGATGTCGTATTTTGGTCAAAAATGACAAGAAAAGTGGTCTTTATAGACGTCCGTTAAAGACATCATAAGACGTCATATTACTGTCATAATTGTTTGCTCCAAAAATAGAAATTAACGTCTTTGAAAGTCATTACCAAGAAGACATAAATCCACATTCGCTAGAGAACATGTAAAGATATTTAAATATCAGATTCTATTAATCGTTTGGAAGACGTCGTTAAGACATCGTAAAGATGTCGTGTTTACCACGGTATGACGAGTTGACCAGTTTTTACCAGTTTAAGACGTCTTTAAGACGTCAGTCTGCTATCAGGGGTCAAGTGGGTTTAGACCAATTTGCCATTTACCATTTTAACAAACTAGTCATAGATCAATAGGTCCATCCTGAGATTTAAATAAAAGCTAATTGTGAGGTTTTATGACAATCTATCAAACGATGACGACATTATGAACATACTTCAAGTTTTGTTTTGCGAAGTCAAATAAGAGCTTCTGTCTCTCTCTCTCTCATGTTATGTACTGAAGATTCAATCATTTTTTTTTAAAGCATGGTACAAGCAAGGACGTATATCTATTTAATAGTATGGAGTGATTGTGATATAATATATAACATATCAAATGCACAGGAAAAATATTGCATATTCTGAGAAAACGGCAATTTACATTTTATAAAAATGGCTCGATATGACGTCCCTGGCTCGCCCCATGTCACTTGGGGAGTTTTGAAAGGTTGCACAAAATTATAAAGTTGCGGAGAATTGGGAAAGGTTTCGCACCTTTTCTGAGAGTTGAAAATAAACTCTTGAGATTCCTGTGGAAACACTGCATAACTCTAGTGACCTGTATTCAACCTGATTCGACATTTATACCAACTAAACACAACACTCTGCATCTCCTCAAATGACATAACAATTACAAGGGGCCTAAGTATCTGAATTTGAATAAATTTGTCAGCAAAATGTCTTTTCTAGACACATCCACGGTAATGTGGATGAGTCAAGTTCACATCAATTAAGTTGACCTCTGTCGGGCAATAGCAGGCAATCTATCCTTAAATTCAGGGGCCGCGGAGCCGAGGGGGGGGGGGCTGCAGCCCCCCCCCCACTTGTTTCAGCCAACGTGTACAAAAATGCAAAAATTACCATACATTTGTGATTTTTAGCCTGTTCAGCCCACCCACTTTGGTTCAGCCCCTCCACTTTCAAAATCGCTCCGCGGCCCCTGAAATTTGAAGACTTCTCGCAATAACGAGCAAACATAATATATGACAGACACCTTGAACGACAACTTGGAAACTGCATGTTTATATTCACTTGGTCTATCAACGATTGGTCCAAAGGTTGACTAATACCACAAGGGCTAAACCTATATGGTCTACTATCAGTGTGGTCTAACTTCCACTTGGTGTAATGCATACTGGTCTAACTCTCAGTTGGTCTAAATTAATAACCACTTGGTCAATTGGCAACTCATCTAATAGCCAAATAGACTAATTACATTTTCAAATGAGCATTTTGACCATTAGACCAAATAGGAATTAGACCAAAATGTTGAATAGGCGATCAAGAGGCATTTAGGCCAAAAGGTAGAAAAGCTGATTGTAGACGAAATGAAATTAGACCATGCGAGATGAGG
The DNA here is from genome assembly GCA_940671915.1 of Paracentrotus lividus. NCBI lineage: Eukaryota > Metazoa > Echinodermata > Echinoidea > Camarodonta > Echinidae > Paracentrotus > Paracentrotus lividus. The sequence goes on along the minus strand of CALNVZ010000218.1, from coordinate 41,214,053 downwards.
CCAAATGGGCATTAGTCAAAATGGGTTTAGACCAATTTTCAAATTACCCCTGAAAACGTGATGTCATCATCCATGTGGTCTATGGCAGTATATTAGCTTTTTGTGTTATAACATATTGACTTAACATGATCTTGTATCAGTTTGGTTTAATTGCTGTTTTTTTCCCATTATAACTTAGTCATAAAGTTTAATTTAAAAATCATGATTCATTTGCCCTTTTGCTTACTTTTTTCTCATTGCGTTGAATGAAAATGATTGATTCATATCTAAACATAATTAAAAGAATACAAATGGATGTAGCCCCCAGAGTGAAGCCTAACTGAAAATTAGCCACAATAATAAGTGGCAATTAGACCAAATGGTTAGGAGACGAACTGCTTGTAGAGAACAGGGATGTTGGATGACAGGCCAAATGTTTGGACACCTCCGCGATTCACTTCATCATACGAAAAGAAAGGCGTGCGTTCGTAATTGCAGCCGTTTTGTAATGACGTAATCGGGGAATTCCCTGTAGTGCTGTGACGTGAGCATGCGTACTTCATACATTGTCGCCATTACACTTACACAGTGCAGTGGTGTGTTTGCCGTCTTCTGGTTGACAGAAAAATAGGTGCTGTATTAACTTTTAATATTATTTGTTATCTATATATTATTGTTCACACGTTACCGGGAACATTACCTGGCCCAATATCTTGTTTTTAAAACGATCAGGAATAGCACAGTGCTGTTGAATCCGTGATTTAAAAAAAATTGTTAGGAAAGGGACCATTCCGTCTTCGCCCAGTCACCCGGTACACATGACCTTATTGACATAATTGATTTACTTAAAAACTATACAAGCTATATATAGCTGAATTTAATTTGCTCTTAAATTAAAGCTCTCATGTAGGGCAACAAAATACATGTTTTTAAACATGTTAAAATTTCATCACTGTCCGTTAATTAACTGTTAATTGACGAGAGTGGAGGAGCTAGAGTCGGCGCAGCAAATTTGGCAAATGTTAAATAAAATGCACAGAAGGATATCTTTGGATTGAAATTCATAAACCCTGCTGAAATAATCAATGTAGCTTGATTTTGATAGTTTATATGTTAGTTGAGGAATTTAATTACATTGATTACAGTAATTGGTCATCCTTTTTGAGTTCCGTAGGCCTGCAAAAAGTTGTAATTTTGACATCTGCTCCTCAAAAGTAATGTTGTTTATACAAAACTCAATGCATATATGCAAGGTATAAAGCTGAATTTGGACTTAAATCACAGCTATCATGTAGGGGAAAAAAATTCATGCATTCAATCATGTTAGAGATATTTATGTTCTCTTCATTAATTGTTAACTAACGAAGATCAGGGGTGGAGGAGGAGTCGGCGCAGAAAACTTAGCTCATGTGGTGGTGCATGAGTTAAATCATGTTCATAGAAGGGTACATTCGATTGGAATGCTTACAACCAGGTGAAATACTTTAGCTTGTTTATGATCCATAATTTAAGTAACTATAACAGATTTAGTGTTGTACACTGTAGTACCTGTACATTGTGACTGTACTATATAAATGACAATTTCTTTACAGCTACACATTATGGTTAATAATGTTTACCAAGACAAAGGGACTTTCACATGTCAGTAATACTTTGCTACTTCTATCTGCCTTTTAGCAAATTATAGGATCCTTCATTACATATCTAGTATCTTAAAAAGGGGAGAACAGTACTTAGAACACGGCAACAAGGTACATTTTCTTAAAAAATTGAAATTTTCGAAGTCACCATTCCAGCCTGTCCAGAGCAAAATGCGGTAAACTCTCTCAGGGTATAGAAAGTTATACATGTTTGGAAAGCTCTAAAAGTGACGAGTTCAAATCTACGGTAAATAATGTAGGGAAAGCAGTATTTTTTTTTGCAATTTTTTTCCAAAGCCATTGTTTTTCATGAATTTTTCAGGTTCTAAGATTCATAACCTTTCAAGGGCGCCACCTTTGTTAATTTTAAGCACATTTCTGAACTCCTCAGACATTCAGCTTCCAGAAAATACATACTTTTGTGGGGTTAAAGGGACGTATAATTGATAAAACATGGGGAATTCACCTAGTTATATCTCGGATGAAATCATAACATTCTAATCAGAGCCTGAGGCGTGTTGCGTAATCTCCAGCGACAGGGTGTCTGGATTTAATCCTTCATGTCTAGACTAACTAACCAGAAGTCCGAAGTAAATCTATCCTATTTTTTGTTTTTGAAATAGAGCATTATACAAGTCCTCTCTTTTAATTAATACGAAGAGAGACCCGTGGAGAGTCTATGAACTAAGAATTGTTGAGGACTCGAGAATCCAAAGCTACTGACGATCTCCGAATGTTAATCCCCAATAGTCTGATTCATGCGTAAGCCACTGGCGATTGTGTATTAGTCAATGGAGCTCAGAAAAAACGCGCATTCCCCACGATCTCCGAGTTTCAGGGGACTTTAATATGAATTTTGAAAAAGTTATAGCTACTTTCATGGAAATGCGCACGATTAGTACAAATTTTGAGTGTGTCACACATGGGCCCAACTTTAAACGCATGGCCACCTACAGTACATGTCGTCTAGGCATAATTTTTACACCATATCGGTATGTAATATCGGAATCGTATGCAATTATATCGTAGTGTATCTCATTGCCAGACAAATTTCAGTGCTTTAACCTGTTGGGGACAAGCTGATTTGGCTACAACACACATTTTCCATAGACCTCCGCCCGAATATAATCGGGCTCAGTCCCCAACGTGTTAAAAAGGAGAATTAGAGGAAAAAAATTCAAGAAAATTTTCGCACTAGCTATTCCAAATATTATGAAATATGGTAAATTTTTTGACATTTACCAACTGTTTTCTTCGTATCATACTTACCCCATGTAGGCCTACCCCTCTACGAAAAAACAATTTTTGCGCATGACAAATTGCATCATGACGCACACCCTCTATGGGGTAGAACATTATATCAAACTAGCAAAATAACCAGATGAGTGACAAGGGATGATGATATTTTGTTTAAATAATGATGTAAACAAGGATTGGTGTGTTTTTTTCTTCATATTTCATGCCAACTAAAGATTTTGTTTGCTTTTTTTTAAATATTGAATCTTATCAGAATTTGAAAATAAATTTGTGTTTGTTAATCATTAGCTGAAAAGATCGTTCCATGTATCATGCAAAGGTATGCAATATGATATTTTAATCATTTTTTATTTCATTTTTTGCCTCATTTCAGCAATCTTGTTCCATGTATTGGTCTGTGCAATTGAACTGCGTAGTCCTAAGTGTACAAAATTGCTTAAGTACGCAGTAATATGTGCATCTGGATGTGTCTGGTGATACAATGTGTCACTATACTGTCAGTTCTCCCTTATTAAAGAAATAAGCACAACATATTTATTCCACTTACTCTTTGCTACAACATCTTGTTTTGAGCTTTTAATGAATTTTTTATAAACCTTTACTGATGCAGTTTGCCTGGAAGTTTGTGTAGCTGGAACTGAATCATGAAGAGAAGTGCTGGAGATGAAGATGGCCCTGGACAGAAACGTCTTGTCCGAAGACATGTAAGTAGAATATGGTAGATAAAGGTTTCATATGAAACCTCCACTCAGGCACTCTCATAATCTACGTTTATAGTTTATAATTTGTGACATGCCACCTCAAAACCAACAATATATAAAGTCACCATGAACTATAAAAATTTTGCATGTTTTCTGAAACTATAGATTCTAAACTCTCTTACATTATTGGAGAGTTTAGAATATCTAGTTGCAGCAGCTAGTAAACTATAGATAATTGATATTAAATAGCAAGTACATATATAGTTTACTATAAGTATTATAACCAAGTTCAATTTAATGATAATAATAATAGTTAAATTTTATAGAGGGCACATCACAACAGTTCTCTTTGAGGAAGGTATATTACAAATTAATATTACATCTACTTACAATTAAATATGATGTAGTAAGAGCTATTATGAAAAGACCATTTTCCCACCATTTGCTCTGTTCTTCCTTTTGCTACATTGTACTTATTGAGTCTTGTATTCTGGCAGTACTTCTTCTATTCCAACGCCTATTGTCCTTATTGACCAGAAGTAGATATTTTGCCATAAACACCTCTCTTCATTCCCCATTCATTTCCAGAAAGTTCACTGACCTCTTTTTCATCACTTTCATTTTGACGGACAAATTTATTCATTTTGAATCAAATTAAATCCTAAATCCTATTAATGTGTTTTAATCTATGAGTGTCTAAAATGTCTTAACTTGCATAGAGGTAGTGAACTTACATGTATGACCTCTCCTATCTTGATCCAGAGAATTATATATCTTCCTGATCATTAGGCCCCTAACAGGAAAGACAAATTATTATTTTAAAGCTTTCTCAACTTTGCTATGAACACATTTTTGTTTGTTTGTTTTTCTTTCATACTTTACATATGACAGGAGGGCCAGGCCCGGGGATCAGCAGCGACGGCACGCATGATTTTTCCCCCGTTTCGACCTCTTATGCCTTGGATCAAAGAAACCATATGGTCTGGCACACTCGAGTTTAAAAATGTAAGTATCAACCCCAGATTTCACCAAATGTCAGATTGTAAATTGATACATTGTATATGCCTGTTGTTTATTTATCAATCATGTTGCCCTACCATTCTACTGGGGAGGGGGGGGGGGGCTGCCATTTTTACTTTTATCAGAAGAACCTGTACATATCCCAATGTTTATGTGAGGATAATATTTTAACCCTAACTTACCTGGGCTATTTTGTGAGCTTAAAGTCCTGGGGGGGGGGGCCTTTAGGGCCCCCCCTTAAGATCTCGACCGCGGATCGCGCGATCGCGACGAAAATTTGCATGAAGGTAGAGAATGACATAATCTACACGGTTGCATAGGTAAATTGCACTAAATTTGTATATTTTATTTTATATGAATTAATTATGCTAATTTATGCATGAAATCATACTTTTTGCTCTAATTCACTAAATAAAGCTCCTAGAAACCTATTTTTTTGGTGAAAATGTTCTTTATAGCATTCCTAAGAAATGTAGATGAAAAAAAATCTGGTACCAAAATCCATTTCTTATGTATTTTATTGTTTTTTTAATTTCTTATGTATTTCTTTGTTTTTTGACCTTTTTATTTTTATTGTTTTTTCGACAGAATTTGTTCATGACATTATTTCGACCATAAATAGCATCAAATTAAATGCCTCTTGTCAATAAAATAAAAAATAATCACTCATTTATGAATTCTAGCTGAAAACACATTTTGTATCGACTTTGTACATGAAATCACGTTTTTGAGCGATTTTCGGTCTGACGGAAATTTTTGAAAATCGTGGTATGTCGTAACGGTACGTCAGATTTTCGCGAAAATAGTTTTAAAAGATGCGCAAGACTTGAAAGTAAAAAGTCAGGGAGCGGCGCAATCAAAAAATTTTGCACTGCAGATTTATCGCGAAAAATTTCGAGGGGGGGCCTTAAAGGCCCCCCCCCCCCCAGGTAAGTTAGGGTTAATAGTTGAGTAAATGGTTACCTTTCACCTAAAATCCGATTTGTGATGAAGATAATATAATAGAATGAATATGACACACAAATTTCTAATGTTCTTTAAGAGTAGAAATACATATTTCTGACCCTGCCTGACATAGTGCTCATTAATAATGTATGCAGAATGAATGGCTCGCAGTAGGTTATGCATCTTTCTCTGCCATTGATGCCTTGTGAATAAATACTTTAAATAAATTTAAATACATCTGGTAATCTGGTCTATTGTCCGTGGAGCAAGCATACATTTGTACATTTTAAGTCATCCTCTTTAACAGCCTGTACTTTGTCATGGGAGATCATATTTAAAGATATTTGAGAGAAATACCAAAATATTAGAAAGGGATAAAACTATCAGAATTTATAAGCAAATTTGCACTCAGGGATGGATTCCCATTCTAAAGGTGACAATTTTGACATGATATTGACCTATATTTGGAGACGTAAAGTAGATCCCTGCAAATTTGAGCAAGTGAACATAACAAGTCTGATTGGGGTTCCATGAATATGAGATTTGTTTTTATTTGTTTAACCTTTATCTTCTTTCGGACAAAGATAATCACAGATTGGATATATGTGTATTCAATGTAGTCTCATGCTTGGTGGGGGATATTATCTGTGTTCCCATTATTCATCATTTTGCGTGTTAAAATATAATCATGATAAACCAAATATGAGTAATAGTTGGATGTAAAAAATTATGTTTTGTACATGTACAAACTTCAGCTTTCTGGCATTACATGTACATGGTCTACATGTATGTATATTTAAGTACTTAGCAAATACGAAGAATGCTAATTAGAAATTCCAATCTGTTGAGAACATGATAAAAGTCTCCATGTCTATTGTTTTTAAAACAATCAGATGGAATAGACATAGTTTATAGGTTCAAAAGTAAAATATTGTTATTTCCTGAAGGTAATTATTGTGTGTGTTTTATTCTCATTCAGAGACCTCACAGTAATGACCAGAGGCAGGATGTGGATATAATCTCTTGCAAGATTGATACCATCTGGGGGATCAATACAGACAATTGGCCCAAGCAGCTCAAGATGACCACCATCACCAATGATGACTCCTTGGTGAGTTTTGTTTTAAAGAGAAAGATGATAATGGTGATTTAGTAGTGTCAATAGTCATTATTATTATTTCTTTTTTTATAATACTATGATAAATTTTGAGATGTGGTTATTGAGTAAGGAGGTATAATGATGGTATACATGTAGATGATGTTTGTGGTCTTCATGGGCATGGCTGCAATGCATCAATGATGGCTTTGATGTCAATAATTTATTGTGAAATAAGGTATCAATAGTTGGGATGCTATTGAAACAACTGGCAAAGTTGACCAGGATATTTTCAATACAAATTTAATATAGTAAATTAGGTTAGACTTTCTTTTTGGATTGTCAGTCAATCCATTTCAGATTTTATGCTGCAATGCACACTTGAGGCCAGCAGTTTACATACACCCAGGAAATTCATGTCTAAACATCTTGAAATTTACTGTATCTTCAGAAATCATAGTACTTCCATAACAAATAAAAGATCTGATTAAGCTGTTTCTCATGAGATGCCGATAGGACTAAAGTATATTTTAGGTGGAATTTTCATTTTGAAAAAAAGTATTATTTGTGCCAAATGTATTCCGTTGTAAGTCATTATAGACCGTGTCATCCTTTTGCAGGCGAAAAATCTTACATTTCTAGTTTTTGAGAGGATATCAATGACTATATCTTCCCATAACAGGATTAAGCTCAATTAATGTGTATATTTGTCACTATATTGCGATTATGAAAAATTCATTCCTAATTTTTCGTACTTCGAAAAATAAGCCGTGCGGTGCGAAATTCAAATCGACAGTTGACTGTTAGCGCAGAGAATAATGCACGCTGATACGCTGTATGTATATTGCTGTGTGTGGTCCTCGCTGCACGCGCTGTAATATCAATGATGTTGATGGAGAGCTGGTCTAGATTGGTAGTCAGATTTTTGTTTCATATTACTGATCTAGGCAACCTATAACAGTAAGATTGAATAGGCAGTATTGGTCGATCATATTCTAAAGTTATGCCAAGTTGCATTTTCGCAATTTGTGAAAAAGGATGACACTACCTTTAAGTTTCCAAACATTCTTTCATAGCAATATATTAATATCAAATCTATGATTTATGATTACATGTGTTATCTGAAATGTTTTCTGTTGAGAAATAACGAACACAACTAGGATATGTTTGGTCAAGTTTTTTTTTTAAAGTTTGTCTAAATGTGAAGATTTAGGGGGAAAAAATGACATCTAAATATCATTCAGCTCCCAATGACAAGCCAGTCTACAAAAGAGCATGACATACTAATTCGTCATTATAGCACATATTTTTTAAGATACAAAAATGATATGATGTTTGGCAAGTGAACAATTTTCATTGAATTGCATGGGTGTATGTAAACTTCTTGCCTCAACTGTACATGAATGTCATACACTAGTGATCAGCATCTACTCCATCATGCACATGCAGATAAGATGAACTAATGTGTACATGTAGCTCTGCCTGTAAAACAAAGTAATGCTTTTCCATACATGTACATGAAGGATTTACGCTGATTTGGAAAATTAGCAACCACATCATGATAAATTTTTTGACCTTAGCCTGTATTTAACTTCAGGTGATAGGAAATGAGCGAAACGAAACATTGATCCCTCTAGGTTGGAGGCAACCAAGGCGAAAAATCATACGTTCTTTCAATTCCAACGATCACAATATCAAGGACTTTGAAGTATCTGTAGTCCGTAGTTCATTCAATAACAACGAAGTTCGTAAGCAGGAAGAAGAACGTATGATTTTTCGCCTTGGTTACCTCCAACCTAGAGTGATCAATGTTTTGTTTCGCTCATTATCACGTAATATCTTTTCTCTTCTTTTCACTTTTTCCCTTTTGTCCTTCTCCTGCCTTCTCCTTTCTATCTGTTGCCTTTTCTTTTTCCTCTCCCGGACTCTCTCCCTCTCTTTCCCCTCTCGTTTCTTTTTCTTTTCTCTCTCCTTTTGCCTCCTTGTCCCTTTTCTTTTTCCTCTGATGTATTGTTACGTCACGTTTGGGGCGTATCCTATTTTGTTGCTACGCGACCTTTTTTGGCGCGTTTTTGCATTTTGTGATTATGAAGTTGACGCTTAATAAATTTGTCATTCCTTGACAAAGGGCTACATGTATGCCCGAAGTATCGGAAAATATTTTGTCTCTACGGTTTTTCATTCAACTTGTATTTCTTATACAGTGTGTCCCACAAAAAATGCTAATGGCACTTTAGATGGGCATAATATAAAAATTACAACACTATATTGTTTATAACTCTGCACCCGTAAACTACCATTCGTTTTCTACAACTGGATGAAATTTTATGTGATATGGTTCAAGAACGTCAAAGATATGAGCATTTTGTCATTACACATCGGGAAACCTCTCCATCCAAGTTAGTATTGAGTAGTACCGGATGTATCGAATAAAAGAAACCCAAATTTGATCATTAATACTTTGACAAATATTTCAGTAGTATTTATGAAATTTATATCACTGTAAAGTGCAACTCATTACCATTCTAATGATATGTCCCTCAGCTCACCAATATTACGCATCGCTGATCCTCATTGTTCTGAAAAAGTCTTGCAAAATTGTGAGTGCTTCACTTTCACGCTCATTGATGACCAAAGTTGGGTTTCCTCTTAGTATTTTGAATAACGCATCTCAAGGAGCACGAAAGTGAACACTCAAAAAAATGTGTTCATTAGCATTTTTTGTGGGACACACTGTATAAAGAAATGAATTCTGCGTCGGTTTATGTTAAACTAAAAAGAAATACAATTTGAATGAAAAACCGTAGAGACAAAATATTTTCCGATATTTCGGGCATAGCCCTTTGTCAAGGAATGACAAATTTATTAAGTGTCAACTTTATAATCAAAATATGCAAAAACGCGCCAAAAAAGGTCGTGTAGCAACAAAATAAGATACGCCCCAAACGTGAGGTAACAATACATCAGAGGAAATAGAAAGGGGGAAAGAGAAAAAGGACAGGGAGGCAAAAGAAGCGAGAAGGGGAAGAGAGGCAGAGAGTTAGGAGAGGAAAAAAGAAAGGCAATAGATAGAAAGGAGAAGAAGAGGGAGAAGAGGAGGGGGGGGGGCTGGAGGAGGACAAAAGGGAAAAAGAGAAAGAGAGAAAAGAATTACGTGATGGGAAATGAGCGAAACGAAACATTGATCCCTCTAGGTTGGAGGCAACCAAGGCGAAAAATCATACGTTCTTCTCCTGCTTGCGAACTTCGTCTTTATTGAATGAACTACGGACTACAGATACTACAAAGTCCTTGATATTGTGATCGTTGGAATTGAAATTTACTGTGGCTGCTCATTTCAATTCCAACGATCACAATATCAAGGACTTTGAAGTATCTGTAGTCCGTAGTTCATTCAATAACGATGAAGTTCGCAAGCAGGAAGAAAACGTATGATTTTTCGCCTTGGTTGCCTCCAACCTAGAGGGATCAATGTTTCGTTTCGCTCATTTCCCATCACGTAATTCTTTTCTCTTCTTTCTCTTTTCCCTTTTGTCCTCCTCAGCCCCCCTCCCTCTTTCTCCCTCTTCTTCTCCTTTCTATCTATTGCCTTTCTTTTTTCCTCTCCTAACTCTCTGCTTCTCTTCCCCTTCTCGCTTCTTTTGCCTCCCTGTCCTTTTTCTCTTTCCCCCTTTCTATTTCCCCTTCTATTTCCTCTGATGTACTGTTACGTCACGTTTGGGGCGTAACTTATTTTGTTGCTACACGACCTTTTTTGGCGCGTTTTTGCATTTTGTGATTATGAAGTTGACGCTTAATAAATTTGTCATTCCTTGACAAAGGGCTATGTCCGAAATATCTGAAAATATTTTGTCTCTACGGTTTTTTATTCAAATTGTATTTCTTTTTATATATACAGTCTGTGTCAAATAAAATGGTACAGTTGGAAAACATTTTTTTATAGTGTGAAGGTTAATATCAACGTGGTATTGTTTGTTATTTTCATAAAGCAGGAATATCACTCTTTCTTCTGCAATTTTTTCATCACATTTGGTGCAGTAGTTTTTGAGATATGACTAATTTTCTACAATCAAGAAAAATCCATTTTTCGCACGCCGTCCCATGCCTTTGTGTACGATTTCGCATAATGACCGTGAATTCAGCGCTCCAGAACAATTGAAGTGCGTAATTTCGATTTGTTCTTCGTCGCACAAAACTTAGCATAACTTTTGTTTTACGAAAGCAAATTACACAGGACAAAGCGCATCAGCAAGAAAAATCTTTTAGCTTTAATTTGATACCACATACACACATTATATGAAAAGATTTCACACCTTAATGATTTTTTCCCCGACTGTACCATTTTTTTTGACACAGACTGTATATACAAAGCACAAAGAGAGTCAACTCTGCGTAAGTCAACCTGCTAATAATGGCCAAATTACATGTCGCTGAATAGATTTTCCTTCGTTTATACGATTGACATGCTGAAAATGACTTGAATCTCTCAGAAATAGCTGTAAATGGTTTCTAGTGTTTTTGATTAATTCGCCCGTAAATGGGCCGCTCGGCGTGTGGAGGAGCTCCTGGCTTGTGACGTCACACCTTGGACAGCTGGAACAACAGCTAGCCAGCTGATCTGAGCTTGCGCGCGCAGCTTGATGCATATGTGCATATAATGCATGCATACGTATACGTAAATACATTACTCGCACTAGCTAGCTTGCTATAGCTGCTGTGTCTTAGATTAATATGGCTCTTTTATCACAACTGATTACACCATTGGACAAATCATAAAGGGTTGCAATATCCTTAGAATATCGTGTTTTGAGAAATTGTTAACGATTGTGATTATTTTGTAGATTTGAACTTGCTGCAATAGATTTTTGAAGAGTTTGCAATCATGGTAAAAGCACGAATTGCCTTGCTCATCTCTCACCGAGGGGCCGTGAACGGTGCGGCCCGTTGGTCGTAGGTGAAGCGTTTAATTTGCCCATTGACATTCGGAGATATTATGCTTAAAATTCCACATAAATTTATAGTGACTTCATTCTTAAGAAGACTTATTCCGTGTTGAATCTATATTGATATTAATATGATTTTTTCTTTTTAATCTGAATCCCTCCAAATAAGGTTTTAGAGCAAAATATAATCCTGCCACTGTCATGACTTTCCCAACTAACTTACATGGATTAACACTACCATCATTAGTTTGACAAGGTGGTCATGTCACATTTCCTCCGAAATTCCTTATTTATCGAATTTCAATGGCTAAAAGACCAGAAACGTCCGTAAAATATAATCAATACATATATCAATTATGTATGCTTTGATTTGTTTGCAATATTTACGGTCTACTAATTCAGTTTGGCTTAATTCTTACACACGCAACGGGATGGGGTAGTGTATACCAGTCCGCCAGGAGCGGATGGAATATACAAAATGTACAGTCGTCTCTCGTAAGACTGCTGCTTTTATCACAAATGCAAAATCTGTCAAATCCATTGCAACAAGGTCGAATCTACAAAATAATGTTATTTCATTCTTAACAATATCTAAAACCATGAAAAAAAACTTCACATATGGGCAATTCCACGGTAACTGACTTTACACACAACCAGAACTTTCTACATTGTTTGTACTGTAGTTACATAAATAAGAATACATGGGTCTTCAAATTAATATATCTAAATAAGTAAGTGTAAAGGAAAAAGTTGTGTAAAAAAATTCCGCCCAAACGTTATTTCCATTGAAACGCCAAGCAAAAACATGTCGGTAACTGACGTTACAGAAAACGGACATGCAAAATCATGGTGTTTGATCGAATCTCAATATCTCATGTCCAAGACGTGTTATAATGATAAGTCTTATATGACATACCTAGGTCCTTATGAACAGATATGCAACATAAGGAGAGATTTTCGTAATTTTTGTTTATCCTGGGGAAACTTTTGTGATGACATGTCGGTAACTGACGTTACGTAACTGATGTTACCCTTACATCTTCCATAGACTTTACACATGTAAAACCCCAGTTTTGAATCGGATCCAAATATTTTCTTTCCCTGGTTTTTGAGAATTATGTGTTTGATATGATATCATACCTATGTTCTAGGCAACAGATTGGCAAAATAAGAAGTAATGTAATCATTCTCCTCTTATTCAGTTCAAACTTTCCTGTGAACATGACAGTTTTACACATATATTTCCTATAGGGTTTGTACAGAATAATTTTGAAAAGTTTATTTCTTACTACTTTAAGAAATAAATTCCATCATATACACTGTAAATATGGGAATATTTTAGTATTAAGATATTAGAAACTCAAAAATAGTATTTTGATTGATTAATACACGTAGGATGTCCCACACATGTATTTTTGTGTGTAGTGCATGTGAATCCGGTCAGAATCAGTTTCATTTGTTATAATTTGCTGATTCTAAATCCTCACAGCACATCAATTCTTAGGTGAATTGGTTTTTAAAATCACTTTGAAACAGTTTCTTCCTCAATTCAAACTTATAAATGCAACAGTAATTTCCATTTAACTCATTTTGTACAGAGTTATGATCTGCAGTCATAAAATGCGGAATTTCAAAGCTACATGAAGGAAATGAAATTTGATGAAAATTACTGTTCGTCTTTGGCATCAAAATGAAATTCTGTTAAAGTAAAGTGTTTGTTCTACTACAAATCACGTACATCTAAGCAGATGCACAGACATTGGAGCTATGATCATACTATTTTTTTAATTTTTTTTAATTTATCTATTATTTTTTTACAGAGAGAAGTTTTTAAATACAACTTATAATTTGATTTAGATCTATCATATTTATTATAGGCTCATACTCCAAATTCAGAATATATGGCAATGGAACGTTGATCACACCAATAGATAATCAACTGAAAATTCTAAAGCAGATCTTGAGGGGCTTACTTGTACATGTACACTGCATGGGTTTCCTAACTCTTAAATCATTACTTGTATAAAAAAGAAGAAGTTATTATTGACACTGGCAGTCTTTTTATTGTTAGATGGTTGGTTTAAGCAGTAGTAATTAGTTCAGATGCATACAGGAGTCCAACTTGTAATTGTTTTCTATGAAATGATAATGGCATCATGGTAACTGACATTACACTAGGTCATGGTAACTGACGTTACACAAATTGGTTGTCAATTTTGACTTGATTGTATGTTGAATATCTATAGCTTTGCTTTTGATAATGATCAGATGCAGTCATACATTAGAAATCTTAAGTGGCATAGTTGATACTGTCTTCGTTGCGGAAAAAAATTAACAAGTTCATGTTTTCGGTAACTGACGTTACATTCCAAATGAGGGTGGATTAAATTTAGTTTTTTTGACCAAAGTCACAATTGAAACAATTTTTTTGAAATGCAGTTTGATAAAGTGTCTCTCTAACAACTTTTTCCATGCGAAAGATTATCGGGAACAGAAACGGTTTAGTTGGCAAAATGAAAATGAGTTTCTTGTATATAAACCTTTTCTATACCAAAAAAATATTGGAATACTTCGCTGTATGATTAGAAAGTGAAAATGGCCGCCATTGGGAAAATGTTTATTGATATTTAAAACTTCAAATCATGTATTTTTTGAAAATCAAAATTATTTTAACCAAATATCATTTTGAATTTCTGGCACCCGTGTCCGGATTTCTGTGGAATTGCCCATATACTGTAACTGAAGAACTAAGGAGCTATTCCATCCGAAAGTTTGGACGAATTATTGTTATAGCTATCGGATGAAAGTATCTCGGGGTCTGCCCAATAATTACAAAGACTTACAAAACCAAATGAACAATTTCAAGATTATGATAAGCTTACAATATACCGTAGATATATAGGATTACTGGTTGTAATAATTTGTCATGACAACAAAACTAAAAGTGTGATTCGAACATTCCACAATGAAAACAATGTCACTTTGTTTTATTATCTTTTTTTTTCACTCACTCTCATGCTGAGGATAGGCCTATTTTAGTTATATTTTAATATAATGAAAAAGAATGTTGGAACGGATTAACTTAAATATATAGACAATGATAGAGGAACAGTCGGCAAGATATATCACTTTTGACCAGTTAGTCAGGGCCTGGGGTGAAGCATGAGATGAGATGAGAGTAAGATTGTTTTCAAGAATCAGAATATGCAATGTACGCAATATAGCACAGTACAGGATACGTGCACACAGTGGACACAGTACAGGTGCCCACGCTGTGACGTCATAAACTCGACGCCCTTGCGAAGTACCGCTGAAGCCTGAAAATGGGGCCCTTCTTTGAAAGGTGATAATTCCCGATCTAAAACATATATTGACAAGGGGTCTAGATATTCTGAATCAGTAAAGAATTTTTGTTGCAGTGGTACATGTATGAGTTCGGTTGCAATTAAAAGCAGTTTTGACTCTCCAGTTGTCTACTTTAAAGATATCCTCTCATTGAGCTTATTACATCATAATCTGAAATCTGTTAGTTGAGCAATGTGCATTCATATTTTGAAGTTCCCTGTAGTATACCCAGTTGTTGTATGTCCGTACGGGTTGTTTGTCCGGACAAGAAGGTAATTTTCGGAGCTTTGTGATCAGTATTTCTTTATTAGATTGAAAGTAATATCAGATAATATAACAAAGCATAAATATTAACAAATATTTTTGCTAACTACTGCACAAATTTTGAGAAATTCCAGAGCAAAAGATAATGTTTTTATCTGCTTAAGTGTCCGGACAACGGACCCCCCATCCTACCATATCAAAATTTCATAAAAAATGCTTATTTAGGTGTACTTTAAATCTGTAAGAAAGAATTTTGCCAAGGCCCAAGATATCTGATGTAATGCACTTTTTTTCTAAATTTTTGGTTTAGGAGAGTGTACCCTGTTGTGAACAGGCTGGAGAGCAGTACAGTATTAATAATAAAATGCAAGCAGCAGCTGGATTTGTTTAAGTATCATACTCTTACAATATATACTTGTAGCTATAGGTCATATCTTATTTGAATCACAATATGTATTTAAAAAGATTTTTAAAAAAAATGGTGTTTACATTTGATTTATTCAAAGTGAGGGAAACTTTACATGAAAATTTACATGTAGTTTATTTTGAACCTGCCAGGAAAATAGCCATGACCAGCCTCGCACAAATTGGCAAATGCTGCTAAAATACTTGTGAAAAATTAGGAACGACTCCTCACAAATTCACAACTGTTATTCCTATTCCAAGGTTCCTCTTTCAAACAAAAAGATGATACAAAACAATGAGTACTTTGGGTTTCGTCTCCTATTTAACCAACAACTCGTCCTTCGTGTGTACGCACGTAGTAAGCTCGATCCCTCAGATCTTAACCCGTCACCACATGTACATGTACGTATGTGCATGTACAACTGTAATAGTGAAAAAATTTGTGCATTAATTATTACATGTACAATGATTACAAAAAAATTGCTCTATCATTTCAGTATTGTTATGGCATATTTTTTCTTGCAGAAATTACGAAGTCTGGATGTGGGGACACAGATTGGTACATGTTTCTTCTCTGTGGATGATGACTGTGACAAGATGTCATATGGAGCTTTCATTCAATATATCTGCTTCCCTTATGTAAGTGAACTTTCAAATTAAAAAAGATTGTTCTATTATATGTCATATATCCCTGTAATTATAACTATAGAAGAAACACATCTTCATTTGAAAAAAAATATATAAAAAACGTTCAAAGATCTCTACCTGTAAATTATATTCTGCTTATGTAATAGAATGATACATGATGAAGATAAAGGTAAACTGGGGAGATTTTCTCGTTTTCAATTTCAATAACATCTCATAGAATATTTTGATGGTTGAATGATTAATAGAGGAAATAAATGGAGTATTCTTGCATTGTATTATAATTTTTTTTTTTTGGTTTACTTTGTAATTAAAATATACATGTATATACACTCTTTATATGTTTGTTTTGTTTTTATCTAATTGCATTTTGAAAGTCATTTGTATTTGATTTTTTACCTCTATAGAAATGCTGAACTACGATTCAAATTAAGACTTTTGATACCAGTAATTACTGCTGCATTTAAAGGCTGTTATCATCAGCAGCAGTAATTATTTGTATCAAAAGTCATAAAGGTATCAACCTGATTAGCTCTAATACATTAATATTTTTTTTTATAAAGGCTTTAAAGATACTGCTTTAAAATATTTTGGTAGCCTGGTTTTGTACAAATATGAAATTCAGCTTTAATGTAGCATTTTATCTTAAATGGAAAATGGTGATATTATATAGAAATTTCATGTATTATTATTATTAATGTATTATTTTGTTTGATAAACCAACAGGTTCTCTGTTTCTGTTAGAAAGATGTTTTGCAAAGTATGTCACATTATTATGCAATTCATCATGTATTAATGGGTAGATTTAGCTATACCTCTTTCACTTTGAAATTGTTTTTCATTTAATGAGATGCATTTTGAAACCCCTGCAAATGTTTCAGACAAATTAACTACATGAGTGAAAATGCATTGTAGGATAGGGTTTTGGCCCTATTGTATTCAGTGAACTGGAATATATGTACACTCAACCCAGTTTGCTTAAACTGAATGTAATTCAAAAAATATATATGATGATTTATTTATTTATTTATTTTTCGAATCATAAATGATTTCAGTAAAATCAATTTAAGTACATGTAAAAGTATTGCACCTTTTGACTTTCATAATACATGCACATGTACATGGTATGATCAACAGTTTTGCCTAACATAAGTTTTGCACATGAAGAAATGGGAATGAGCTGTATTGGCCATCAACAGCATTGAAGAATAAAATAGGCCAAATAATTGGCAATTTAACTGCTTCTTTATACTTAAAAATAATTATGTTTCAAAAATTATTTTTTTTCATTTTATATTTGTATTGACTTTCCAGATTGGATGTGCTCTTCTGGAGTACACATCATCTGGTATACAGGTGCTCATTCTTACATCCGGGTTACTACAGGGTGAGAAGATCACTGTTGGGTCCATAAGGAAGTGCAGTAACAATGATCGTACTGTCAAGCTCCTTACAGACCTTGGCATCCTCTCACATGCCACAGCATACAATGTAAGTAATACAAACATTCATAAAGGATCTCAATTTATAGATTATTTTTATGTTTCCTTTTTTTTTCTTCATTCATATGGCCCTCGAGTAACATTTTATTTAAAATATAATTTTGTATGATTTACCAATTTGATGTTAGAATGAGTTTCTTCATTCTTTTTAATGGAAGATCAGGATTGAAAAAAACAAAAAGAACAAACAAAAAGACAAGTATGTGGAAATCTGATATGAGATTCATGAGGACATAGAATGACATTGAACCATTATAGCCAGTGGATTTGAAGTAATGCAAAAATCAGAGAAACCGTTCACCCAAAGTATTAAAAGTTCATTCACCTTTGGTAAATCTGTAATATGCATGTAGTGATGTTCAACCATCCCATTTGTCCGATTGAAAAAATCGTGAGGCCATGAAGAATAATTTCTTCAAATGAATGTTATATTTGGTGGAAGTACACATTATGTACAGTGTATTTATTGGATTGCATTGGAATAACACATACATGTATGTATACAATGTAATTGCTTATTTTCAGGAATATCAATGAAAGTCATTGTACATGTAAGAGTAATTTCAGGAGAAAAAGAATAGGCCTAACAATTGCAGAGATTACTACATGTAAGTCTTGGTAAGATTGATTGAAATAATTTATATGGGTCTCTTTTGATATACTCTAAACAATATAACAAGCAAAGTGACTGTTACACCAAGTTTTACAAATTGAATCTTTGTGAAAATTTTTATTTGGCCCTTAGAGTTGATCAACATTTAAAAAAAATATGTTTTGAGATTTCCCAATATTTACCACTGGTCGGTTTTAAATGATAATGTACATATATCAGTGGCGGATTGCCATAAGGCTGGGATCGAGCTACGTATACCTTGTGGCTGGGATCTTTAAGTTGTAGTGTTTGGTTCCACTTCCACAGACTTATGTAAACTTGTAAACAGAATACTAAATCACACAAATAATTAGGTTTCAGAAAACCTTTTATTATTTTAAGTAAACTATTCTAACAAGGATTACAGTATAGGCTATAAACAAAGTACAAACATGTATTAATAGATTTATACAGTTAAATGAGTTATCTCTATCAAGTAGTTTCTCAGTTGAATTACAGCAGCTTCTGATGTAGAATAACATTTTAACTAAATTTAAAGTAATTTGCACCCATAGACCTAGTGGTCAAGAGTTTGGATGCCCAATATTCTTAGAAAGTATTATGACATATACACCCCTCTAAATATTATTGGCTAATGCCTGGTCACTCATTTTGCCCTTTGCATTTGATTGGTTAGAACTTCCACTTCCTGTACCAGCGGGAAGGGTGTGTAACCTAACTTTGTTTCTTCTTGGAAATGTCTGCTCGGCCCGGCTGTGCAATATTTACATTTAACCCCCATTCATATCGGTCCTTTTACCTTTTATGGTCATAAGGCTTCCCTTTCAGGGATACTCCTAAGAAATATGACTCACAAGTTGTGTGACGTCTGAACATCATTATTCTTACTAGGAAAAGTTTTACCAGAAGTATTCTTCCTTCCTGTGAATTTTCATTCATAACTTTGGAATGTTTTACCTGTAAAGACTTGTATTTAACAATCATATAGTTAATACACAAAGATATAATTAAACATATAACTGAAATTAGCACATTAATTTCCTTCCTAACAGTATCATAACATAGTGAAAAAGTTATTACAAAATACTTGATACAGTATTATGCAATTATATACTCATCATCACATGATACATACAATAAACACAGTCCTCTCTTGACACGGATCAAGGATTTCTTGGGGGAGGGGCAAAATTGAAACTTCAGATTTTGGTACAACATTTTTTTTCCCCCCGCAACACCGGACAATCGAAAAGGTACATCAAAAAATTTTGGCCATTAAGGAGGCCATGATATATTGGCCATACATGTAGGTTCATTTGGTCATTCGGGTCAGTCGAACATCAAGGCGATTTTTTAATGGGGGAGTGGGGACTTGGATCCAAGCCTGATGTATACATGTAAAGCAAGAAAAATCAATGGAAAGCAATAATTAATTTATTTTTCTTAATGAAAACGATAAGTACACGTACCTTGTAAAAAAATATTGAATATTAATTATGCAACTTACACTAAACTTAATCTAGTGAAACGTAATCACTACCCATTTATTCTGCCAAAATATAGATGTTGAGAATTCAAATTGTAATGAGGTCGAGTTCATGCATACATGTGGGTAACACATTCTTTTCCTATTTTACTTGTATTAAATAGACACTTTCAAAAGAGAACTCAAGTATGAAAAGAGAGCTGAAGCGGACCAAAAAAGTGGTTTCAAGCCTGAAAGAAGAGTTACAACAGAAGGACAAGGAGCTAGTTGAGCTGGCGTGCCATCATCAAGAGGAAATAAAGAATCTAAATCAGACTGTGGAAGAGAAATCTCAGGAGATTGTTTCATTGGTGTTGGAAAGGGACCAGAACCAAATGAAGATAGACACTCAAGAGAGAGAGATAGAAAGGCTGAAGAAGGAAAGCAAAATGGTAAGATGTAGAACGTTACTGAAATTGAGCAAGAATTAACACTTATATTTGTAAATGTCTTAATGGTGAAACAGGTCTCAGTTTCATCATTCCTGATTTGAAATGATTTGAAAGGAAGAAGGGACTAAGTTTAATGGTTAAAGAACATAATAACATGTCATGGTTTTGAATGGGAGAATGTTGTTATACCAAATTTGCCAATAAAGGTGTAATGTCTTTGGATGTGACCCTTTTGCCATACCCATTTCTTGCTAGCAAGGGTCTCCCTGTTTCAATGTTGCATCATTGAGTGATAAACATCATGCAAAGAAAAGAAGAAATTTGGGATGACTCTTCCCTTCTACAATTTCCAGCTAAATCAAACATCATTTGACATACAAGGTTTCACTCATTTAATGTCCAGCTTGTGTGAATGATCAAGACATTTTATTCATTCTCAAAACTCTGTGTTTTGGTCCCTGTTCTCAAAATTTTAATTTATCTGGGAATAACAAGTTAGCAAATTTGAGACTGCTTAATACCGAGTTTACTTTGAATTGTTGGATGTAGGAGCTTGGTAGATTAAATAAATTCTTTAATTGTCAAAAAAAGTATGATAGTATGGAACATAGCAAATGAATGAATTATATAACATGCATTTTGTACAGTAAATGTATGATTGTCTATAACCATCGATCAAATGAAAGACATTGTAAATATTCCAGGTGCTTGTGGAACAAAAGCTTCAGTTTTCCAAAGAGAGGACGAAAATTATGGCAGAGTCTTGGAGGAATCAGGAGAGGATAAGGAATGAGGTAAAGGCAGAACAGACCCAGGAGTCTCGCAAGTTAATAAACAAGTTAAAGAAAGCGGGTAAACTAGCCTACATTGCTGACATTAATGTTTGAATTCAGATATACACTACTGTTACAAACTTTTTATTTGATAACATTTATGTATGCAGAGTGTTTTTAACTTTTCAACCTTTTTAAGATTATTTTCATAATCTTAAAAATGAAAATTTACATGATTGGTGTTGATCCAGTGTCCTTATTAATTTAAAATTTACACTACTTCTCTTTGTAAATAGAATAAAATATAAATCTCAAAATTTTATTTGGGCTTTCTTAATAGATGAGGCGAACACAAAGTACATGTATTACGATAAAAGCAAAAATAATAATAGATAAAAAAAAAACGGATATGAATGAAAAGATTGGTCAGATTAGAATTTAAAAGCATGCTAAATATATGAGTATGCTTTCTTATTCATGTTTTGAACGGGTCAAGCAGACATTAACGTTTTAGGTAGTGGAGTACGCGTGTTAATTTAAAGACCCAGAACATAATTATTATCATTTATCATTTTGGCTCACAACCAGTATAATTCACTAATACCAGAAAATGAAACAATAATCTGATTAATGATACCTGATCTTTTCAAAGCATTTCCTACCCATAAGATTTAGTTGTTAATCCAATGTAGGCCCAAAATATAATTATTGTATACTATTAATTCACTCAATCATACTCCACATAAAGCAGGATAGCATGTTAACTCTTGTTCGGCATTTTTCATTTTCATTGTTATTTTTGTGATTTTTGTACTATGATTTTGGTATGTAATTTTGAATAATTTCTTTTATATTATACTGTATTTTCTTTAGTTTGTATGTTTGTGTAATTTTATTTGTAAATTCGATGTGTATCAGCTGTTAGCTGCAACTTTGAATGTTTCAATAAACCTTTTCAATTTCAATTTCAATTCAATAATTTAAACACAAAGATCAATCATGCAAATTTTATAGTAGCATAATGCAACCCCTGTCTTGTATGCTTTATTCCTTAATTTCTCTTTATAGATAAAAAACAAATACTCTGAACTGGAGAATGAAGCATGTTCAAAAAAGCAGGCAATGCTGGATGATATTGAGAAGGAGTTTTTGTGTACCATTTGTCAAGATACATTGACCAAGGTAACACATTTTCCTTCTTTCTATGCTTCCACCATGAAACTGATGCCAGAGGCATTGTATTTTAGGATTTTCTGTCCATCCATCTTGTTTTCTTGTTCTTGCGATTTCTGAAGAGCTACTGGAGATATGAAAATCAAACTTGGTTGTCACCATGGGTAGACCATTTAGTTAGATTTTGGTGGCTGTGGGTCAAGGGCCATGGAGGTCAAATTATGAAATTCCTGAAGTTTTTCAAGAACTTAAAGATATGAAAACTTGATGATAGCATGTATTACATGTACCATATATACATGCAGGTAGATGACCTGTTGATGTTTTGTCAAAGATTACAGAGGTAAATTTTTCAACTTACTGGGTTGGTGGAAACATACATGTATATGAGACAAAGTCACATAAATTTGTCAGTTTAGCATTATAGATACATCTTGTCAGTCGTTAAGGCACAATGTTAAATAAATCTTTTGTTGTATTCTGTTATTAAGGCCCAAACGCTGAATTGTGGCCATTCTTTCTGTACCCACTGCATTGAAGACAGAAGAATGCTCACAAATGATGGAAATGAATGGCCTTGTCCCAACTGCGTACAACCATGGACAACTAATGTACCCTCCATAGTCATCGACAGCTGCATTGAAAAGATTGATAAATTGAAGAACGAGGCTACAGGACAGACTGAGACTGAGAGTGAAGGTGAGTAATGGTAGTATCACATATGTCCCGAGAATCTAGTTAGCCACTCCATCCCAGAGACATCTCCTGAGTCCCTGAGACATCTCCTGAGTCCCTGAGAAGTCTCCAGAGTCCCTGAGACGTCTCCAGAGTCCCTGAGACGTCTCCCGAGTCCCTGAGACGTCTCCCGAGTCCCTGAGACGTCTCCCGAGTCCCTGAGACGTCTCCCGAGTCCCTGAGACGTCTCCCGAGTCCCTGAGACGTCTTCCGAGTCCCTGAGAAGTCTTCCGAGTCCGAGACGTCTCCTGAGTCCCTGAGAAGTCTTCCGAGTCCCTGAGAATCTCCGGAGTCCTTGAGACATCTCTGAGTCCCCTTAACGTCTCTTAGTCCCTGAGTCGTCTTTCGAGTCCCTGAGACATCTCTGAGTCCCTGAGACATGAGTCTCAAAAGAATTAGCTTTTCAAAGTCATACTCTCATTCCTTTGATTGTTTTACTCTGCATGACAAATGATACCAAAACAGTGCAAAAATCTTTTTTCTTATGCAACATTATGTAGGCCTACCAATAATCGCATGCCGGGTTAAGATTAAACAAATATTGTCATATTGCATCCATTTGTGTACAAAATTGCTTTTATAAATACTGTTAATTGTGCCTTCTGGGGAGCATTTCATAAAACAAATATTCACTGATTCTCTGATTGGCTGATTTGTCAGATAAAATGTCCGACAAGTGCTTTTCTGAAATGCACCCACAGCCTTTTGCCTGATCAATTAAAAAAAAAAAAATTATGATACACTTCTGAAGCATTAAAAATCACAAAAACAAAGAAATATTTAAGAAATAAAAGCAATGAAGTACATGTACAATGTATATAGGAAATTAACCAAACAATAGAATACCAAAATATACATGTACCAAATGTCTCATTTCATTATTGTCAGCTTTGCTACTCAGCAAAATTAATAAAGAAATTGAATTTTCATATGTTTTTAATGAAATATTAAAGTATATAATAAATAGGCATAAAATTTGCTTGAAATATATTACCCTTGCATGTGCAGCAACATAAATGTATATGTACATGTACAATTTTGCAGTGATTAAACATATCCACTTCCAAGATATCAAAGGGGCTGTTAAATTGACTCCCCCTTCCATTAAACATCTCCTAAAAAGGCCAGGCAGAATAGGGTTAATTAAAATATAATTACCACCGCTCTATAACTTTAATATGTATGATTGTGATGATGTACAGGGTCCAGGTTTCATCTCCCTATTTTCATGAGATATCATCTTTCTTTTCTTGCTAGTAGAAGATAATATGAGAATGGAAATGGATCACCTATTCAGAAGGATTTTTGAGTATTATTATGTTTCAGTAAATCATATCT
Organism: Paracentrotus lividus; assembly: GCA_940671915.1. Classification (NCBI taxonomy): domain Eukaryota; kingdom Metazoa; phylum Echinodermata; class Echinoidea; order Camarodonta; family Echinidae; genus Paracentrotus; species Paracentrotus lividus. The sequence goes on along the minus strand of CALNVZ010000218.1, from coordinate 41,189,762 downwards.
TTTCAGGAGAACCCATGTCTGTTGGATCAGATGACGAATCCACTCCTGCATCATCTCCATCTTCTTCTGGGTCTTCATCTTCAAGCTTTTGTCGTAATCCATCATCAATAGAAAATATGCTTTCTCCAGCATCTTCATCTGACTCTGACTGGACAGAAGAAACTTGAGAATGAACAGCTTTGTGATCTCTGCAGGTATTCTCCTGTAACATCATCATCTTCTTCTATTGCTGAACCCCATCTACAATATAAAAAGATGAAGTAGAGACTTGAGAATGAACAGCTTTGAGGTCTCTGAAGGTTTTTAATGGTACATGTATCTTCTGTAACATCATCCTCATCTTCTATTGCTGAACCCATCTACAATAATAATAGTGAAAACTTATAGAGCGCACACACTGTCAGAGGACGCTCATGGCGCTAGCTCAGCAACAGTTCTCTTTGAGGAAGTTATGTTACAAATCAATATTAAATGTACTTACAAATAAAAGCCAAGATCACATTTCATAGAAAGATGTAGTAGAGACTTGAAAATGAACAGCGTTGGGCTATCTGAAAGTATTTAATGCTATCGCCCGTAACATCATCATCTTCTTCTGCTAGCTATTGCTGTGCAACATCTTCAGTACTGAGAGTCATGTTTTCTTATTACTTTTCATCTGAGACTTGGGATTCATCTTCAGATACATAATGAATAATAATAGATTACATTTATGTAGTGCTCAATGTAATACAATAATTAGTTCAGTCTATAAGAACGTAACTACACCAAGCTGGATAATTATCCACCTTGGTGTTGCTAAGCTCTCATAATGTGAACTAATTATTACCTGGCTTAGCTAGGCTAACCCGAAAGGTGTTTACAGCATTCAGGGAATTTTTCCCTCCTGATTCCTATTCACCTCAAGTTGGTTCGAGTGTGGCAAATTTGTAGATTGACATCATGCCACAGGAAGATAAATGAAATGGACGAGATACAAACAGCATACCTTGTGATCGTCAGTCCGCTGACTTATTTACTTGAATAAACCACTGTACCTCTACAAGCTGGTACTTTAATTTACATTTTTTAGGGTGATATTTTTTAAATTCCTTTATTTGTTGTTGATCATGGTTTGAAGACTAGTTGGTTTGATCCCTGCACCTCATGGATATTTATAAGGAAGGCATTGTATGTGAATCTTACTTGCTTTACTCTACCCAGGTTTATGAATGGATGACAGGAGGATGATATCATTATTATCCTTGGATTACATGTAGTCAAACTACATTACATGATGCTTCTGTAGAAGTAGGCCTGAATTTTTGTGAAATATTTAGATATATGATATCTAATTCTACCTTGCTGGATGCTACAAGCTGCAGTATAATTATAATAATCTAGGTACAAGCATGTAATATATTTTATTTATTTATTTCCACTCATGGGTAGAACACCCTTTTCAGCTGATAGCTGTTCTTTTAAGGAAAATGATACATGTAAATCTTAGTTTAGGGGTCGTGAAATATCTCCCTAACTCCATAACATCCAAATGATTTTAAAATTGAAGAGCATACAATGCACTTTTGACAACTTTATGTTTAATTTTTTCAAAGATGTTGCCATCGTTTCAAAGTTCTGACAACTTTTATATTAGACTCATCCACAAATACAAAGACAATTCTTTCATTAATCTAGAAAACTATGAGCATTCAGAGGGATAGATAATTAGGAAAAGTTGCTATTCCTCCCTCTCCATTAGCTCATAATGTTCCCTAGATTTCTGAAATGTATTATGTATTTGTATACTATCACAACTTCTTTTCTTGAAATTGTTTATTTTGTTTAGCTAGCCTCATCTGACTTTATTACACTGTATTCTATGGAGTGTTTTCACAGTACGTTTTAACATAGGAGGCATGTGATGTTGCTATGCTGAATGTTCTGAACTGAAATGTCTGTGTAAAAATATCAGGTGAATTGTAATTGATAAACACAGTTCTGCAACTTGTATTAATTCCTATATCAAGTTGTTAAATCATACATGTAGGATGTTTGAAGTTTAGAACGGAATCATTTTTTTTATTTTTTTTATTTATTTATTTATTTATTTTTTTTTTTATTTATTTATTTTTTATTTTTTTTTTTTTTTTATTTATTTTTTTTAATTTATTTATTTATTTTTTTTTTTTAAATTTATTTATTTATTTATTTATTTATTTATATTTTTTTTTGGGGGGGGGTTAAAAGGTGATTCAAATTGGCACTAATTGTCAAATTAAACACATTTCTTATCAAAGCAATTATAATATTTTAAAGCCAAATGGAATGAAAGAAAACTAGTGGGAGTGGTGTGGTCGAGTGGATAAGTCAGCGGACGATCACAAGGTACTTGGTTCGAATCCCGTCCATACCACTAGCATCCTTCGGCAAGGTGTCAACCTGCAAATTTGCCGTACTTGACACAAATGAGGTGAATGGGTACCGGTAGGAAGCAATTCCTTGAATGCTGTGAGCACCTTTCGGGGTAGCCTAGCTAAGCCGGGTAATAATTAGTTAACACTATAAGCGCTTAGAAACACCAAGGTGGATATATGTATTAAGCGCTATATAAATGAAACTATTATTATTATTAGTTACTGTATTACGGTTTTAATTATTGCTTCTTCATTTGAATGGCAAATGCATTATCCTTCTGACATGAATTTAACTTAATGATACTGAAGATCTCATATGTATGATCGTATGAGTGCTCTTGATATTATATTTAGTAAATGCTTGTAATTATATAAAAATTATGCAATCTAACATTGTTCAGATTGTATATCATGTATACAGGTGTACTCTTGTACATGTACATGTATATCATGTATACACGTGATTGGTTTAATTCAACTGATAGGCCTACTGCTGCATAAATAATTCACATATTTTTCTCTGAATAATTGTCTTTCAATCTGTACTATTTACAATTAATCTCAAGCTTTCTCACTGTCACTCTACAGTGGACGGTTTTTAATATATTTGCACCTGTTTGTACAATATAGTATTGTCTTGTCTATGTATTTGTAGATGAAGTTCTTCTCTTCACTGATGATATACACTTTAAGCAGTACTATTGACCAATTTGATCAAAACTTTTTGTACAATTTATGCCAGAGTGCCTGATTTTCTATTCCACAGAATAATTTTTTTTCCTATAGTATAATAATTCAATAATGTATTTAAAAAGAAAAACTTTTTCTTTGTAATTAAATTTAAAAAAAAATCATTATGTGTTATAATATTAAACAACATTTTTTTTTTCACCCTCAACTTTACCAACCTCAAAATTATTGTGATAGCTTTCAACTGGTGGCATGAGGAAGTTTGCATAAAACATGTATTTTTCAATGTACTGTCATTCAAGTGTGTATACTTACATGTATATTATATTTTTGTGTAATAGATGTAACTTTTTCATTCCTCCACATTCTAGAGAAATCATTCTTTGTTAAAGGGAAGGTCTTGACCTAAAATAAGTTGCTTTTATAAAAAAAACAGAAAAATTAGGAAAACAGAATAACAAAAGGTTTGAAGAAAAACAGACTCATAATAAGAAAGTTATGAATATCTTTATGATGCCCATAAAATTGATCGCTATACCATATTGGCAACACAGTCACAAAGCTGTGATGTCACAGGGGCACAACTTGCCATGAATTTTTCTATATTGTTTTATGATAAATTTTCACTTTATGTATTAAGAAACTGTTTCCTCATGACTTTGGCCAAGATATGCTGATGGCAATATGCTATTGCACCTATACATATATTGTAAAATCAGCATTCCATCTAGAAATACAACACACATCGATTTTAAGTAGGTTTTCAGTATAGAAAAAAGATATTTGTGAATGTTAAACTTCATGAAAAATATCACTTTTCTTTTGAAATGTCATTTTAGAAAAAAATGCATAGATGCAACAACATATTGCCATCAATATATCTTGGCCAAAGTTAATGAGGAAAACAGTTTCTTAACAAATAAAGTGAAAATTTATCATAAAACAATATAGAAAATGCATGGCAAGTTGTGCCCCTATGACATCACAGATGTTGCCAATTTGGTATGTTTTTCTAATTTTTCTGGTTTTTATAAAAGCAACTTATTTTGGGTCCAGACCTTCCCTTTAATTTAGCTAAAAAGTACTGCAAAAGAGAGGCAGTAGGCCCTACTTGATGAAGATGTACATATAAGCCTATACGCACAAAAATACATTGATTGCGATGTGAAACTAATTTCTAAATGTTATTTAGTTGCTTGTATATATTGCTTTATGATATAGATTTTACTTTGCTTTGCTGCATTTTTATTTACCCGTACAATATCAAGGGATTTTGATGCAGTAAATGTAACAATAGGGTTTCTTTTTAAAATATTGCTTATTAGCGTATAATCCTATTCATGCAGTGGTGTGCAAATTGGTAGGGGATTTTAGAGGGAAACATAACCCCATTGCTTCAAAATACTTGCTTACATTTTGTCAGCCATTTATAACTGTGTTTATTGAAGTCGCCTTTTATCAGCACATTCTGTTATTTCTAATTTTGTTTGTTTGTTTTTTTTGCAATTCCTCTTCAAATTACTGTTCAATCATGTAAATGGAAAATTTGTAGCTAAATTCACATTTCTGTATTTATGATAATGAACATGCATATCAGGTGTCAGAAGTCATTACCATTCAAATATATATTACCTTTAAATTAAATTAAATTTGCGGTAGTCTAAAGATAAACTACATATAATATCAAAATTAACAGCCTCCAAAATTTCTAGATGTTTCTCCCATAACAGGTGGCGGATCCAGGATTTGAAAATGGGAGGGGGGGGGGGCAGGCCCGCTGCGTCGCCGAATATTTGGCTTTTAAAATGTAGTCAACGGGCTGTTTTTTAATTATAGAGGAGGGCGTCCCCTGCGCCCCCACCTGGATCCCAAATGTATAACTTCCCAAAATGTTACATGTATAGGCATGTTAAAATGGACATTTCACTAGCTGTAATACTGTTGTCTCCTGTTATAAGTAGAGTGAATACAAAGTCAATTCTACTGGTAAACAGTTCAAACATGTTCACAGCACTGGGTCTATATGACTGTTTCATATAATGTATAACAAGATTTTATTTTACCACTAGGTAATTTGCTTGGTCTTGAACACCTCATTATAATGGGAGTGAACTGTAGAATGGTATACATGTATCAGCAAGGCCAAGACCATATTCACTAAGATCAGATTTATAACTGAAAAATATTACCTTACTTTGAAAATAAGTGTTAATATCGTAATGATAAATAGGATTATGATTATGTGTTAAAGAATTTTTTTTCAGATCAGCAACAAAATGTAACAAGAACAACTCTGAGAATGGTATTGAATACCAATTATTATCAAGTTAAAGAGGCTGTAGTAGAGGCTGTAAAAACTGAAATAAAGAGCAATGTATAGTAATAGAAAGCATTTGTTGTTTTTCCTTGTCTTATTTTCTTTTTTTAATGTATTAGACATTTATCACATTGATCGTTCTAATGGTTTATATCCACTTGGTCTAACAGCAGTTGGTCTAATTCTCATGTTGTCCAATACCACATGGACTAAACCCATATGACCTACTAACAGTTTGGTCTATTTTAACTACCCCTTGGCCTAATTCATACGTGGTCTAATTCTCACTTTGTCTAATTGCCGTGTAGTCTAATAGCCGAATTGTGTAATTGCCATTTTGTCTAAAAGCCGTTTTTATAATATTGCATTTTTGTTAAATTTCCAAATAAATATTTGTTCTATTAATACCAGTCTGTTACAGAATCTAACTAAGTGGTGTTAGACAATACGGGCTTTAGACCAAATGGCAATTAGACTAAATGGTAAATAGGCAAAATTACATTTAGACCAAAAGACAAACTGATTGTAGACTAAATGGAATTAGACCATGTGGGATGAGGCCACATGGGCATTAGTCAAGTGGGTTTAGACAAATTTGCCATTTACCGTTATAACAAACTAGTCATAGATCAATAGGTCCATCATGAGATTTAAATAAAAGCTAATTGTGAGGTTTTAATTATGACAATCTATCAAACGATGACGACATTATGAACATATTTCAAGTTTTGTTTTGCGAAGTTAAATAGGAGCTTCTTTCTTTCTCTCTCTCTCTCTCTCTCATGTTATGTACTGAAGATTCAACCAATTGTTTTTTAAGGCATGGTACAAGCAAGGACGCATATCTATTTAATAGTATCGAGTGAATATATAACATATCAAATGCACAGGAAAAATATTGCATATTGTGAGAAAACGGCAATTTACATTTTATAAAATAAAATATGATGATATGACGTCCCTGGCTCGCCCCATGTCACTTGGGGAGTTTGAAAGGTTGCATAAAATTATAAAGTTGCGGAGAGTTGGGAAAGGTTTCGCAGCGTTTCTGAGAGTTAATTTAAACTTTTGAGATTCCTTTGTAAACATTGCATAACTCTAGTGACCTGTATTCAACCTGATTTGACATTTACCAACTTAAAATAACGCTTTGTATCTCCTCAAGTGACATAACAATTACAAGGGGCCTAAGTATCTGAATTTAAATAGTTTTGTCAACAAAATGTCTTTTCTAGACACATCCACGATAATGTGGATGAGTCAAGTTCACATCAATTAAGTTGACCTCTGTCGCTCGGGCAATAGCAGGCAATTAAATCTATCCTTTCTCGCAATAACGAGCAAACATGTGACAGACACCTTGAACGACAACTTGGAAACTGTTTATATTCACTTGGTCTAACAACGATTGGTCCAAAGGTTGACTAATACCACAAGGGCTAAACCTACATATGGTCTACTATATCAGTTTGGTCTAACTTCCACTTGGTGTAATGCATAGTCTCTCAGATGGTCTAAAGTAAAATTGGCAACTCATCGAATAGCCAAATAGACTAATTACATTTTCAAATGAACATTTTGACCATTAGACCAAAATGTTGAATAGTCGAAGTGGCATTTAGGCCTGATTTAGAGCTGATCGTAGACAAAATGAAACTAGACCATGTGAGATGAGACCAAATGTGATGCGTCACGTCGAAAGGAGAGACTACTCGCAATTTTTGAAATCCATTTTATTTGATATTATTGATCCCTGATTCATTGCCTTGAATTTGATATATAACCCGACTGTAAAGAGTAAATAGAAGTGGAGATATTAGCCTCTGAACGCGAGGAGAATTGTGCTCTTGGAAATCAAAATCAAAATCAAGAGAAAAACGTCTGCGAAGTTTGACTTCCTTTGTACCCCGCGCCAGAAAAATAAGAACACTCTGTCACCGCTGTACTCACCGAAATGCCCTAGCAACCACAATACAATACTCGTCCGTCACGCATGCATGATCGAGGCAAGCGCAGCAAGCGGAAATAACGGCGATGTTCAATCTTCTCAAAAAAAAAAAAAGAAGCTGAATTTGGTTAGTTGTTTTATTATCTTCGTCAAATAAATGAAAACGTTCATGCTCTTTCTAATTGTTTAAGAAAAAGTCCGCTCTTTTAAGAAAAGTGTTTACCAATCCTGGCGCTAAATTAGTTAGAAACAAAAACTATTTTAAAACCTTTTTGGGGTTTTATTCGATGTTTGCGTTGCGTTCTTTGAATGTCAATCGCGTACTCTTACTCATAATAAAGCGAGTCATTTTGATCTGAACTCTGTTGGAAATTTTTAAACATAATAATGGTCTATAGACTAAATTATTCTTGTACAGGGGCTTATGCATTTTGTTTATATTCTTTGAATAAGTATATGATAGAGATAAGCCTCCAAAAATGTTTTAATAAATTATTTTGCGCCTCACGAATGTATTTAGAATTTCTCTGATCACGTTTTATGATGGCTAGGTTAGCTTAAGACAATGAAAATAAAAACGTAATGATTTGCTCGATCTCGTCTTTTATTAATCAAACTTGTTACCAGTAATAGAAGATATTAATATTTTTTAGAAATGAATTATTTTAAGAGTAAATCGTATTTTGTTTCGTCTGTGTTTATTAAAACGCTACTTTCTTAAACACATTACTTTGTTAAATAAACTGCAGAAATTTGCTAGTAGCTATGGGTGCTATCTCACTCGCGGAGACGTCTCCGCGACGGAATACAAATTTCGTCTCCGCGACGGATAAATGTATTAGAGACGTCTCCGAGACGCTTCAGCGGCAAATTTATGAAAGAAATCCGTCTCCGTAATTCAGGAGACGTCTCTAATAACTATTTATTCTTCGCCGGAAACAAAACTTCTATTCTTTTTGCGGAGACGTCTTCGCAACGGAATCGTTTCTTCGAGACGGATAAAAATTTTATTCCTCCTATTTCCGTCGAGGAAAAGTCTCCGAGATTATCTCCACAACAATTTTCAAAATTTGTTTACCAAAAATAGCGGAGACGTCTTCGCAAAGGAATCGATTTTTCGCGACGGATAACGTTTATTCCGTCTTTATTCTGTCGAGGAGAAGTCTCCGAGATGTTTTCAAAATCTGTTTTAAAGCAGTTTCAGAGAAATGTCTCAAAGTAGTATCCGCGATCATGAAACGTCTCGGAGACGTCTCCGCGACGTCTCAACAACTCGTCTCAAACTTGTTTCTAAGCCGTCTTAAAGTTGTTTCAAAGTAGTTCCCAAAAAGTGAGATACCAGCCGCAGTTATAAACTAGATTGATTTGCCACTCCCCCCCCCCCCTTAGCTCATGTTCCACATAATGCAATATCAACCAATTTTAAACCATATTTTTTTTTCAATTTAAAATTAGCATCTCTTACGCGTCTTAAGACTTTAACCTAAATACTTGTATAGAAGTATTATGATCACGTCACCTCTTTTGTGGCTCTATGTTTCCCTGATGGAACCAAATTTGTTTATAGGGAGGTTTTAATTTCCCATCAGGACAACAGATATCGCGGCCCCTAAAATAAAATGCTGAAATTAACATTCATTTGGATCCAAGTAGCTAAGTCAAGCAATAGTAGCTTTTTCCCCACATAACCCCTCCCCCTCCACCCCCCCCCACCCGATTGTTAGATTTGACATTCGTTTGCGTGCTCCGCTATCCCGGATGAAACAGCTTTATTCACAGCAAGTTGTGGCATCGCACAGCTGAGTGCAGCTAAAGAGAGTGGTTAGTTCGCTATCGCTCACAAAAACAAAACAAAAGCCAATAGAAATCACACAACACATGACCGTGAACGTCCAACAAACAAAGCCATGCGTTGCTAAGGGCGGAGCTAAACGGAGAGGGTAAATGAGCGTGGACGTGCGCTTGTATGTCTGGGAAAAAAAATTATGACCGAAAAAAACACTCGCCGAAAAACTGCTTTTTTACCACTTTCCCGTTATCATTTTCACTCATTTTTTTTACAGAGCAAAGATGAAGCATGGTAGAACCAGAAAATAATTAAAAAAAATTTCCTCAAAATTATGAGTTTTTTATTAGTATGTCGATTTACTCGGATCTTTGATCTGCGACTTCTCTCTCATTTCGACAAGACGTATCACAAATGGGCATTAGTCAAAATGGGTTTAGACCAATTTTCAAATTACCCCTGAAAACGTGATGTCATCCACGTGGTCTATGGCAGTATGATTAGCTTTTTTGTCTTTTGGCTTAACATGGTCTCGTATAAATTTGGTTTAATTGCTGTTTTTGTTCCAATATAACTTAGTCATGAAGTTTAATTTCAAAATCATGATTTAATTGCCCTTTTGTCTACTAGCTTACTTTTTTTCTCATTTCATTGAATGAAAATCTGAGTCAAATACATTCAATTGATTAATTCATATTATCTAGCCCCCAGGGTGAAACCTAACAGTAGGCCTACTGAAAATTAGCCAAAATAATAAGTGGCAATTAGACCAAATGGTTAGGAGACGAACTGCTTGTAGAGAACAGGGATGTTGGATGGACAGGCCAAATGTTTGGACACCCCCGTGATACACCTCATACGAAAAGCAAGAGGCGTGCGTCCGTTGCAGCTGTTTTGTAATGACGTAATCGGGGAATTCCCTGTAGTGCTGTGACGTGAGCATGCGTACTTCATACTCTGTCGCCATTTTACACATACACAGTGCAGTGGTGTGTGTGCCGTCTCACTGGTTGACAGAGAAATAGGTGCTGTATTACTTTTCATATTATTTGTTATCTATATATTATTGTTAACACGTTACCGGGAACATTACCTGACCCAATACCTTGTTTTTAAAACGATCAGGAATAGCACAGTGCTGTTGAATCTGTGATAAAAAAAAAAAAATTGTTAGGAAATGGACCATTCCGTCTTCGCTCAGTCACACGCGGGCGGTAGCCGACCACTCCACTCTCGAGATCTCCAGGCGCCTTTGCGAAGCAAATTAAATGGATAGCACCTAGCCCTAGGTTAACATGGACTCTATAATGGGGTCCATACTCGGAGTATCTTGCGGACATAGATTATGAAGTTATCGAGTGGAATATGTATTTGAATAAAGAAGTGTAATATGTTTTACAATGTGTTATACTATACTAGTATAGTTCGGAACAAATTTGAAGATTCTAGATTAGCTGGATCAAAGCAAATTTCATCTAGAGGGGTCTAACATGTTACGCCTCTTAGTGAGACATGACGTTATAAATTTAATAAACATCTGCCATAATTTTTACACGGTACTGGTAGATCTAAGTAATATCGGATTTGTATGCAAATATTTTGTGTACCTGGCTACTTATACTTATGTGTGTGATGATGATATGACATCATATGAATTCTGTAATATAATGTATGGTTTTTAGCAAAAGATGTGGATAATGAGAAGTAGGCCTAACTAATTTAATCATTTTTCTTTTAAAGTAAAAAGTTAATAAACCTACATGTTGGATTTTCATATTCATTTCCTTTTTTGGTTTTTTCAGAATTTTTTTATTTTTATTTGTTTTTTTATTTTTTTATTATTGCTCTAAGAGCTGAACTCCTTCACCAAAATGTGATATATTAGAATTAAATAACAGACTTTGAAAGATTTTCAGGATTGAAGGGGAGGCTAAATTTATTTTACCAACATATTTTTGATTGCCCCCCCCCCCCCTAACTCTCAAGTCAATTACAGAACAAGAATTCCGGTTAACGCTGGCAGTCTTCTCTATATTGGCTTTGTAGAAACTGTCTTCTTTGTGGAAAAAAATTGAACAAACTCATATTTCCAGTTTTGAAGTTACATCCCAAATGAAGGGAAATTCAATCAAAATGAAGAGAACTGTATAGTTGAGAAAAGGAAAATAAGTGTACATTATATGTTATGTTGGTTATATTTTTTGAAAAAAAAAGAAGAAAAGAATACAAAATCAAATTTGATAATGTAAATGGCCAACAATTTTTTTTTCAAAGTTTCTGACACTTCAAGTCATTTCTAGATTTTGAAAAATCAAAGTTATTTGAACCAGATATCATTTTCATTTTTTCAGAATTCGGTCCTTTATCTCATGGAATTGCCCATTTGTATTCGATCTTCATTTATGAGGAGATATTGTTAAGGTTTGCATTCCTTCCATATTAGGTGGTAGGCTCATGCCATCCCCCCTCCCCCCCCCCCCCCCATCTGTGAGGAACTTTAGCGCTTGCTGGTGTTGCGCAATGTAAGTTTTATTTTGTTATGTAGCATGGCTACACGTAGAGTAGGTTTTTTTTTTTATACTCAAAACTTCATCTGAATTCATGAATTCATGTCTGGATGGGGGGGGGGGGGTGTGTTTGTACGTAAGCTACATGTACAAACCACTTTACATGCTAAGTACTGGTGATCAGTTCTCATGCTAAATGATCTCTATAGAATATGATGAGCATAAACACCCAAGAACATGTTCCAGTCGTTAATAAGATCATTTGTAACTTCACAAACAACTTGATGAGACACCCCACACGTGTAGGTAAATTGATTACAATCATGTACTTAACCAATTTGTTTCATTTTACTTTTGGTTTAATATACAACAAATTATCTTGAGCTTTCAATGAATTTCTTATGAATCTTTCATGCAGTTTTCCAGGAACTTTGTGTAGCTGTTACTGAATCATGCCCAAGAGAAGTGCTGAAGATGAAGATGGCCCAGACCAGAAACATCTTGCCAGTACATCTCAACAAGTAAGTAGATCATTGTAGAGCGAAGGTTTCACATGAAACCTCCACTATGGCCATGTGTTTTGAACTCACCTCCTTTTGTGTTACATCACCTAAATCTAAAAATCGTGCACCTATCAGGATCAAAGTGTCATTACTTTAAAAATATTGACTCTATCCCTACAAAAGTATACATTTTCTAAAAGGAAATTTCCTGTAGATTTCAGAAATGACATCCACTATAATGTAGGGTAAGAGAGTAAAAAAAATTTGGAGAAAATATTTAATTTTTTTGGGCCCTATTTGTTTTCTTTGGAGCCCCCAATATTTTTCCTCCCTTTAGTCTAAGGCTGAATTACTCACCGTATTTAGATTGCTCTTGAAATTTCCTTTCAGGAAATATAGAGTTATAGGGGGTTTCATCATTTGAAAAAAAAAAAAAATCTTAACCCTAAAAGGGCCCGAGGATTTTTGTCAACTTTTGGCTGGGGGAGGGGCAGCCTCTCCCCAAGATCTCGGCAATAGTGAGGCCAGGAGGGTGCGAAAACCCATAGACTTTGTGTGTACCTCTTCCCCCCCCCCTTGTCGCCTTTTCACATTTGGTCGCATGCAGTGTCGCAAGTTCAAGTGCTAGTTCGTTCAAATTCACAGCTATGATAGAGCTTGCATTCAGCTTTCAAATACGACCAATTTCATGGCAATACCCCTCCATTTAGCTGAGATATCATTCATTAAATGAATTGTTTTTTTGAAAAGCATAACAAAACCACCCTTTTTGGTTGGCGAGTTCAAAACACATGGCCCTATATGTGTGACATGCCACCTCAAAACCACTAATGGACCATTCTTGGTCACGTGTGTGACTGAAATTATGCAAAATCTTGACTTTAATTGGCTATAACTCTAACAATTTAAAAAATATACTGATTTAATGTTTATATTATGCTAATATATTTTGTTGGCTATCATTTGTAAATATTTTTTGATATTTACAATATGCATGTTCAAGGTCAGAGGTCAAAAGAAGTGGGTCACGTGTGTGACTTCACAGAACGGCATGATTTTGAAAGTTCAATTTCATTTTGAAACTCCTGTGAATTTTAAAATGATGAAATGTTCTTATTGCTGTGAGATATGCATTATGGACCTGTTAACCAAAAAATACCACTGGATAGGAGTCATCTCTGAAATTTCTTTTTTTTATCTATTATTTTATATCGTGATGTCGGGTCCCGTGTGTGACATTTTAGTGGGTCACATGTGTGACCTATGGCAAATTGTACAGAAAAATGAATATACTATATATTATGCAATAAATGTACATTTTGAGCAATTACTTTATCCGCTGTGGTAAAAAAATTTATGAACTCAACCCTAGTCAGTCAGTGGGGTGTTTTGGTATTTATATACACAATGTAGCTGTCAAGACTGGGGGAGGGGAGGGTAGGGAGGGGGGGCCATGATGCCCTCTATAAGATCTTGGCTGTTGATCACGCAAGCGCGCCGAAAATTTGCACGATGGTAGTGTGTGATGTAACTACAAGAAAGCACTGTTAATTTTCCCATAATAATAATAGTTTATTTTATATGAATTAATTATGCTAATTTACGCATTGCATGAAGTCATAATTTTTTGTTCTAATTGACAAACTACAGCTTCTGGAATGCTAATTTTGTGTTTGCATAATCTTTATAGGATTCCTAACCATTGTACTGGGAAAAATTTTTGATATCAAACTAAATTCCTTGTGTATTTCATTGTTTTATGAATTTCTTATATATTTCCTTGGTTTTTTTTACCTTGTGTTGTGTTTGTTTGTTTGTTCTTTTTGTTGTTTTTTTGTTTTGTTTTTTCGCACAAATTATTGCAGAACCATTTTGGAGCATAATGCTAAAATAAATTAATTTCAGCCAATGAAAGTGAAAATGAATTTATGACCACCCCCACCCAGCGGGTCATGTGTGTGACCAATTTGTTTACTAATTAATAATCAAATTAAAACTTGTCATGGATTCATATTTAGTGAGATGCAAGGTACATTAAATCTACATGTAGCTTTGAAGAAATAATTATAATAATACCAGAGCCATGGTTAAGACGGGGCATAAACTTTTTGTGTTTTCTGGTTACTTGTGTGTGACATTTTGAGGGCAATTATTTTCCAGGGTTGATTATCTTAATATAACCAATTTAACAACATTATTTTTTGGGGTTAGATTAAAAAGAATAGAGGTAAATAATAATATAATGACAGTAATCCAAGTAAGGATGTCAGCATATCCATTCCAGTTAGCATTAAAAAATGATATTTTATTTACCGTTTTTCCATTTAATTATCATTTATGCTAATTTTTGCAAATGAGCATGAGCAATTGCAAAAATCACAAAAAAACATCAGTTCATTAACCTTCAGACATTGCTCTATTTGAATATGCAGCTTAAAATCAAAAAGCAAAAATTTATTTGTCCCCAAAAGGTTCTTTTTTCAAAGAATGGCCGAATAGCCTGGTCCCTTTTTTTTAAAGCATGTCCATAGTTGGTCACACACGTGACCTGTGGGTCACGTGTGTGACCAATTTCAAAGTTAATTATAATTAAATTAAAAGCTATCATGGCTTCATATTTGGTGAGATGCAAGGCACATTATATCTAGCTTTGGAGAAAAAATTGTAATAATAATAGAACCATGGTTTTCGGGGGGCGTTAACTTTTTGTGTTTTGGGGTTGCGTGTGTGACATTTGATGGCAATTGATTTTTTTAGTTAATTATCTTAAAACAATCAATTCAACACCATTATTTTTCATTTAGATTTAAAGGAATGAAGTTAAAAAAAGGGTATAATGACAATAATCAAAGTAAGGAGACCAGCATATACAGTGTACAATCAAGTCAGGGTCAAACAAATGATACATGTATTTTACGTACCATTTTTCTATTCAAATTTTTTGCATGTTAATTTATGCAAATGAGCATGAAAAATTTGTAAAATTAAGATAAAAAATGCATTTCATGAAACTTAAGACAATGCTCTATATGAATGTGCAGCTTAAAAACAAAAAAGGACAAACTTTATTTTTTCCAAAAAAGGTTCACTTTTCAAAGAATCGCCCTAATATGTGAGTAACCAAACTAAAATTGTTGCATATTGTCTGAAACTAGAGATTCTAAACTCTCCGGTAATTTCAAATAATATTTACTGAAGTATTTAGTTCAACATGATGGTAGAGTAATCTTGAGCTATCATGGAAAGAACATTCTAATTCTCCCATCATTTGCTCTCTTCTTTCTTGGTGTTTAGCCTTGAGTCATTTATTGTAGCAGTACCTCTTCTCTTCCAACTCCTATATTGTCATATTGACCAGAAGAAGATGTTTTACCATAATTACCTCTCTCCATCCCCATTCATCTCCTGAAAGTTCACTGGCTTCTTGTTCTACCCTTTCATTTTGACGGACTAGTTTATTCAATTGGAATGAAATTAAATCCTAAACCACATTAATGTTTGTAAACTTAAGATGAGCATCTATGTGTATAAGGAGTAGCTACCTGTACTAATTTCTTCTCTCTCTCTCTCTCTCTCTCTCTCTCTTTCTTTCTCTCTCTCTCTCTACAGTGATCCTTGTTATAAGTTAAATAGAGCAAGTGAACTGATAACCTTCTTCTATCTTGAGCCTGAGAATTATATCTTTCATTTATAAAGAGGTACTGTACTGCTGAGACTGATCATAATCAGGAAAGAAAATTATTTTAAAGCTGCCAGAATTTGCAACTTTCCTATTAAACACATTTTTGTTTGTTTGTTTTTCTTTCATATTTTACATATGACAGGACGGCCAGGCCCACAGATCAGCAACTCCACTACGAATGATTTATCCCCGGGATCCACATCCTTTGCATGTATCTCTAAAACGAGGTCAGAGAATTAGAGATGCCTGTGCAAAAACCATATGGTCTGGCACACTTGAGATTCCGAATGTAAGATATTAACCCCAGATTTCACGTATCATCAGATTGTAAATTAATATATGCCTGCTGCTTATTTATCAATTATGTTGCTGTACCGTTCTACTGTGGGCTGCCATTTTGACTTTTATCAGAAGAACAAGTACATATCCCTTTCTTCCTTGTTTTACTACGTAAGAAAGCTAATTTCTTGTCTATATCTACCAATAGGCAAAACAAATAAAGACACGAAATCGACTGTTATTTTCTGGAGGCACATTTTTAGTTGTGCTCGAGTATCAGATAAGCTCGCTTTATTTGAGATAAATCACAATTGAGCACGAAAAGTGAGCAAAAGCATGTAAACAAAATTATATCCCTAAACTGAGGGATGGCAACAGATTACGGTCACTGTCCTGTTTTGATATTGAGTCCCTTGCTTTGGATGACTTCCATCTCCCGTGCTGGGAGATTAATAGGGGAGACGTCCGCGTTGGAGGCGAGGATGCCCCACCCGAGCGCGAGACTATGTAAACCAAACTGACTAATGTCCTCTACATGGGCTTGAGGGCTTCCAGCAGGACTTCCCTGGTCCTGGTGTAGCTCAGTCCGTGAGACGTTACGCATAGACCTGTTTCGAATGGATGTGAGCCTTCTGACTGCAGGGAGGGAGGAGTCTGGCAAGTCACCGATCTCGTTGAAATACTGCTCGGCGATTCTGACAGGACAGGTTGGTTTATTCGTACGAGCAATTGTCACGTTGGAACCTTTGGCGAAACTGGTCGGTTTTCGAAGATGAGATATGAATGACCAACCTGTCTTGCGAGAAACACAATCTCTCTGGTGAGGGAACTTAGAATCGTCGTACGGAGGAATCCAGCATATGATATGAAGCAAATGAAGAGAATACGTTTGTCTGCGAGAGTCGCTTTGGATGTGTCATGGCATGGAGTAGCTTTAGAAGAATCTCTGGATGATTGGCTCTTTTCTGACGATTGGTGAAGCATGAACACGATTGTAGCCCTGACAGTGATTTGACCATACAGTTATCGTGGGGAGGATAGACCTGCCATAAGTGGACCCACTTGATGGAACGATCGTTGCGTCTGCTGCCGATTTCGCCCACTGAGTTAGTAAGTGGGAATGCTATAGATGAGGTCAAATGGGGGCAACTGGAAAGATCTCAAGTCCGGATGATGTGCCCATTGTTCCGATCTTTCTCCAGGTAGACTTGTATTTGTTGAACGGTGGAGTACCGTGCCTTGGTAAGAAGTAATGAGGGCTGGAAAGCGACGTTGACGCCAGAGAATGAAGATATGGGTTCGAGTATCTAGTTGTCCATGAATCTGTAATTGACTCAAACGAGTCGAAAAGGAGAAAACAACATGCAAAGAATTAAACGACGAACTAGTTCGAAGGCACAAACGTCGAATGCGGAGTTTCTCCAAAAAATACACATTTGAAAACAATTCATGTTCAAATTCAAATTGAGATAATTAAGCCACGTAATGTGAGTAACAGGCAAAAGTAGAATGTATACGAATCAATGACACATATCTAACATAACTATATCAATCGAGGGTTGACAAGGCGTTTGCACCAAAATCAATCAATAGATTGGGAGGCCACCGAAAATCCCCAAGGAGGAAACATGTGGGTGCATCCGAGGGGTTTAAACGAGGCTCACACCTGCTCCTGCAAGATGTAGTGAATTTATTGAAATATTAATATGAATTCTTTCCAAAATGAATATAATAATGGTTACGGTGAGGGAATTGGTACTAGATATTTTCTTGAGCGAGAATGGTATAAGCGCGCCGAAGTAAGTTCCAGGAAGGCCGTCCTGAGTCATTTGCACAAGGAAACGTTACGGAGTCTATTGTCGATAACGAAAAGAAATTCCACTTTCTTCCTTGTTTTACTACGTAAGAAAGCTAATTTCTTGTCTATATCTACCAATAGGCAAAACAAATAAAGACATGAAATCGACTGTTATTTTCTGGAGGCACATTTTTGGTTGTACTCGAGTATCAAGTAAGCGAGAAACGCCAAAGAAAGTACGTTAAAAATCGAAATAACCATTGGTATGAAATCATGGGTAAATGTATCCCCTGCAGTACGTGTTAATAGCAGGTTGCATATTAAGATTGTCTTGGGCCGGAAAGGCACGAAAAATGAAGGTGGGCATAAAATAAATAAAGGTCGTGTTCACGAGAAGAATTCTGAAAAGGCAAGTGAGTTACCAGTGAATTACCAGTGAAATATATAGGCCGTAAAGGCATAATAATTCTTGCCGGAAAGGCATTCTTGCCGGAAAGGCATAATAATTCTTGCCGGAAAGGCAAATTTATAGCCGGAAAGGCGGAGCAAGA
This sequence comes from Paracentrotus lividus, assembly GCA_940671915.1. NCBI lineage: Eukaryota > Metazoa > Echinodermata > Echinoidea > Camarodonta > Echinidae > Paracentrotus > Paracentrotus lividus. The sequence continues at coordinate 41,171,305 of CALNVZ010000218.1, read as the reverse complement.
CACCAAACGGTGATTCGTTATTTATTTAAACAAAAACAAACAATATATATTGAATTGAAAATTCGACATCGAGAGGTCAGACTTCG
>CALNVZ010000218.1:41144330-41154957 GCA_940671915.1 Paracentrotus lividus | reverse complement strand
AAAAATGGAGAGGTAAAAATGGCAAAGGTAAAAATGGCAAAGGATAAAAATGGCAGAGGTAAAAAATGGCAAAGGTGAAAATGGCAGAGATAAAAATGACAAGTAAAATGGCAGGTCTTAAGGAAGCAAATTGTTATAGCAAAAGCGCAGGCATATTTGGCTAATTCCCTGAGGAAAAGGGGTAAATAGTGAACAAAGAGAGCTAATAAGAAGGGATTTCGAAATATCGTGGGAACTGCTGGAGGGGTCCTTATCTTTTGAATTGACTGACTTCCATTTGGACTATATAGCTGCTATGAGGTATTTATTTACCAAAGTGAACGATTGTTATAGTTACATTATTGCCTTAAAAATTAATGTGTTATATCAAATTATCTTTGGGTAATTTTATTCTACATGTGTATTATAATAATTATGATGTAAAAACTAAAGAAGATTTACTTTCTTTAAAAATGTTTTATTTTGTAGTTCGTATGTTACCATGATCATGCACACATATTTTCAAACCACTGACGAGGCCGGGCGCTCTTGACGCGTAACTTGTTAAGGTGGGAAAATGTCATGAATACACTACAGGTAAGTAGTGCAAGTGGAAGTATGTTATGTTCCCAAAATTGACAATTTTGGTGGGTTAATTTGATTATGACGCATATTAATGTTTCGGTCTCAATTTATTCTCTTCCTGCATATAAAATAATTTCAAATATGTCCATCAAGTAATGTGAAATCAAACCAATGTAAATTGATGTTTTGTTGGTCAGAATCCAAATAATGTATGATCTGGTAACAAGGAAAAGACGAGCGCGAAAGTGCGAGCGAAAAATTTGAAATCCATGTAAATAGAGACCAGAAGGCATAGAGTTTAAGATCAATTTGGCCCTATAATAGACCAATTTGGTGCCCCTAAGGTTAAATATCGATTTGGCGCCCCTAGTTTAAGATCAATTTGGCGGCCCCCTTAGTTTCAGGTCAATTTGGCGCCCCTTTGTTTAAGGTCGATTTTGCGTCCCCCTCTTAAGATTGAATTGATGCCCATGCGTTTTAGGTTAATTTAGCGCCTTGTAAGTTAAAGGTCATTGTGGCGCCCTAAGGTCAACGTCTATTTGGCACACCCTCTTTTCCCCCTCCCCTTTTCCTCCTCTTTTTTTTTTTTTCCCTTTCGCTTCTTCCCCTTTCTTCCCTCTCTTCTCCTTTCTCTGTTTTCCTTCCCCTTTCTACCATTTCTAATCTTTTCGGCGCCCCCTGCGCGCCTATCGGGCGTCGGTGGCCACCGCCCCCCCCAGAATACGCGCATGATAAACGTGAAAATATTTACCTTTTTGCTCGACCATTGTGATGGGAAATAAAATTGGGTGTACCATTGAGGGCGCCAAAATTACGTCAAGACCCCGGGGTGCAAAATCCTGGATACGCGCCTGTTACCAAATTAACGGCGTCATGTGGAAAATGTCATTTGAAAGGTGTGCATGATCATGTTTAACAGACGAACAAAAATAAAACGTTTTAAGCAAAAGTAATTCTTCATTATTTACAAATCGTAAAGGATAATTTGATATAACACTTAAAGTTTTACAAGGTAATAATTAATAATCGCCGACTACTCTGGTAATAGCAATCCAACATTGATATTGAAAATCCCTCCTTATTAGTTTCTTTGTAATCTATTTACCCTTTTCCCCAGGAAATTAACCATTATCTGCATGGGCGTTGCTATGACAATTTAATTTCGTAAGACCTGCCTACTCTGCCATTTTAACCTCTGCATTTTATACCTCTGCATTTTTACCTCTGCCATTTTTACCTCTGCCATTTTTATCTCTGCCATATTTACCTCTGCCATTTTTACCTTTGCCATTTTTACCTCTGCCATTTTTTACTCTGCATTTTACCTCTGCGCATTTTTACCTCTGGCATTTTTGCCTCTGCCATTTTTACCTCTGCCATTTTTACCTCTGCCATTTTTGCCCTCTGCCTATTTTATACCTCTGCCATTTTAACCTCTGCCATTTGCCTCTGCCATTTTACCCTGCCATTTTTTACCATCTGCCATTTTTACCTGCACATTTTAGCCTTTGACATTTTTACCTTTGCCAATTTTGCCTCTGCCATTTTTGAATCTGCCATTTTTTACCTCTGCCATTTTACCTCTGCCATTTTTACCCTCTGGCCATTTTTTACTGTTTGCCATTTTTTTTCCTCTGCACATTTTACCTGGCACCGAAGGTTACAGAGGTAAATTTTTCAACTTACTGGTTGGTGGAAATACATGTATATGAGAGAAAAAGATGCACATGAATTTGTCAATATTAGCATAATTAGATATGTCTTGGTCATCGTGAAGGCAAAATATTAAATAATCTTTTGTTGTATTCCGTTATTAAGGCCCAAACGCTGAAATTTGTGGCCATTCTTTCTGTACCAACTGCATTGAAGACAGAAGAATGCACACAAATGATGGAAAGGAATGGCTTAGTCCCCAAGATGTGTATAAAACATGGACTACTAATGTACCCTCCATGGTCATCGACAGCTGCATTGAAAAGATTGATAAATTGAAGAAGGAAGGTACAGGAGAGACCGAAGAGTGAAGTGTGAAGTAAGTGGTGGTATACTGTCCCGAGAGTCAAGTTAGCCAACTCCATCCCTGGGACGTCTCTGAGTCCCTGAGATCATCTTCCCGACGTACTGATGAGACATCTTCAAGTCCCTGAGACATCTCTCGAGTCTAAGTATAAGACAGACATCTCGCAGTCCTTGAGACATCTCTGAACGCCCACTTGACGTTCTGTCCGAGTCGTCTTTCAAGTCCCTGAGGACATCTCCATTTGTGATACAAAATGCTGCTTTTACTAAATTGGCATTTACAGTGTAATACCTCTACCTTTGCCATTTTACCTTTGCCATTTTTACACCGAACCGTAACCTTTGACAAAATTTCAACAGGTCATCTACCTGCATGTATGGTAATACATGTTATCATCAAGTTTTCATATCTTAAAGTTATTGAAAAATTTCAGGAATTTCATGATTTGACCTCCGTGGCCCTTCACCCACAGACACCAAAATATATAACCATGGTCTACCCATGGTGACAACCAAGTTTGACTTCCATATCTCCAGTAGTTCTTCAGATATTGCAAGAACAAGAACAATGGACAGAAAACCCCTAAATGCTATAGCCCATATTCTGCTATGAAGACTGAGTTTGTAGGCATCGCAAGTTCATACAATGCTGATGTGTGGTCCGCATCAGACAAAAGGATCGCACAACCGGGCACAATAGCTTTGTACGAACTTGCGATGCATACAAACTCAGTCTTCATAGCAGAATATGGGCCTATGACTCTGGCATCAGCTTCACTGGTAAGGAAAGTGTGTTACCTTGGTCAATGTATGCTGACAAATAGTGCAAAAGAATTCCTTCTCAATATCATCCAGCATTGCCTGCTTTCTTGAACATGCTTCATTCTCCAGTTCAGAGTATTTTTTTTTAATCTATAAAGAGAAATAGAGAAATTAAGGAATAAAGCATACAAGAGAGGGGTTGTATAATGCTACTATAAAATTTGCATGATTATTCTTTGTGTTTATAGCGGCCTCAAATTATGTTAAGGGGTTCTTAAATTAACACTGCGTTCTCCACTACTAAAACGTTAATGTCTCTGAACCTGTTCAAAACATGAATAAGAAAGCATACTTATACATTTGCACGCTTTTAAATTCCCATCTGCCAATCTTCATGTCATATCCGTTTTTTTTTTAATTATTATTATTATTTTGCTTTTATCCTAATACATGTACTTGTGTTCGCCTTATCTAAGAAAGCCCAAATTAAATGGTGTTTGAAGGTAGATGCTTGCATGGTGGATTTGAATACGGTGATAAGGTTTATGGTTCACCATGTGGTTAGTCCTAAATAGGACTGTTTGAGAAAGTGGAAGAGGAAATGGAGAGTTACAGAAAGTAGAATATTGATAGGCGAGATAGAGAGTAGAGAGTAGAATTAGAGGTAATCTTTCTTGATTTAGTCCTAAAAAGGACTGTAAACCAGTTGAGATGACGAGATGCGAGGAAGGCTTGAGTAGTAGTAGAGAGTGCTCGACGTTTCGGACAGGTTGACTGTCCGTCTTTAGGAGTGAAGAGTGGCAGAAGATGCGCGGGATGTATAGGTGAGGTGCGGACGTGGGAATAGCATCGACGCCGGATGGTCGGCGTGGGTGGAGTTCTATTGTTGTAGCTGCGTAGGTGGCTGATTGGCGGGAAAGTCAGGCATCGAATGCGGACATTGGTGAAATCGAGGCCGGTGTGGGCGTTGCGTTTCCGGCGGGGTCGGAGGTTGTGGCGGAAGGTTGTTGGATTGAGTCGGCGTAGCTGTTGGCGTGGCGGTGGGCTGGTTCTCGGGTGAGGTGACTGGATGTTGGGTGTCGGTCGGCAAAGTTGAAGTGGAAGTAGCGGTGGAAGACGAAGACGGTCGAGGTGGGGTTGGTTCGTTGTGTAGAATTGGGTTCAAGATGCTATTGATGTAGTTTCCTGTGTCTTGGGGTACGATGTTGTGACGGTGGATTTTGATAGCTTCCCTAATCCTTCTTGAGTTCCAGTGGCGGATGTTCGTGATGAGGTGGCTGTTGTCCCAGTTGATGCGGTGATTCTCTTGTTGGGGCGTCATCACGACCATCCGCCAATGGAACTCAAGAAGGATTAGGAAAGCCATCAAAATCCACCGTCACAACACCGTACCCCAAGACACAGGAATCTACATCAATAGCATCTGGAACCCACTTCTACACAACGAACCAACCCCACCTCGACCATCTTCATCTACCACCACCACCTCCGCTTCAACTTTGCCGACCGACACCCAACATCCAGTCACCTCGACCGAGAACCAGCCAACCACCACGCCAACAGCTACGCCGACTCAATCCAACACCTTCCGCCACAACCCCCGACCCCGCCGGAAACGCAATGCCCACGCCCCGACATTTCGACAATAGGACACCGCCTCTACGCCAGCCACACCGGCCTCAATTTCACCAACTTCCGCATTCGATGCCCGACTTTCCCGCCAATCAGCCACCTACGCAGCTACAACAATAGAACTCCACCCACGCCGACCATCCGGCGTCGATGCTATTCCCACGTCCGCACCTCACCTATACATCTCGCGCATCTTCTGCCACTCTTCACTCCTGAAGACGGACAGTCAACCTGTCCCTGTCCGAACGTCGAGCACTCTCTACTACTACTCAAGCTTCCTCGCATCTCGTCATCTCAACTGGTTTACAGTCCTTTTCAGGACTAAATCAAGAAAGATTACCTCTAATTCTACTCTCTACTCTATCTCGCCTATCAATATTCTACTTTCTGTAACTCTCCATTTCCTCTTCCACTTTCTCAACAGTCCTATTTAGGACTAACCACATGGTGAACCGTAAACCTCTCATCACGTAGCCCTAATTAAATTTTGAGATTTATATTTTATTCTATTTACAAGGAGAAATTTTAAGTAAATAAGGACACTGGATTAACACCAATCATGTAAATTTTCATTTCTAAGATTATGGAAATAATTCTTAAAAGGTCGAAAACTTGACAACACTCTGCGTAAATGTATTCAAACAAAAAGTTTGTAACAGTAGTGTATATCTGAATTCAAACATTAATGTCAGCAATGTAGGCTCGTTTACTCACCTTCTTTAACTTGTTTATTAACTTGAGAGACTCCTTGGTCTGTTCTGCCTTTACCTCATTCTTTATCCTCTCCTGATTCCTCCAGGATCTGCCATAATTTTCGTCCTCTCTTTGGAAAACTGATGCTTTTGTTCCACAAGCACCTGGAATATTTACAATGTCTTTCATTTGATCGATGGATAGACAGTGAACGTTTACTGCACAAAATGCATGTTACATAATTCATTCATTTACTATGTTCCATACTATCATACTTTTTTTGACAATTAAAGAATTTATTTAATCTACCAAGCTCCTACATCCAACAATTCAAAGTAAACTGTATTAAGCAGTCTCAAATTTGCTAACTTGTTATTCCCAGATAAATTACAATTTTGAGAACAGGGTCCAAAACAGAGAGTTTGAGAATGAATAAAATGTCTTGATCATTCACACAAGCTGGACATTAAATGAGTGAAACCTTGTATGTCAAATGATGTTTGATTTAGCTAGAATTGTAGAAGGGAAGAGTCATCCCAAATTTCTTCTTTTCTTTGCATGATTTTTATCACTCAATGATGCAACATTAAAACAAGGAGAGCCTTGCTAGCAAAAATGGGTGCATGTATATGTATATGCAAAAGGGTCACATCCAAAGATATTACATCTTTGTTGGCAAATTTGGTTTAACAATATCCTCCCATTCAAAACCATGAAATTGTTATTATGTTCTTTGACCATTAAACTTAGTCCCTTCTTCCTTCAAATCATTTCAAATCAGGAATGATACAACTGAGACCTGTTTCACCATGAAGACAATTACAAATATAAGTATTAATTCTTGCTCAATTTCATCAACATTCTACATCTTACCCTTTCGGTTTCATTCTTCAGCCTTTCTATCTCTCTCTCTTGAGTGTCTATCCTCCTTTGGTTCTGATCTCTTTCCATCACCAATGCATCTTTCTCCCGAGAATTCTTTTCAGCAATCTGATTTAGAGTCCTTATCTCCTCTTGATAATGGAGTGCCAGCTCAACTTCTTGCTTGTCCTTCTGTTTTAGCTCTTCTTTTAGGCTTGAAACCTCCTTATTCTTCTCCTTCAGTTTTTCTTCAGGCTTGAGTTCTTTTTGCAAGCACCTGTTTAATACGAGCACAAATAGTAAAAGAATGTGTTACCTACATGTACATGTATGCATGAACTTGACCTCATTCCACTTTGAATTCTAAACATCTATATTTTGGCAAAAATAATAAGTAGCGATTATGTTGAACTTTTAGGTTTAGTGTAGGTTGCTCAGTTAATATTGTGCCAGTTAGATGTAAAATTTTTATTGAATTGTGGAAATAAAAATGAAATTTAATTGAATTGAATTAAATTAAATATTCACTATTGTTTTACAACATAATTATCATTCTCATTAAAAAAAATTGATTTTTCATCCTACATGTATACATCGGCCTTGGATCCAAGCCCACCCCCCTCCCCATTCAAAAAAATCATCTTGATCTGTGATTGACCTGAATGACCAACTGAACCTACAGCCATTATCATGGCCTCCTTAATGGCCAAATTTTTTTATATACCTTTTTGCTTGTCCTTTGTGATGGGGAAAAAATTGGGTGTACCAAAATCTGAAATTTCAATTTTGCCCCCCCCCCCCCCCATGAAATCCTGGATCCGCACTGATATATGTACATTAACATTTAAAGCTAACCAGTGTATAGTATTGGGAAATCTCAAAACATATTTTTTCAAATTATCTACTCTAATGGCCAAATTAAAATTTTCACAAAGATTCAATTTGTAAAACTTGGTGTAACAGTCACTTTGCTTGTTATATTGTTTAGAGTATTTCAAAAGAGACCCATATAAATTATTTCAATTAATCTTACCAAGTAGTATCTCTGCAATTGTTAGGCCTATTCTTTTTTCTCCTGAAATTACTCTTACATGTACAATGACTTTCATTGATATTCCTGAAAATAAGCAATTACATTGTATACATACATGTATGTGTTATTAACATGCAATCCAATAAATACACTGTACATAATGTGTACTTCCACCAATATAACATTCATTTGAAGAAATTATTCTTCATGGCCTCACGATTTTTTCAATCGGACAAATGGGATGGTTGAACTCACTACATGCATATTACAGATTTACCAAAGGTGAATGAACTTTTTAATACTTTGGGTGAACGGTTTCTCTGATTTTTGCATTACTTCAATCCACTGGCTATAATGGTTCAATGTCATTCTTTGTCCTCATGAATCTCATATCAGATTTCCACATACTTTCTTTTGTTTGTTCTTTTTGTTTTTCAATCCTGATCTTCCATTAAAAAGAATGAAGAAACTCATTCTACATCAAATTGGTAAATCATACAAAATTATATTTTAAATAAATGTTACTCGAGGGCCATATGAATAAAAAAAAAAAAAGAAACATAAAAATATCTATAAATTGAGATCATTTATGACTGTTTCTATTACTTACATTGTACATGTATGTGGTGGCATGTGAGGAGGATGCCAAGGTCTGTAAGGAGCTTGACAGTACAATCATTGTTACTGTACTTCCGCTATGCGCACAACAGTGATCTTCTTACCCAGTAGTGACCTGGATTGTAAGAAACATCACCTGTATAAACAGATGATGTGTACTCCAGAAGAGCACATCCCACAGTCTGGAAGTCAATACAAATATAAAATGAAAACAAAAAATATTTTTGAAAACAATATTTCAAGTATAAAGAAGCAGTTAAATTGCCAAACTTATTTTGCCTTTTTTATTCTTCAATGCTGCTCGATGGCCAATACAGCTCATTCCCTTTTTCATGCTGCAAAACTTAAGTTATGCAAAACTGTTGTTCCTACCATGTGCATGTGTATGTATTTATGAATGTTAAAAGATGCAATACTTAAAAATGTATTTAAAATTATTTTTACTGAAATCTCTTATGATTATGATTTGAAAAAAAAGAGAGAAAAATTTCATCATATATAGTATAATATATAATATTGAATTACATTCAGGTAAAACAAACTGGGTCAGTGTATGTATTACAGTACACTGAATTATAATACAGTGTGTCTGCACAACAAATGCTAATGGCACTTTAGATGGGTATAATATCAAAATTACAATATCATATTAATTTTTATTCTACACCCCTAAACTACAATTCATTTTCTGCAAGTGGATCAAATTTGATGTGATATGGTCCAATAATCACAAAAATATGAGTATTTTTTCATCACTCATCAGGACACCTCTCCATCCAAGTTTTGTATTAAGTAGTACCGGTATATCGAAATTAAATAAACCCAAGTTTGATCATTAATATTTTGAAAAATATTTCAGTAGTGATTATGAAAGTTATATCACTGTAAAGTGCAACTCATTACCATTCTAATAATGTGTCCCTTAACTCACCAATATCACGCTTCGCTGAACCCCATTGTTCTGAAAAAGTCTTGCAAAACTGTGAGTGTTCACTTTCATGCTCCTTGAGGTGCGTTATTCAAAGGAACCCAACTTTGATTATCATGAGCGTGAAAGTGAACCACTCACATTTTGCAAGACATATTTAAAACAATGGGTTCAGTGATCCATGATATTTGGTGAGCTGAGAGAGGTATTATTAAAATGGTAATGAGTTTGCAATTTACAGTGTGATAAATTTCATAATTACTACTGAAATATTCTCACGGTATTAATGATCAAACTTGGGTTTGCTTTTATTCAACACATCCGGTACTACTCAATACACTTGGATGGAGAGGTTTTCCTGATGTGTAATGACAAATGCTCATTATCTTTGGTGATTCTTGAACCACATCACATAAAATTTCAACCACTTGTAGAAAACGAATTGTAGTTTACGGGTGTAAAGATATAAACAATATTATTTTGTAATTTAATTTTATATCCATCTGAAGTGCCATTAGCATTTTTGGGGGACACACCTGTATAATGGCCACAACCTATCCTACATTTGTACAATGCATGTTCATCATGTGGCTCATATTCAGACTAAGGTACCTTCCCAAGTTAAAGCCGCAGCCCGCTGCGTGAACGCCGCATAGCGGCGCTTTATAATTAAGTCATGGAAGAATAATACTAGGGGAACGGTATATCCTGCTTATAAGCACGCTGTGCGGCGTTCACGCAGCGGGCGCGGCTTTTACTTTTGAAGGTACCTAAGTGGGACATTTAGCTGAAATTTTAATGTGGCGCTGTGCCTTTGAAAATGCAAATTAGGATCTGAAATCAACACAAAGGCTTCTTACACATACAAACAATTATTTAAAGTACAAACATTATGTGATCCAGTTTTCTTACGCTGAAATAATTGAGCAAACAGGAATTTGCATGTATGGGACTATGTGCTTTACAAATGCCCCTTAGGTATTTGGATTTAGTTATTACTTGAAATGTTGAATTTAAGGCACTGGTCGTGTCACTCACATTTTGGATGTCGTGTCACTCACGACACATAGAGGTGGACCATTTTCCACAGAGAGGGAATGATTTGATAAACACAATAAATGTCAGAGAGGGACACTATTCATATACATATACCAGCACTTTATGGTACCCTTAGAGATCTACTTGGCACAAATCCAACCATAACAAATGATGGTCAGAAACCCATGTCTTTTTTTCTGTTGTGTCACTCACGCACTGTTTTTTAATCATAATTTCAGGACCAACTGTAAAATTCAAATCCAACTGGTTAATGACACATGCCACTCCTACATTATACATAATATGGTAGTCATGATCAATTCATAACCTACAAGTGCAAAAGATATGCGCCCTTCTATCAGTCCAAATGTTGTGTCACTCACGTTTGAATATGACACACGTATCTAATTTGACTGAAACATTTGCAGGGGTTTAAAAATACATCTCATTCAAGGGAAAACATTTTCAAAATGAAAAAG
>CALNVZ010000218.1:41133555-41144305 GCA_940671915.1 Paracentrotus lividus | reverse complement strand
GTTGTACCTTGGTCAATGTATGCTGACAAAGTGCAAAAGAATTCCTTCTCAATATCATCAGCATTGCCTGCTTTCTTGAACATGCTTCATTCTCCAGTTCAGAGTATTTTTTTTTATCTATAAAGAGAAATTAAGGAATAAAGCATACAAGAAGGGTTGATTATGCTACTATAAAATTTGCATGATTGATCTAATTTTTGTTTTAATTATTGAATTGAAATTGAAATTGAAAAGGTTTATGAAACATTCAAAGTTGCAGCTAAAAGCTGATACACATCGAATTTACAAATAAATTTACATAAACATACAAAATTAAGAAATACATATATAAAACGAATTAATTCAAAATTACATACCAAAATCATAGTACAAAATACAAAAATTAACAATGAAAATGAAGAATGCCGAACAAGAGTTAACATGCTATCCTGCTTTATGTGGAGTATGATTGAGTGAATTAATAGTATACAATAATTATATTGGGGCTACATTGGATTAACAACTAAATCATTCATGGTAGGAAATGCTTTGAAAAGATCAGGTATCAATTAATCAGATATATTGTTCATTTTGGTATGTAGTGAATTATACTGGTTGTGAGCCAAATGATAATGATAATAATTATGTTCTGGGGTTCTTAAATTAACACTGCGTACTCCACTACCAAAACGTTAATGTCTCTGAACCCGTTCAAAACATGAATAAGAAAGCATACTCATATATTTGCATGCTTTTAAATTCTAATCTGCCAATCTTCATGTCATATCCGTTTTTTTTTTTTATTATTATTTTTGCTTTTATCGTAATACATGTACTTTGTGTTCGCCTCATCTATTAAGAAAGCCCAAATAAAATTTTGAGATTTATATTTTATTCTATTTACAAAGAGAAGTAGTGTAAATTTTAAATTAATAAGGACACTGGATCAACACCAATCATGTAAATTTTCATTTTTAAGATTATGAAAATAATCTTAAAAAGGTTGAAAAGTTAAAAACACTCTGCATACATAAATGTTATCAAATAAAAAGTTTGTAACAGTAGCATATATCTGAATTCAAACATTAATGTCAGCAATGTAGGCCATTTTACTCACCTTTTTTAACTTGTTTATGAACTTGAGAGACTCCTTGGTCTGTTCTGCCTTTACCTCATTCCTTATCCTCTCCTGATTCCTCCAAGACTCTGCCATGATTTTCGTTCTCTCCTGGAATATTTACAATGTCTTTCATTTGATTAATGGATAGACAGTGAATGTTTACTGCACAAAATGCATGTTACATAATTCATATGTCTACTACGTTCCATACAGTTTTTGACAATTAAGAATTTATTTAATTCAAAGTAAACTTGGTATAAAGCCGTCTCAAATTTGCTAACTTGTTATTCTTAGATCATTTCAAATTTTGAGAACAGGGACCAAAACAGAGAGTTTTGAGAATGAATAAAATGTCTTGATCATTCACACAAGCTGGACATTAAATAAGTGAAACCTTGTATGTCAAATGATGTTTGATTTAGCTAGAAATTGTAGAATGGAAGAGTCATCCCAAATTTCTTCTTTTCTTTGCATGATTTTTATCACTCAATGATGCAACATTGAAACAAGGAGAGCCTTGCTAGCAAGAAATGGGTATGGCAAAAGGGTCACATCCAAAGACATTACACCTTTGGTGGCAAATTTGGTATAACAACATTCTCCCATCCAAAACCATGACATGTTATTATGTTCTTTAACCATTAAACTAAGTCCCTTCTTCCTTTCAAATCATTTCAAATCAGGAATGATACAACTGAGACCTGTTTCACCATGAAGACATTTACAAATATAAGTGTTAATTCTTGCTCAATTTCATCAACATTCTACATCTTACCCTTTCGGTTTCATTCTTCAGCCTTTCTATCTCTCTCTCTTGAGTGTCTATCCTCCTTTGGTTCTGATCTCTTTCCATCACCAATGCATCTTTCTCCCGAGAATTCTTTTCAGCAATCTGATTTAGAGTCCTTATCTCCTCTTGATAATGGATTGCCAGCTCAACTTCATGCTTGTCCTTCTGTTTTAGCTCTTCTTTTAGGCTTGAAACCTCCTTATTCTTCTCCTTCAGTTTTTTCTTCAGGCTTGAGTTCTCTTTTGCAAGCACCTGTTTAATACGAGCACAAATAGTAAAAGAATGTGTTACCTACATGTACATGTATGCATGAACTTGACCTCATTCCACTTTGAATTCTAAACATCTATATTTTGGCAAAATAAATAAGTAGCGATTATGTTGAACTTTTAGGTTTAGTGTAGGTTGCTCAGTTAATATTGTGCCAGTTAGATGTAAAATTTTTATTGAATTGTGGAAATAAAAATGAAATTTAATTGAATTGAATTAAATTAAATATTCACTATTGTTTTACAACATAATTATCATTCTCATTAAAAAAAAAATGATTTTTCATCCTACATGTATACATCGGCCTTGGATCCAAGCCCACCCCCCTTCCCCCATTCAAAAAAATCATCTTGATCTGTGATTGACCTGAATGACCAACTGAACCTACAGCCAATTATCATGGCCTCCTTAATGGCCAAATTTTTTGATTTACCTTTTTGCTTGTCCTTTGTGATGGGGAAAAATTGGGTGTACCAAAATCTGAAATTTCAATTTTGCCCCCCCCCCCCATGAAATCCTGGATCCGCACTGATTATTATGTAACATTAACATTTAAAGCTAACCAGTGTATAGTATTGGGAAATCTCAAAACATATTTTTTCAAATGTTGATCTACTCTAATGGCCAAATTAAAATTTTCACAAAGATTCAATTTGTAAAACTTGGTGTAACAGTCACTTTGCTTGTTATATTGTTTAGAGTATTTCAAAAGAGACCCATATCAATTATTTCAATCAATCTTACCAAGACTTAGTAATCTCTGCAATTGTTAGGCCTATTCTTTTTCTCCTGAAATTACTCTTACATGTACAATGACTTTCATTGATATTCCTGAAAATAAGCAATTACATTGTATATCTAGAGAGTACATGTATGTGTTATTACAGTGCAATCCAATAAATACACTGTACATAATGTGTACTTCCACCAAATATAACATTCATTTGAAGAAATTATTCTTCATGGCCTCACGATTTTTTTTCAATCGGACAAATGGGGTGGTTGAACATCACTACATGCATATTACAGATTTACCAAAGGTGAATGAACTTTTAATACTTTGGGTGAACGGTTTCTCTGATTTTGCATTACTTCAAATCCACTGGCTATAATGGTTCAATGTCATTCTTTGTCCTCATGAATCTCATATCAGATTTCCACATACTTTTTGTTTGTTCTTTTTGTTTTTTCAATCCTGATCTTCCATTAAAAAGAATGAAGAAACTCATTCTAACATCAAATTGGTAAATCATACAAAATTATATTTTAAATAAATGTTTACTCGAGGGCCATATGAATGAAGAAAAAAAAAGAAACATAAAAATATCTATAAATTGAGATCATTTATGACTGTTTCTATTACTTACATTGTACATGTATGTGGTGGCATGTGAGAGGGATGCCAAGGTCTGTAAGGAGCTTGACAGTACAATCATTGTTACTGTACTCCGCTTATGCGCACAACAGTGATCTTCTTACCCAGTAGTGACCTGGATGTAAGAAACATCACCTGTATAACAGATGATGTGTACTCCAGAAGAGCACATCCCACAGTCTGGAAAGTCAATACAAATATAAAATGAAAACAAAAAATATTTTTGAAACATATTTCAAGTATAAAGAAGCAGTTAAATTGCCAATTATTTTGCCTTTTTTATTCTTCAATTGTGCTGATGGCCAATACAGCTCATTTCCCATTTTTCATGTGCAAAACTTAAGTTATGCAAACTGTTGTTCCTACCATGTGGCATGTGTATGTATTATGAATGTTAAAAGATGCAATACTTAAACATGTATTTAAAATTATTTTACTGAAATCATATTTGATTATGATTTGAAAAAAAGAGAAGAAAAATTTCATCATATATATATATATATATTATTGAATTACATTCAGGTAAAACAAACTGGGTTCAGTGTATGTATTTACAGTACACTGAATATAATACAGTGTGTCTCACAACAATGCTAATGGCACTTTAGATGGTATAATATCAAAATTACAATATCATATTAATTTTTATTCTACACCCCTAAACTACAATTCATTTTCTGCAAGTGGATCAAATTTGATGTGATATGGTCCAATAATCACAAAAATATGAGTATTTTTTCATCACTCATCAGGACACCTCTCCATCCAAGTTTTGTATTAAGTAGTACCGGGTATATCGAATAAAATAAACCCAAGTTTGATCATTAATATTTTGAAAATATTTCAGTAGTGATTATGAAAGTTATATCACTGTAAAGTGCAACTCATTACCATTCTAATAATGTGTCCCTTAACTCACCAATATCACGCTTCGCTGAACCCCATTGTTCTGAAAAAGTCTTGCAAAACTGTGAGTGTTCACTTTCATGCTCCTTGAGGTGCGTTATTCAAAGGAACCCCAACTTTGATTATCAATGAGCGTGAAGTGAACCACTCACATTTTTGCAAGACATATTTAAAACAATGGGGTTCAGTGATCCATGATATTGGTGAGCTGAGAGAGGTATTATTAAAATGGTAATGAGTTGCAATTTACAGTGTATAAATTTCATAATTACTACTGAAATATTCTCAACGTATTAATGATCAAACTTGGGTTTGCTTTATTCAACACATCCGGTACTACTCAATACAAACTTGGATGGAGAGGTTTCCTGATGTGTAATGACAAAATGCTCATATCTTTGTGATTCTTGAACCACATCACATAAAATTTCAACCACTTGTAGAAAACGAATTGTAGTTTACGGTGTAAAGATATAACAATATTATTTTGTAATTTTAATTTTATATCCATCTGAAGTGCCATTAGCATTTTTTGGGGGACACACTGTATAATGGGCCACAACCCTATCCTACATTTGTACAATGCATGTTCACTCATGTGGTCATATTCAGACTAAGGTACCTTCCCAAAGTTAAAGCCGCAGCCCGCGCGTGAACGCGCATAGCGGCGCTTATAATAGTCAATGGAAGAATAATACTAGGGGAACGGTATATCCTGCTTATAAGCACGCTGTGCGGCGTTCACGCAGCGGGCCGCGGCTTTTACTTTTGGAAGGTACCTAAGTGGACATTTAGCTGAAATTTTAATGTGGCGCTGTGCCTTTGAATGCAAATTAGGATCTGAAATCAACACAAAGGCTTCTTTACAATACAAACAATTATTTAAGTACAAACATTATGTGATCCAGGTTTCTTACGCTGAATAATTGAGCAAACAGGAATTTGCATGTATGGGACTATGGTGCTTTACAAATGCCCCTTAGGTAATTTGGATTTAGTTTATTACTTGAAATGTTGAATTTAAGGCACTGGTCGTGTCACTCACATTTTGGATGTCGTGTCACTCACGACACATAGAGGTGGACCATTTTCCACAGAGAGGGAATGATTGATAAACACAATAAATGTCAGAGAGGGACACTATTCATATACATATACCAGCACTTATGGTACCCTTAGAGATCTACTTGGGCACAAATCCAACCATAACAAATGATGGTCAGAAACCCATGTCTTTTTTCTGTTGTGTCACTCACGCACTGTTTTTTAATCATAATTTCCAGGACCAACTGTAAAATTCAAATCCAACTGGTAAATGACACATGCCACTCCTACATTTATCATAATATGGTAGTCATGATCAATTCATAACCTACAAGTGCAAAGATATGCGCCCTTCTATCAGTCCAAATGTTGTGTCACTCACGTTTGAATATGACCACGTACTTAATTTGACTGAAACATTTGCAGGGGTTTAAAAATACATCTCATTCAATGGAAAACATTTTCAAAATGAAAAAGGTAAAGCTAAATCTACCCATTAATACAATGATTATTTGCATGATAAAGTGACATACTTTACAAAACATCTTTCTAACAGAACTACAGAACCCTTTGGTTTATCAAACAAAAAATACATTAATAATAATAATAATACATGAAATTTCTATATAATATCACCACAGCTGCATTTCAAATTTGTACAAATTCAGTCTACCAAAATATTTTAAAGCAGTATCTTTAAAGCCTTTATAAAAAATTTTTTATTTTAGAGCTAATCAGGTCAATACCTTTATGACTTTTGATACAAGTAATTACTGCTGCTGATGATAACAGCCTTACATCAAATACAGCAGTAATTACTGGTATCAAAAGTCTTAATTTGAATTGTAGTTCAGCATTTCCTCAGAGCAGTAGAAAATCAAATACATGTGATTAATTATAAGTAATGACTTTCAAAATACAATTAGATAAAAAAAAAAATGAGATAGATCTGTAGAGTCAGGCATAAATGAGCACTCGTTAAACACAAAAAAAATCACTTTTCAAAAGTATTAGGAGATCTTTTTAGGTCTGTCAGTGGCAATTTAATCTTTGATGTGTACTTATTCCTGCAATACTTGACGAGTCAATCTAATATTCATACAAAATGCAGTCAATATGTGTAAAAACACATCTGCCAAGTTATTAAGCGGAAGACATTTTCGTTAAAAAGTTATGCTATTTTAATCAGGATGAAGTTGCTTTTTTTCTAGCTTTTTGTTGTTTTGATTTTACTCCCATTCTGGCACAATTCGAAATTGACATGTTCGCAAACAATGCGTCGTGTTCATCCAAGCGTAAAGACATACCACACAAAAATGGTACCAGAAGATGCGGGAGGAGTTATTCTTTCAGAATATGTAAAATAATTTGGGGTTTATAAATTGGTTTTCTTTTTATTGACATTTTTCTAGGTGTAAAGTTTTTTTTGACTCACTCGGTATAAATGTAATAATGCATACATTCACTACAGTTGTACATGTACATACATGTACACATACATTGTTCTTCATAATTTTACACAAGTACAAATGTATATGCTTTGACCAGCTTTTGCATATTTAAGCAAGGCTGGCCATGGCTATTTTCCTGGCAGGTTCAAAATAAACTACATGTATAGGCCTATAAACATACATGTACATGTACATTGTAACTTTAAAGTTTCCCTCTCTCTGAATAAATGTAGTACACTATTTTATTTATTTATTTTTTGTGTATACATGTATAGTTTTGTGATTCAAATAAGATGTGATCTATGGATACATGTATTTTATAAGTGTATGATACAAGCTTTAAAACAAATCCAGCTGCTGTTTGCATTTTATTATTAATATTGTACTGCTCTCCAGCCTGTTCACAACAGGGTACACTCTCCGAAACCAAAAATTTAGAAAAAGAGTGCATAACATCAGATATTTTAGGCTTCAGCAATTTTTTTTTCTACATATTCAGATTACACCTACATGAAAATAAGCATTTATGATGAAGTTTTGAGATGGTACTACAGGGAACTTTAAAATATTAATGCACATTGCTCTAAACTAACAGATTTCAAATTATGATTTCTTTAATAAAGAATTTTTACTGTATATTATTTCAGATTATCTACATGTATGATATTATCAAAAGCAAGATGAATACAACAAAGTCTCCACCTACATGTTATTCAGCTACATTTAATATACTCCAACTGTTTAATACCTACAGGAAACTCTGCATAAGTCAAATCTCTCTAGACAATAGAAATATGTTTGACTTAAAATAAATTTGACTTAAAACTATATGAATGGGCGCATAACATAATATCTTGTATAATCTGGACTGAAGAATTGGTTCGACTTACATGACTTACATAGAAGGTTGACTTACGCAGAGTTGACTCTATTTGTGCTTTGTATATATATATTTTTTAATTGTGCCTTTCTCCAAACTAAATACTGATTAATGTGCACCTGAAGTTGAATACAGGCTAAGGTTTAAAAAATATATGATGCGGTCACTTTCCAAATCAGCTTAAGCGTATTTGCTCTAAAGCCTGTATGTACATGTATGGAAAAGCATTCCTTTGTTTTACAGGCAGAACTACATGTACACATTAGTTCATCTTATCTGCATGTGCATGATGGAGTATAGATGCTGAACACTGGTGTATGACATTCATGTACAGTTCAGGCAAGAAGTTTTTACATACACCATGAAATTAAATGAAAATTGTACACTTGTCCAAACTTCATAACATTTACTGTTATCTTAAACAATATGTGCTAAATAATGACAATTAGTATGTCATGGCTTTGTAGAGTCTGGCTTTGTCATTAGACTGAATTAATAATAAGATTTGACATTAATAATATTGCTATGAAGAATGTTTGGAAACTTATGACTAATAATAAATCATTTGGCACGAATATACTTTTTTGAAAAGAAAATTCCTCCATAAAATAATACTTTAGTCTATCGCATTTCTTCCATTAGAAAAGAGTTAATTCAGCTCTTTTATTTTTTGTTTGGAGTCAAGATTTCTGAAGATGCAGTAATTATCATGATGTTACAAGAGAAAAATTTAGCAGTCTTCCCGTGCTGGAACATTTTCATTGATTCATAGTAATGTAGTGTAAACTTTGGGCTTCAATTTACATGTATTGCAAGAAATAAATTTGAATGGATTGCTGAACCCCCCCCCCCCGTTCCCCCCCCCCCCCCCCCCCTCAAAAAAAAGAAAAAAATGTCTACTAATTTATGTCATTAATTTGCTTCTGAAGTTCCTAGTAACTCTGCCAGTTCTCTACTGGCATCCAGAACTACTAACTGTACATGTATTTTATTTCACCATAATAATTGACATCAAAGCCGTCCTCTTCTTTATCATCATAATACCCTCTTACTCTGTAAAAGAAGCACGTTTCAAAATTTACCATAGCATTATCCAAGAAATAATCACTGCTGACTCTACTAAATCACCATTTTCAACTCCTTAAAACAGGACTCACCTTGTAGTCATCATTATAGATGGTTGTCATCTTGAGCTGCTTGGGCCAATTGTCTGTATTGATCCTCCTGTCGAAATGAATCTCGCCAGAGATTATATCCACATCCTGCCTCTGGTCATTACTGTGAGGTCCCTGAATGAGAATAAAACACACACAATAATTACCTTCAGGAAATAACATTATTTTACTTGTGAAACTATAAACTATGTCTATTCCATCTGATTGTTTTAAAAACAATAGACATGAAGACTTTCATCATGTTCTCAACAGATTGGAATTTCTAATTAGCATCTTCGTATTTGCTAAGTACTTTGATGTACAAATGTACATAGACCATGTACATATTATGCCAGAAAGCTGAAGTTTGTACATACATGTAAAAACATAATTTTTTTTACATCCAACTAAATTTGATAGGGTTAATCATAATTATACTTCTTGCAAATTGATGAATAATGTGAACATATCCCCCACCAAGCATGAGATTATATTGAATAAAAATCTATGGTTTTCTATGTCCGATATCATAGTATAGAGAAACAAAGGTTAAACACAGAAAAACAAAACTCATATTCATGGAACCCCAATCAGACTTGTTTTGTGTACTTGCTCAAATTTGCAGGGGTCTACTTTACGACTCCAAATATAATTCAATGACATGTCAACATTGCTACTTTTAGGCTTATAATGGGAATCCATCCCTGAGTACAAATTCATTTGTTGAAACTGATAGTTTTATTTTTCCAATATTTTGGTATTTCACTTAAATATCTTTGAGAAAGGAATAAATCAAGATAATCCTGTCAAAATATACGATCTATCATGACAACGTACAGGCTGTATATATAAGAGGATGACTTACATTGTATGCTTGCTCCACGGACAAAAGACCAGATTACAAATGTATCTATATATTTCAAGTATTTATCGGCAAGGCATCAATGGCAGGGAAAGATGCATAACCTGCTGCGAGCCATTCATTCTGCATACATTATTGATGAGCACTATGTCAGGCAGGGTCAGAAATATGTATTTCTACTCTTAAAGAACATTAGAAATTTGTGTTGTCATATTCATTCTATTATAATATCTTCATTACAAATGGGATTTTAGGTGAAAGGTAACCATTTACTCAACTATTAAAATATAATTGTCCTTACATAAACATTGGGATATGTACTCTTTCTTCTGATAAAAGTCAAAATGGCAGCCCACAGTAGAACGGTACAGCAACATAATTGATAAATAAGCAACAGGCATAATCAATTTACAATCTGATATTTGGTGAAATCTGGGGTTAATATCTTACATTCAGAATCTCAAGTGTACCAGACCATATGGTTTCTGTACTTGCATCTCTAATTCTCTGAAGATTCTGTAATAAGTTAAATATGAAAGAAAGAAACAAATAAAAATGTGTTAAATAGCAAAGATGAGAAAGCTTTATACGCCTAAAGGCCGGGGGGGGGGGTGGGGGCCTAATCAGTCCCCCCCCCCTCGACATTTCGGCGAGTCATTCGCTGGATAAAAAAATCGCGCCTGCGCATTTATACTATTTCTCTAAACATCTTACGCAACTTTTAAAACTATTATGAAAAAATTGAGCGTGACGGTTAAGGAAAGTTGCGCAACATTAGTATGCAGCTCCGGCGCATTTTGATATTTTCTCTAACATCTTACGCAACTTTTAAACTATTATAAAAAATTGAGCGTACGTTAGGAAGTTGCGCAACATTAATGTAATGCAGCGCAGATCTCAAAAAACCGGAGATTTTCTT
>CALNVZ010000218.1:41104442-41115656 GCA_940671915.1 Paracentrotus lividus | reverse complement strand
TAGAGTCAACTCTGCGTAAGTCAACCTTCTATGTAAGTCATGTAAGTCGAACCAATTCTTCAGTCCAGATTATACAAGATATGTTATGCGCCCATTCATATAGTTTTAAGTCAAATTTATTTATAAGTCAAACATATTTCTATTGTCCAGAGAGATTTGACTTATGCAGAGTTTCCTGTAGGTATTAAACAGTTGGGGTATATTAAATGTAGCTGAATAACATGTAGGTGGAGACTTTGTTGTATTCATCTTTCTTTTGATAATATCATACATGTAGATAATCTGAAATAATATACAGTAAAATTTCTTTATTAATTAAAGAAATCATAATTTGAAATCTGTTAGTTTAGAGCAATGTGCATTAATATTTTAAAGTTCCCTGTAGTACCATCTCAAAACTTCATCATAAATGCTTATTTTCATGTAGGTGTTATCTGAATATGTAAGAAAACAATTGCCGAAGCCTAAAATATCTGATGTTATGCACTTTTTTTCTAAACTTTTGGTTTCGGAGAGTGTACCCTGTTGTGAACAGGCTGGAGAGCATTATATTAATAATGAAAATGCAAGCAGCAGCTGGATTTGTTTTAAAGCTTGTATCATACACTTATAAAATACATGTATCCATAGGTCACGTCTTATTTGAATCACAAAACTATGTTTAAAAAAAAAAAAAAATAGTGTACTACTTTGTACATTTATTCAGAGAGTGGGAAACTTTAAAGTTACAATGTACATGTACATGTATAGTTTATTTTGAACCTGCCAAGAAAATAGCCATTGGCAGCCTTGCATAAATCTGCAAAGGCTGGTCAAAGCATATTATACTTGTGTAAAATTATGATGAACAATGTATGTGTATGCACATGTACAGCTGTAATAGTGAATGTATGCATTTTACATTGCATTTTATAGAGATATATTGTTCATCTATTCCAAGATTTCAACAGAAAGTTACGGAATTTTTGCTCTATAATTTCAGTAGGGGCCTATGTTATGGCATATTTTTTCTTGCAGAAATTACGGAGTCTGGATACACAGACTGATTCATGTACATGTATCTTCACTGTGGATGGTGACTGTGACAAGATGTCAATTGGAGCTTTCATTCAATACATGTATATTTACAGTCCTCATGTAAGTGAACTTTCAAATTAAAAAAGATTGTTCTATTATATGTCATATATCCCTGTAATTATAACTGTAGAAGAAACGCTGGTAACATCTTCAGATAATCTAAAGCATTTGAAAGAAATATATATATAAAAAAAACCTTTAAACATTTCTACTTGTAAATATTCTGCTTATGTAATAGAATGATATATGATGAAGATAAAGGGAACCTGGGGAGATTTTTTCCCTTTCAATTTCAATAACATCTCATAAAATATTTTGATGGTTGAATGATTAATAAAGGAATTAAATGGAATATTCTTGCATTGTATTAAATTTAAAAAAAAATTCTGGTCTACTTTTGTAATTAAGATATACATGTATGTACTCTCTTAGCACATGTTTGTTTTGTTTTTATCTAATTGTATTTTGAAAGTCATTACATATGATTAATCACATGTATTTGATTTTCTAGTGCTCTGAGGAAATGCTGAACTACAATTCAAATTAAGACTTTTGATACAAGTAATTACTGCTGCATTTGATGTAAGGCTGGTCAATAATTACAAAATAAAAGAACAATGATTGTTCTTGGATTATGTAATTATTGACCAGCCTTACATCAAATGCAGCAGTAATTACTTGTATCAAAAGTCATAAAGGTATTGACCTGATTAGCTCTAAAATATTAATAATTTTTATAAAGGCTTTAAAGATACTGCTTTAGAATATTTTGGTAGCCTGATTTTGTACAAATTTGAACTGCAGCTATAACATAGCATTTCATCTTAAATGGAAAATGGTGATATTATACAGAAATTTCATGTATTATTTTGTTTGATACACCAACAGGTTCTGTGTTTCTGTTAGAAAGATGTCACTTTATCATGCAAATCATCATTGTATTAATGGGTAGATTTAGCTTTACCTCTTTCATTTTGAAAATGTTTTCCATTGAATGAGATGTATTTTTAAACCCCTGCAAATGTTTCCTTCAAATTAAGTACATGAGTGAACATGCATTGTAGGATAGGGTTGTGGCCCTATTATATTCAGTGTACTGCAATACATACACTGAACCCAGTTTGTTTTAACTGAATGTAATTCAAAATATATATATATATGATGAAATTTTCTTCTTTTTTTCAAATCATAATGATTTTAGTAAAATAATTTAAAATACATGTTTAAGTATTGCATCTTTTATCATTCATAATACATACATGTGTACACATGTACATGGTATGAACAACAGTTTTGCATAACATAAGTTTTGCACATGAAGAAATGGGAATGAGCTGTATTGGCCATCAGCAGAATTGAAGAATAAAAAAGACAAAATAATTGGCAATTTAACTGCTTCTTTATACTTGAAATTACGTTTCAAAAATATGTTTTGTTTTTCATTTTATATTTGTATTGACTTTCCAGATGGGATGTGCTCTTCTGGAGTACTCATCATCTGTTATACAGGTGCTTCTTCTTGATACCTGGTTACTACAGGGTGAGAAGATCACTTTTGGGTACATAAGGGAGTGCAGTAACAATGGTCGTAATGTCAAGCTCCTTACAGACCTGGGCATCCTCTCACATGCCACAGCATACAATGTAAGTAATACAAACATTCATAAAGGATCTCAATTTATAGATTATTTTTATGTTTCCTTTGTGTGGTTACCTTGGTCAATGTATGCTGACAAACGGTGCAAAAGATTCCTTCTCCAATACAACCTAGAATTGCCTGCCTTTTCTTGAACATGCTTCATTCTCCAGTTCAGAGTATTTGTTTTTGTAACTATAAAGAGAAATTAAGGAATAAAGCAACAAGACAGGGGTTTGCATTATGCTACTAAAAATTTGCATGATTGATCTAATTTTGTGGTTTAAATTATTGAAGTGAAATCTGAAATTGAAAAGGTTTATTGAACATTCAAAGTTGCAGCTAAAAAGCTTGATACACACTCGAATTTACAAAAAAATTTACATAAACATACAAAACTTAGAATACATTATATAAGACGAAATCTAATTCAAAATTACAATACCAAAACATAGTACAAAATACACAAAATTAACAAGAAAAGAGAATGCCGAAAGACGTTAAACATGCTATCCTGCTTATGGGAGTAATGATGAGTGAATTAAAGTATACCAAAAATAATATATTGGGGCTACAATTGGATTAAAACACTAATCATTCATGTAGAAAATGCTTTTGAAAAGACTCATAGGTATCCAATTAATCAGATATATTGTTCATTTTGGTATGTATGATTATACTGGTTGTGAGCCAAATGATAATGATAATAATTATGTTCTGGGGTTCTTAAATTAACACTGCGTACTCCCCATACCAAAACGTAATGGTCTCTGAACCCGTCAAAACATGAATAGAAAGCATACTCATATATTTGCCATGCCTTTTAAATTCAATCTGCCATCTTCATGTCATATCTCGTTTTTTTTTATTTATTAATTTTGCTTTTCGTAATACATGTACTTGTGTTCGCCTCATCTATTAAGAAAGCCCAAACTAAAATTTGAGATTATATTTTAATTCATTTACAAAAGAGAAGTAGTTAAATTTTAAAATTAATAAGGACACTGGATCACACACAATCATGTAAATTTTCATTTTTTAAGATTATGAAAATAATCTTAAAGAAAGGTTAGAAAAGTTAAAAACACTCTGCATACATAAATGTTAATCAAATAAAAAGTTGTAACAGTAGCATATACTGAATTCAAAACATTAATGTCAGCAATGTAAGGCCATTTTACTCACCTTGTTTTAACTTGTTTATGACTTGAGAGACTCCTGGTCTGTTCTGCTCCTTTACCTCATTCCTCCCATCCTGATATCCTCCAAAGCTGGCATGATTCGTTCCTCCTAGGAATATTACAATGTCTTTCATTTGATTAATGGATAGACAGGAATGTTACTGCACAAAATGCATGTTACATAATTCATAGTCTACTACGTTCCATACAGTTTTTGACAATTCAAAGAATTTATTTAATTCAAAAGTAAAACTTGGTATAAAGCCGTCCAATTTGCTTAACTTGTTTATTCTTAGATCATTTCAAATTTTGAGAAACAGGGACCAAAACAGAGAGTTTTTGAGAATGAATAACAATGTCTTGACATCACACAAGCTGGACATTAAATAATGAAACCTTGTATGTCAAAATGATGTTGATTTAGCTAGAAATTGTAGAATGGAAAGATTCCATCACCAAATTCTTCCTTTTCTTT
The DNA here is from genome assembly GCA_940671915.1 of Paracentrotus lividus. Lineage (NCBI taxonomy): Eukaryota > Metazoa > Echinodermata > Echinoidea > Camarodonta > Echinidae > Paracentrotus > Paracentrotus lividus. The sequence goes on along the minus strand of CALNVZ010000218.1, from coordinate 41,111,287 downwards.
GCGATTTTTATCAACTCAATGATGCAACAATGAAAAAGGAAGAGCCTTGCTAGCAAAGAAATGGGTATGGCAAAAGGGTCACATCCAAGACATTACACCTTTGGTGGCAAATTTGGATAACAACATTCTCCCATCCAAACCATGACCATGTTATTATGTTCTTTAACCATTAAACTAAGTCCTTCTTTACCTTCAAAATCATTTCAAATCAGGATGATACGAACTGAGACCTGTTTCAACCTGAAGACATTTACAAATATAAGTGTTAATTCTTGCTCACAATTCTCAACATTCTACATTTACCCTTTCGTTTCATTCTTTCAGCCTCTAATCTCTCTCTCCTTGAGTGTCTACCTCCTTTGGTTCTGATCTCTTTCCATCACCAATGCATCTTTCTGACCGAGAAATTCTTTTCAGCATCTGATTTGAGTCCTTAAATCTTCCTGCTTGATAATGGATTTGCAGCTCACTTATGCTTGTCCCTTTCTGTTTTAGCTCTTCTTTTAGGCCTTGAAACCTCCTTATTCTTCCCTTCAGTTTTTCTCAGCTTGAGTTCTCTTTGCAAGCACCTTTAATACACACAAATAGTAAAAGATGTGTTACCTACATGACATGTATGCATGAACTGAACCTCATTCCCACTTTGAATTCTAAAACCCATCTATATTTTGGCAAATAAATAAGTAGCGATTATGTTGAACTTTTAGAGTTTAGTGTAGGTTGCTCAGTTAAATATTGGTGCCGTTAGAATGTAATTTTTATTGAATGTGGAAATAAAAAATGAAATTTAATTGAATTGAATAAATTAAATATTCCACTAATGTTTACAACACTAATTATCATTCTCATTAAAAAAAAAATGATTTTCAATCCTACAACTGTATACATCGGCTTAGGATGCCAAGCACCACCCCTCCGCCATTCAAAAAATCATCTTGATCTGTGATTGAACCTGAATGACCAACTGACCTACAGCCAATTATACTATGGCATCCTTAATGCCAAATTTTTTGAATATACCTTCTTGCTTGTCCTTTTGTGAGGGAAAAAATTGGTGTACCAAAATCTGAAATTTTCAAATTTTGGCCCCCCCAGACCATGAAATCCTGGATCGCCACTGAATATATGTACATTACATTAAAGCCTAACCAGTGTAATAGTATTGGGAAAATCTCAAACAATATTTTCAAATGTTATCTACTCTAATGGCCAAATTAAAATTTTCACAAAGTTCAATTTGTAAAACTTGGGGTAACATCACTTTGCTTGTTATAGATTTTTAGAAGTATTGCAAAAGAGACACCAGTATATAAATTATTTCATTATCTTTACCAAAGAATAGTTATCTTCTCATGCAATTGTAGGCCTATTTCCTTTTTTCTCCTGAAATACTCTTACATGAACAATGACTTCATTGATATCCTGAAAATAGCACAATACATTCGTATACATACATTGTGTTTTCCAATGCAATCCAATAAATAACACTGTAACATAATGTGTACTTCCAACCAATAAACATCATTGAGAAATTATTCTCTACAGGCCTCACGTTTTTCAAATACGGACAAAATGGATGGTTGAACATCACTACATGCCATATTACAGATTACCAAAGGTGAATGAACTTTTTAATACTTTGGGGAACGGTTTCTTTGATTTTGCATTAACTTCAAATCCACTGGCTATAATGGTCAATGTCATTCTTTGCCTCATAGAATCTCATATCAAGATTCCACATACTCTTTTGTTTTGTTCTTTTTGTTTTTCAATCCTGATCTCCATTAAAAGAAGAAGAAACTCACTTCTAACATCAAATAATTGTAAAATCACAAAATTATATTTAAATAAAATGGTTCTTCGGGGCCATATAGTGGCGGTTTGGTTATGTCATCTCCGTGCAATATGATTGCCAAAATGATTTTTTGATTGTTTTGGCTTCTAATAGGGTCATAACTAAGCAAAAACTCCGTCGGGCAATTTTCAGACCCCTCCTTCATTTCCCCTGGGGAAGTAGTTGGGGCGCCATATTAGCCCATAGGTAAAATAGAGTGTCCTTCCTCCTAAATTCAAATTTGTTTTCAACATTTTTTGCGCAAAGTTGTCAAAGATGAGAGAGATATTCATACTAAGATGTACCATAATTAACATTAACCCCTGATCCTGTTTAGGGGTCCCAATTTGCAAAAAGATGGTAAAAAATAAAGGGTGAAAAATAAAAATCCAGACAAATGTTGACATTTTCTCTCTCTTCTTGTGCTAGAATGTCAGAAAATAGGTTGAAAATGAATATATTAATGAATAAATAAGGACAAACATCAACAATAAGAGTTTACTTGGCTATTCTATTGTTAAATTAAATCTAACCCCAAATTTGTCTCTAAATCAACCATATACTATGACAGTTCACACAAGATGGCGCACCAAACAGACACAATCAGACTATTATCTTAAATATCAAATTTTGACAAACTTAAGGCCAGTTAATAATTCAAATATTGAAATATACCTGAAAAATGTAATAATTTAACAAACAAGTTTACGAAAAAAATGTAATTTTCTTTGTTAAGAATGGTTTTACCACCACTCACAGCCCACTAAAAAAATTAACAATTAAAAGTTTTTATTTGTTCTTTTCTTACAAATAGTTTGCTGCCCACTGCCCAACTGCATGTAAAAGTAAAACGACGAAAACAAAATGAGCTGTGATATCATCTGCTTTACCAACGACGACACAAACACAATCTCTATCTATATAAATTATTTTAAAAAATACGAGAATACATTTTCCGAGTATGAAAAAGTGAGAGAGAAGAGAGAGAGAGGAGAGAAACAGTGTGAAACCTATAATTTTGTGCTTATTGTGATAAACAGGGAACAATAAAGGAGGCTAAACAATTAATATTTGTTGCTCTAAATGGAAAATCTTTCCTTGTCGCGTCACCCGACTAATAGCAGGAATACATGGCAAATTTTGAGCCCTTGTAACAAAGCAATTATACATTGTAAAGATATAGAGGGAGGGTATCCTACATACGAATAAGGAAAGGTTCTGGTTACTTGTAATGCCTAATGTATAAAGCTGCATGCAAAGAGTTGTATACTAATTTATATAATAAATTAACAGGTAGGTTTTTTTTCTTCCCGTTGTACTTCTGCAAATGCTTTAAACTAAGATAAAATGCGAGCGCGAAGCCGAGCGAGGTAAATTTTGAGCCCATGGGAACAAATCTGCATTTAAAGGAAACCTTATTACCATTGTACTCATAAATTGCATAATAAATTCAATAAAGATATAAACAGATTTAGGGCAGTCAAGGGAACCCCGTCTCAAGAAATGAATCATCCCCATACTTCCAACGCTACCCATTTTAATCTAAACTTTTGTTCCATTAGTTCGTATGAAATGGTCCTGAAAACAAATCATTCAGGAGAGCAGGCTATACCAACTTGGACCAAACGAAATGGGGGGGGGGGTGGGCGGGTGGCTTACATTTCTACGAGCGTATTTTTCTTACGTGATTTAAACCCACCCATTAAAAAAATAACGTTATGCGTTATTATAAATTCAGTAGTGTGAGTAAATGGTGGCGAAAAGTCAATTTGACCTCCTCTTGCGCTTAGAAGGAATAATGTCCGTATTTAAGACCTTTACCGTTGTGTATTTCCTAGGGGACCGGGCAGTTTAATAAAAAATAACGTTGGAAAACGTTATTCTACACTGTCCGTCATATAAGGTGGATATTTTTTTGTCCGCATAAGCGACATAGATTTTGATCTGATTTTAATTTCTTTGAATATGTTTGTCTGCTTTTACCTTTTTGGGACCCTGGTTTATTCTTGTTGACATTCTCCCAATCCTTCACAGTGAGGGGAACCCTTTTCGAGAGACCGAGTTTTGTCAAACGCCCCGTGACTGCCACGTTTTGTCATTTTTCTCTTTGGGCCCCTTTTTGTTTTCCCGGCCGATCAAGCTTCCCTCGACTATCCCAGGTCAAACGCAGACCCTTGAGGTTGTATGTTTTGCTTGTTCTTTAAGTTAAATCTATATTTCTGGGGACAGGCTTAGGTTTCTGCATGCTAGGGGAAGGGTTGAAGTAAAAAACGAGATTTGGTGAAAATTCGCAATATTTATTCCCATCTTTATGCTGAAAACAAAAAGAAATGAAAACCACCTTTAACCCTTAAATATCATCAATTTCCCCTTAAATTTTGTTTAGCCTTGATGACAAGGCTGTAAATAGTCATTATTAATAATATTTTATTTTGATTTATGTTTGGTTGAGATTTTACAATACAATTTAGGGAAGATAGAAATTTCCATTGTGTAAAAATGATATAAAATGAATGTTAAACCCCAATCAAAATAAATTTTGACACTTCCCTAGACAAAAGGGTCGACCGTGTAACCATAAATCTAGAATTAATTTAAAGAACAATAACAAATCTCCACCTCAGACGGTGTTCCTTGGGGCACGACCGAGGGGGCCTTGGTGGGTCGGCGTGAAAAAGAAAAGGGCCCAAAAAGAAGAAAAAATGACGAAAATGGCCATCTTCTATGGGTGACAAACTTTTTGAAGAAATACCGGGAAGGGTTGAGGGAACGTCCAAAATATTAGCCCAGGATCCCAGTAAGTGACAGCGGTAGCAAACACATTCAAGAAATTATAACGGAGCAACATAATGTCGATTGAGCCAGAAAAAATATTCCACACTTTATGACGAACAGTGTAGAAACACTATTCAATCTTCATTAAACGTCATGAAAGTTCCCCAGCTCACATCCCCCCCCCACCCACGCTCCACAGCCCGTGTGTTAGGTCACTTAGGTAAGGTATCTACCTGTTTTGGGGGTGTTTTTGCTTTTGGCTCGAAAGGGCGGAACTCCTGTGCCTCCGCGGGGGGTGCGGCTGCACGGGCACCCAGAATAGTGCACATCCCCAGCCTACACCCGAGCCTCATTGAAGCATAGAAATGCATTCATCATCATCACATCATCATCATCATCAATCATCATCATCACCTCATCCTCATCATCCTCCTCTCATCATCATTATGTTCTATTTGTCCTATTGTACTGAGTATTGTATTGAGAGCTCTCTGTATAAGCGCATAAAGCATTTTTCTGGGGATCGCCCCCCCCCCCTCCGTCGATTTTCAAGCTTACCATTTTTTGTCAAGTGATCAGCTATAAAGCTAGTGGAAGACCAAATTTATGTCAAACATACAAAGCTAAATGTTATTAGAGGGCACAATTTTGCAAACAAATACAAGACAAATGATTAAAATGAAAATGTTTTTACCTCAAGTCGCTATATATGTATTCATGGAATAATATTTTATTTGTTATATTCTTTATTCTTTAAATTGTCATAAGTTTCGCATAATTGAAGTAGGAGTCATTCTATTTCGAATTTTGGAAAAAACAAATATATCTTTGGGACGCTTTATTTCCGCTTAAGTGTATTATCAATTCCCTTTCCGGGATTTCGTCCCATCACCCCCCCCCCCCCCCCCCGCCCCGTCGTGACATGAAATCACTACCCTTGATGAGGAGTATATTAATATGAAGCAGTTTTTTCCTTGTTGATGGTGAAGATGAAGATCGACTTGATAGGCATTGTGAGCTTAATGCTTATATATATGGTATAGTGGATGCAGTAACTCTCTAGTGTCGAGTCTTGTCTCTTGATTTATAATGACACTGGATACAATTATGAATATGTGTCCCCAAAAAACCTAAGCCAATATAATACTGCGATAAATAATTATAAACAAAAGGTAAAGATAAAATTCATAAGTGAAAACACAAGAATAGAATAGAAATAGACATTGATAATGCTCCATAATTTGATTATACCAATAGAGGCATTTCAGATCATTATTTCTTGTCATAAAATTTAGGCCTTAAAATGTTAAACTTTTTATTTTTTGATAATAACCAATTATCGCTATATCATGCAAAAACTAAATACTCTATTAACAACACAAACAAATGAAACTAACAATATTATGGCGAATCTCCTATTAGATAGATCTCTGAAGTGCAGGTTAATTTCATCGCAATCTGATGCTCTGGGACATATGACATGTATGAAGAGCATTGCTTAGCTTCAATAAATGTAGGGGTCAATGTGAAAGAAACGAACGAGATGCATGAATAACCATGTGAAAAGTATATATATCAATATTATCTTGTTTCTGATCCATTCATGCCATTAGAGTGCACAGAACATGATATTAAATAGAAGTTTTCAATTTTTTTTTTTAGTGTGTTGGCGCCATCTGGTGTTCGCGTAAGATTTAGGATAATTAATGTATTTTTTACATTAAAAAGAGCTAAAAATTGCTGTTTTGATGATGTGTGATACGTGCCACTTCAACTCTTCCACTATATGATACCAAATAATACCATATAATTTGTAAAATTTTAGCCAGAATTAATGAAGATAGACTAATTTCTTAACATTTTCATTTTTTAAATGTTTTGGGGTGTAATTCTTCACAATTGGGCCTCATATGGTAAGAAAAATTCAACTTTTAAGATGGAATGCGACTGAAAATGAATCTACTACGACATGTCTGGTAACTTTAGATGAAAAAAGATTTTTCAAAATTGATTTGAGGAGGAATGCACCCCAATTTTCTTATTGGGTCAATATGGGCGCCCCCTAAAGGGCCCCCGGAAATTTAAGGAGGGGTCTGAAAATTTGACCCCCTTCAATTTTTAATATCTTGGACCCTAATGGACCCAAAAATGCCAAAAAATGAAATTTTGGCGTTCATATTGCACGGGAGATGTTTTTGTGACATACCGTACGCAACAATATGAATGAAATGAAAAA
>CALNVZ010000218.1:41085635-41103442 GCA_940671915.1 Paracentrotus lividus | reverse complement strand
AATCCGAGACTCTCCTATTTTTTAACGTGGGGGAAAATTGGTCGAGTTCGAGTCCCGAGCTCCGACCTGAGTCGCGACCTGCCTGGGCTCGCGCTGCGCACGGAGAAAAGTTCCTCCATAATTTAGTAATTTATGCATGACGCTCGAATGATCACGAATTAGCATATGAAATACACTACCATTGTGCCTTCCAATGAACATTATAAAATAGCTCTGTGATTTTACGCATCGTGGTTGGTCAAAACGCGTCACGTGTGCATGCTGAATTTTCGGTGCAATGCACCGCCGTGCATTTTGCGGCGCAAAAAAAGTGATAACACATACATCCGGGTCTTTTCCGTGTTTTGTTTACTTTCTTGGATGACGATCATGATGTAGATCTTGAGCTACTTACCAAAAATTCCAAGGGATAATCCCTTGGAATTTTTTTGGTAAGTAACTCAAGATCTACTAGACCTCTAACGTTAGAGCAATGTCGCAATTTTATAAAAGCGTTAACACACTTCCCTGTATTGTGCGATTAAACGTAAATGCAGTGATCGCTCGATGCTTCGGATGGGGCGCAGCTGCACTCGCCTGCGGCTCGTTGCAGCGCGACCCCTATCCAAAGCTATCTCGCGGTGCACTGCATTCACCGCTAACGCACGCTCGGGCGTGTGTTAATGCTATAATAGTCACGATAAAATTTAGATTTGTCATTTATTTTTTTGGTAAGTCCTCATTTCTTTATGCGTTTTGAAATATTGGGCGTACGTCCGACAGTGGATTCGTTGAAGTTCCTTTATATTTCTCTTCTTTATTCTAAATAAATATTGAAAGAGTGGGTCTACGCCCAACCGTTTTTGAAGTCGCATCTTGCAGTTTTTCTTGCAAAATGGTCTCCGTTTTGGTAATGATTGACAGCTGGAGCACGAAGAGCCGAATCGCTTTCGCGGGTATTCGGTTACTTCCGCGGACTATCAGGTGCTTGGTGGATGGTGCGACGCTACATCAATGCGCATGCGTAAGTAATGTGCGCATGCGCATCTCACTGTATGGCGCTCTGTGACGATTTATGCGCATGCTTTAAGTTTTGCCACTGTACTATGACCTAGCACATGTGCAGCTAGCATGCATGAGCCAAGATGTTTGGGAGTGATCAGTACAAAAGTTTCCCCCTTCGATTATAGGATTCAGTAAACCTAGAATAAACATTCACTACGCACGCCAACACGTGCACCATAAACGATTCTCCAAAACAATGTCTGAACAATAAACTTCCTGCATGCATTCATCACCGCCCGATCCGAGCTAGCTCCCTGGAAATTCTTTCCTAAATCACTTGTTGACGGTTACCCAGTGTTACCACGAGCGTTGAATGCCCACGCTCCGAGTTCGGGCTTTCGGGAAATTTGTAAACATTTCTCCGAGAGCTCCGAGCATGTGACGCCAAGGCCCGAGTGTTTGTGATAAGCTACGCCCCCAGTTATTGTTTCCGTCTTCGTTCAATGCACATATGTGTGTTGAATAAACATGAGTGCGTGCGCACATTGCACGATTAGCCAATCAGACCGCCCAACAATCAAAATCCATTGTTCTCTATTTCTGTAATAAGCGGAATGGTAGACTTTTTTCCGTGCTGCGCTGCACGGAAAAAAGTCTACCATTCCGCTTTTACAGAAATAGAGAACAATGGATTTTGATTGTTGGGCGCTCTGATTGGCTAATTTCCAGGGAGCTAGCTCGGATTGGGCGGTGATGAATGCACGCAGGAAGTTTATTGTTCAGACATTGTTTTGGAGAATCGTTTATGGTGTACGTGTTGGCGAGCGTAGTGAATGTTTATTCTAGGTTTACTGAATCCTATAATCGAAGGGGGAAACTTTTGTACTGATCACTCCCAAACATCTTGGCTCATGCATGCTAGCTGCACATGTGCTAGGTCATAGTACAGTGGCAAAACTTAAAGCATGCGCATAAATCGTCACAGAGCGCCATACAGTGAGATGCGCATGCGCACATTACTTACGCATGCGCATTGATGTAGCGCCGCACCATCCACCACGCACCTGATAGTCCGCGGAAGTAACCGAATACCCGCGAAAGCGATTCGGCTCTTCGTGCTCCAGCTGTCAATCATTACCAAACAGGAGACCATTTTGCAAGAAAAACTGCAAGACGCGACTTCAAAAACGGTTGGGCGTAGACCCACTCTTTCAATATTTTTTAGAATAAAGAAGAGAAAAATAAAAAAGGAACTTCAACGAATCCACTGTCGGACGTACGCCCAATATTTCAAAACGCATAAAGAAATGAGGACTTACCAAAAAAACAAATACAATTCTAAATTTTATCGTGACTATTGTTCATTGGAAGGCACAATGGTAGTGTATTTCATATGCTAATTCGTGATCATTCGAGCGTCATGCATAAATTACTAAATTATGGAGGAACTTTTCTCCGTGCGCTGCGAGGGTAGGATGGTTGATGGAGGTCCGTTGTCCGGACACTTAAGTCCCAGACCGGACCCCCACAAGCAACTGAACCATCTGGGACTAATGACAAGATTCAGTAAGAAAACTTTCAGAAAACAAACTTAATTTTTCACTTTTAAAAATAATATTTTCACTTATCTTTCTTCAATAACCGAGTGGTTGGATGTTCCTTTCACTATCCCTGATGTTTTGAGTTTTCTTTCTTTCTTCTTGGATGAAATTTTTTTTTTTTTTAAGTCCACTTTCTGAAAATTTCCCCGCACGATTTTGGGCGGGAAAGGGCAAAAAAATAAGTGATGTTTTAATTTTTTTTTCATGATTTTGATTTGAAATTTATCCAAAACCTATTCACTGTGTCTTATAATGACATAGACAATATGCTGCTAGATCTACTTAATTTTAGAGCTGAAAGTTATTTAAAAAAGGAGAAAAACCTCAGAAAAACAACATTGACAAGGTTACAAAATTTCCCCAAAAATATGGCAGTTTGGTCCAGAAGGTCAATACTAAAGTATTGACATCGTATCATGAGTGGACCGGACCGAGAAATGAAAACCAAAATTACATATAAAACGAAAGCTAATATTTCTTCATAATACAACAATTCCCAATTAAGCATTTTTATCTTCCATTTAGGCTAGAAAGTATTTCATTAAAAAGGTGATCGAACCTCAACGAGGCCACGCGTGCAGTGCCAGTGGAGCCGTAATCAACTTACCGAGACTACTGTAGACGGGACTACGTACGAAACATCAACACAGTCGTACTCAAAAGATTCACCAAATACACAATATGAAAAAAACATGGAAAATTCACTTACCAAATTGTTGGCAATCTTCTCCTTATTTCCTTTCCTTGAGCACTGCTCCCTAATGTCCTCAAAGTAGTAAAATTTAGTATTCAACCGCTATATATGTACATCTTTGCCACTGCGTAAATGGCGCAAGTAATTGAATGGCGGAATAAATTGTGCCGCCCTCTTTTGTCGAAAGCTTGCATTTCGACGATGTCTCCGTCACGAGTCGAATGTGACATGGCAACAGTAGTTACCTTGTTTGTTTAATTTGTTGTTAGGATGATTAGCTTTTGATTCACTCACGAATAGAATGAAAAAATAAATAACTCAATAAAAACTAGTAGGGCCTAGTAATAATAAAATAATAATATAGATCTAATATTAACAAAAGTTTTGTTTATTGTTTTTAAAGCTATGAGGTAGAGAGGCCTGGTGATTTCTAATTTTTTAAAGTGAAGGGGCTGGGTCACAAGGGGGGGGGCTGAACATGCTAAAAATCACGAATGTATGGTAATGTTTGTGTTTTGTACATGTTTGCTGAGAAAAGTTGGCTGAACCCCCTCCCTGCCCCCTCATTATAAATACTATAATGATTTTTTTTTCTTCTTCTTCTTCTTTTGGTTGTATTGACGCAGGTTTTTTTTTTGCTATAGTTTTTTATTGTCATAATTTTTTTGATTTTTTTGAAATTTCATCTTAGTTAACCAATTGATTTATTAATTCATTTTTTTTGGGAGGGATGGGGGGGGGGGAGAATAAGTCCAAATTCTATCCAAGATTTACTAGGGCAATTGTAGGCCTAAATTTCCTACCCCATTGTCCCCCTCCCCGATGAATGGCTTAGATGTATGTACATTGTTAAAAAGAAAATAAATAAAACAGAGACAAAGACAGTTAAATGTATTTCAATTCAAGTTTAATTGTCCCAGCCGAACGAGTTCGAGCAGGGGACTATGAAACGGGCTCCGTACGTGTGTATGTGTGTGTGTGTGTCCGTCCGTCCGTCCGTCCGTGCGTCCGTATGTGATCAAAATCTTCAATTTGCTACTCCTTCGCCATTTTTCATCCGATTTATATTCCGTTTGCTTTATATGATAGCACTAGGTGATGGCTACCAAACTTCTTCACAGAAGTTTGACCTTTGACCTTGACTGATTTATATTTATTGTACATTGGCTACAAATGCTACTCCTTCCCATTTTTCTTCCGATTTCGATTCCGTTTGCTTTTAGTGATAGCACTAGGTGGATGGCTACAAATCTCACCGAAATTTGCCTTGACCTTTACTTTATTTTACCTAATATTGTTAATTGGCTACAAAATGCTACTCCTTCGCCATTTTTCATCCGATTTCGATTCCGTTTGCTTTATGTGATAGACTAGGTGAGGACTAACAAAACTTCGTCACGGATTTTTGAATTTTGACCCTTTGACTTTGACCTTCAATTTATATTATTGTACATTGGCTACAAAATGCTACTCGTTCACCATTTTCAATGACGGCAACGAGGAGAGGGTCGATCTCGCTGCGATTTTCCGTTAATTTCTGTTAGTTATTTCATGTTTTTGCACCCCGTTAATCCTCACAAATAGTAGCAAAAGATGGTAAAATAGTTTATGCAATATTAATTATATGACTTCTTAATCGTCAAAACTAAGGGTGTAGCTTTACGAACCCCTTTCATACTCAAAAGTACCCCTATTATATCACTCTAATCCCTTCTTGTTTACTCTCCTCCCTCTCCCAGTTATCATCTCCCTTTTGTTCCAGTTGCTGTTGATCTCACCACCTCTTGCTTTTTGATTGGCTGGCTTCTTCACACCTTTTACATCCCCCTTTTTGTTTTCTCCCTTTGGCTTGCACTATGTGTAGCTTTTCTCTGTCTTTCTCTATATCATGTTGTTCCCTACTTTTCTGTGCCATTTTGTCTCCTGACGAAGATTCTGCTTAGGATCGAAAGCTCAGGCTCCTTTGACTTCCTATTATATTGGCGCGCGGCTGATGACGTCAAAGAAGTTTAAGGAATGCTGCTGCCAGGCATGATTGGGTTTCGCCTTTAGAAACACACGTTTGTAATTGCTATGTCAAGAACAATAGACACCTATGTGTGCTAGAATTCTATTGTTCTGACCATAGCAATACAAACGTGTTGTTTTCTAAAGGCGAAACCCAATCATGCCTGGCAGTAGCATTCCTTAAACTTCTTTAACGTTCACCGCGCCATTAAAATAGGGGTAATTTTCGAGTATTTGGGAGGATGGCTTGAAGTTTGGGATTCGATTCATCTGTCTATTATGAATCACTGCTTTATGAGAAATTTAATTTATTTTGGGGGTATTTATGTTATACGCCTACTTAGCTTTCAATCGATGTAAGGTTGTATTTACTCCGTCAACGGTCTTTAAGCAGATAAAAACATCATCTTTTGCTCTGCATTTTCTCAAAATTTGTGCAGTTAATAGCAAAAATATTTGTGAATATTTGTGCTTTGTTAAATTGTCTGACATTTCTTTCAAACAACTTGATCTAGGATCTAATTAGAATATCTAAATATTGATCACAACAAGGCTCCTAAATAAATGCCGTCTTGTCCGGACAAACAACCCGTCCGGACTTACAACAACCGGGTATACTGTATGCCAGCACGACGAGGTAACTTAGTAAAGGGATTGAATCTAGGGCTATCTCTAACTGTTTAGATCTACTTTATAGCTCCACCTTACTACGGCGACGCGTACACGAAGTTTAGGGCGCGAAGTTTACGTGCTGCGTACATGACTAGCATGAAAACTACAATGTCAATGCCTTCTTTTTTTTTCCAGCTTAATCAAAATAAGCCTAACGGAAATATATGCTATGGACCTTAAGAAGAAAAAAGGAGAGTTATTTCAACTGATCAATTGATATCGTTACCTACTTATGTAAAATTTGTTGTGTACTACATGAAATAGATCTAGATTCATAAGGGAAAAAAGAAAGAAAGTTGGAGAGGAGAGGGGCAAAGGAATTGGCAGTGAACATTAGATTGAGTGAGTCAGAGAGGAAAAGGGAGCTCCAAATCCTTTGCCAATTGTGCACATTTGATGATATCTATAACTTTTATCTGTGTTCATCTTGTTAAGTATACGTCAGTCTATAGTCCTGTGAGTATTCTAATTCCAAAGTGTGACATTACTACGAGAAATTTTGATCTGCAATTTCACTGAACTATGCACCTAATCACCATTTTGTTACACGGCCTTGTACTGTGCTCGCTGTGCAGCAGTTCAGCGGGCATGATTCCGGTACTATCCGCTGCTTGTTCTGTAGCGGCTTTCCTACGGTTTGCGTTACCGGAGTTACCAGTGACGCGTTGGAATGACCTCAACACTGACCTCGCCCAACGGCTCGCCCCACTACATTGAACAGTTATATACGGCCACCAGAGGGGGTGGTTGGAACTATAGTACCCGAACTGACGCAAAGAATGCGACTATTTTTCCTGAGGGGCGCAGCCCCGAAGGAAAATAGTCGCATTCGCGTCAGAAGGCCGTATATAACTGGTTTATATCCGTCATCGGAAATAAAAGATTCTAGATCTCTAGAAATCTAACGTTAGAGGCCGATATCTACTCCAGATACTTTTAGGGTCTAACGTTAGATCTAACCTAGAGGTCTAGGGCCTAGGCCTGCCCTGCATCTATGAATGATCTAGAATCTAGACTAGATCTAGAGGTCTATAATAGACCTAGATCTACCTAGATAGACCTAAGTTAGATCTAGTCTAGATCTACATTTTGAATGATGAATGGGCGTTTACTCACTCGACCTTTGGGTCTCTTCTTCTTGTAAAGTTGGGGGCCTCAATTTTAAGTTCAATCACATTCTTGTTCTGCGTAACTAAAGTTAGACTTCTACATTACTGATCAAACGCTGACAAACTAACAGCGTTGCTGTCGCCATTACAATGAACTCCCTGAATGAATAGACGAGACGAAAACCTCGGCTTGCTATCATCATCAGATCCTCCAAACTACTTTACACATTACTTGTAAAAATTATCCATAATCCATGTCACTCCACTGCCATGATCCTAGGCTAAGGCACGCACTTACCGGCAAACATGACAGAAATCCGGCCGTCTATCTAGCTAGCTAGCCTATACTACGCGTACGCACGCGAGATCAAAATGTAAACAAAATTTGATGAGTCATGCGCGTCACGTATGTACGTACGCGCACCATTGTCAAAACAAACCTTACGTCACGCATAGAGGTGGATACCTTTATGACGTCACGGCATGCCGAGCACACGATCGGGGCTACGGAGCCGCCGAGGGCTGGGGGGGGGGGGGGGGGGGGGGGGGGGTCAGCAACGTAAAAGTGTACGAAAATGGGGTCTTTGCTCTCAGCTAGCTTCGATCACTCGATAGGCCACTATCGCTTGATCGAGCCGTGGCTATTCGCAGGTACTATCCACAGCTCAAGGGAATATTCCCGGCTTGTGACGTCAGTTGTCAGGATTAGTGGCATTTTTGCACAATTCATGACGTTGGTTGGAACTACCTTTGGTCACATGACGGGGTTTAGACCAATCACCTATTAAGATTCTTACCATGACGGATATAACATGATTTATCTTCTGGGGCTATCCCACCAGGTGAAGCTGGGGACCGTTTTTCAACTCTACTTCAGGATTATTTTTGCGAGATTCCTGATTTTGAGGCCAAGACCAGCCAGCCATCATACCATAGAAGACCCCCCAAAACCCTTAATCAAGTGAAAAGAATAAAGAATAAATTAAGAAAGAAAGCATAGGAATTTTTACGATGCACTTCATGGGCCATTCCACGGTCGGGAGGACATTTGTTGTTTTCTTCTTTTTGCTTTATCTCAAATTAAGGTAGTACTTTGGGCTTTAAACTTCTCTGAAATTATTATTACATTGGGGGACACAAATTAAGTTGGATTTTACCTTCAAATTATATGTCCTTGTAGGAGAATCAGAACTATACATAGTTTGAAGCACGTGGGACTACATGCAATTTTTAAAAGTTTTTTAGACTTTGACAGAGAACTATAATTCCTTTTGCAATTTTTCCAACTGGATAATCTGAAGAATATTAAGTCACACCTAAATTAACAAAGAAATTCAATCTGAAGTCACAGAAAAGCTATAAAAATTCAAAATATATCTTGACGGACAAACTGTAACGCGAGTTACCGACATTAACGCTCCCTGTATTTTACCTGTTCATTTTTTCTTCACTTTTATGCAGTTAATAGGTTAGAAATATGCTAAGTTCTGTTTATGACAAGAAATTTTTTGCCAACAAGGTATAGTTTAGGAACAATTCACCCTAATCTGCATCACGATTTTTACCATGTCCTTTTTGCGTAACGCGAGTTACCGAAGTTTAACGACCCGAGAATCTGAACGAGGTTGACAAATATTTTTAGTTTTTAATCCATTTGGTTAGTCTATGTTTCCTTTACATATGGTGCAAAAAGTAACTTATAGATCCTAGCAGTTTGAAAGATAGAGGACTTTAATCGTGAAAGGTACCGGTTATTTGTAACGCGAGTTACCGTGGAATGGCCCTCATACATATAACCATCTTCAAAATATCGACAGAAAGCAAGAAAAGAATCGGACCGCCTCCCGGGAAGAAAAGCATTTCACTTCGAATTTTTGGGATTTCTGCAAAAAGCTCGTGAATGGGTCATTATATAGCGATACCCCAAGACCTTCGTTTACTAAGGAAACCGCCGACGAATACTTCACTTCTCGCTATCAAACACCGTCAGTAATCGAGACTTCGGAGCTTGATTGGATTCCAGACCCTCGTCCGAACGGTAACCAAGCAACGCCAAGCCTTTTCAACACAACCCCAATACGCCCGATAAACGTAAAGAATGTGCTACGAAAGAAGAATTCGCGCTCCTCACCCGGTCCAGACGGACTCTACTATGGCATGTTGAAAAAACTTCCATGTACACACCACTTCATGGCTACCCTGTTCACAAAGGTGATGGAAACTGGTATTCCTCCCCCAAACTGGTCAAAAAGTAAAGTTTCACTATTGTAAGCAGGTGATGCGAAACAACCTGGTAATTTTCGGATGATTTCATTGTCTAATGCTATTGAGAAAATCTACCACCAGATATTAGCCGAACGGTTTGAAAACTATTATGATAGATAATGGCATAATTGATTGTAACCTACAAAAAGCATTTCTGAAAGGTATAAATGGATGTACAGAACATTATGTAGTGATGCACGAAGTACTCGCCCATGCGAAAAACAAATCTAGAACAGTGCATGTAACCTGGTTTGATCTTGCCGACGCATTTGGGTCGGTCAGTCATGAGCTCATTCATTTCACATTACAAAGACATGATTTTCCCGACTCTGTTCAATTGTATATGAAGAATTTGTACAACTCACTTTCTGGTAGAGTGATTACGAAAGATTGGGTTTCAAATGAATTCATGTTTCAAAAAGGCATATTTCAAGGAGACCCCCTTTCACCTCTGATTTTTATATTGTGTTTTGATCCTATAGTTCAGTTTCTAAAGGCGAACTCAGCGTATGGTTATGATTTAGATGGCAAGCGAATCATAACGACGCCTTTCGCCGACGACTTTTGCCTGATAACACATAACAAAAGAACACACCAACGATTATTAAATCAGATAGACAGACATATCAAATCCATGGGACTCTGTCTAAAACTTTCCAAGTGTTGTTCACTTTCTCTCACTTCGGGAAAGTTTAGTGACCTCAAATTCATGGTCGGGGATGATCAGGTGTCTTCTGTTGGGGATGACACTCACAAATTTCTTGGGTCCATAATAACCAAAAATCTCTCTTCATCTGATGTTCATGCCTACATTTCAAATAAACTATAAACCCGCCTGAAGTGTATTGATAATTCTATGGTACGTGACGAATTTAAACTTAAGGTCTACACACGCTACCTTTTACCGTCGTTCCGCTTTGATCTTACGGTGAATGATATGACTCATTCTCATTGTCTGTCTTTAGATTCACTGTCCAATGTTTATCTTTAAGGGGAAGTTCACCCTGGAATTTTATTGGTCTTAAAATATGAAGAAAATTAATAAAAAAATATTAGTGAAAGTTTGAAGAAAATCGACCAAAAAATAGCGAAGTTATGAATATTTAAAGTTTTGATTGTGTGACGTCACGTGCGAAAAGCTCTCCCATTGGTTGTGTATGTAAATTCCATAAATTTGTCTTTTTGTCATGGTTCTTGATAAAGGAATGTGTCAATTTGATAAAGTCATGTATATGAACATATGTTTGATGGTATATCGACCGCACAGGTGACATAATTAATTTCTTTTGAAAAAAATGACATTTTATGGAATTTACACTACATAACACATAGGAGATCTGCTCGCATGTGACGTCACAGAATCAAAACTTTGAGTATTCATAACTTCATAATTTTCTGGTCGATTTTCTCCAAACCTTCACTCATATTTTTATTTTATTTTTCTTCATTTTTTAAGACCAATAAAATTCCAGGGTGAACTTCCCCTTTAAGAAGTGGTGTGGTATGCCACGCCCAGCTACGCTAGCCTTTGTACATATGCCAAACGGCCTTAATGTTCCAACTATCTCTGACCTATACAAAGAATGTCATACTATTTCGTACATAAGCATGAGAGAACAGGGAGATGAAAATGTAAATCACTGCCTGAACACTCGATTAGAACGAGAGAGTAAATGGATTAGGAAGAAATCAACTATTGTTAAATGTGACACAGTCTATTCTCAAACTTAACATACTGAACTGAAAGGAAAGAAAAGAGAAGCCAAAAAAACTTCTTACTAATGAAATAACCGATTTTTGGCATTTGCATGTCAATAACTTAGTAGTCCAAGGAAGATTCTTAGATCTCTTATCAGCTGAAGATAACTGTGTAATTTGGAAGAGTATAATGTACAGTTTACCTGTAAGAGTTCTCAAGTTTCTCATAAATTCTGTTACTGATACAACCAATACAAGAGCCAATTTGGCGAGATGGGGGAAATCTGTGTCAAATAGATGTAAACATTGTAATGCTATTGAATCACTGAACCATGTATTGAATTGCTGTCCAACATATCTATCTCAGGGACGATACACTTGGCATCACAATAATATTCTTCGGCACTTTAGTGCGTCTGGCCTTTGACAACTTACACAATGCACCTGAATACAAACTCTTTCATGACATCCCAAACATGCCCGGTTACTCTCCTTCAACAATCCCAATGTCCTGCTCGCAAACTAATCTAAGACCAGATCTCTGTATCTTGAACGAAAATGACAAAAAATTGTTGATCTTGGAATTGTCGGTATCTTTTGAGCTGGGAATCGATAATGCTCACAAATACAAAACAGACAAGTACTCAGCACTGGTTACAGACATTGAACATAATGGCTACCAGGTAGAATTTTTGGCAATCGAAGTTGGTTCGAGAGGCTTCATTTCAAAAGCTAATTCACAGCGATTGAAATCGTTTTTGTCTTTTGTGAAGGCCAGACGCACAAAGCCCGCCGTATGTAGAAACTCTCTAAGTAGAATGTCAGTGGTCTCATCCTTCTCAATATATTGTGCGAAGGATGAACCCGTCTGGGGAGATTATAAGCTCCTAGACCAGTAGGTAATAGTAGGTAGATTAATCACCCAAGATTGATTTATTTTGTGACACATTATGATGTGTTTTCAAAGTAATTCCTTCAGTTTAATTCATAAGTGGTGAATTTATAATAATAATTTCGATAATTCATGTATGAACAAATAATGTAAACATAATAATTGCTGTTACTTTGGCTTGTTAAATAACTTTATGAAATATAACAGTTTACATCTTCTTACAATTAGATCAACATTTTGAAATTGGAATATAGTCTGGAATTATATAAGTATATTAGTTACATAACAAAAAATGAAATTGATTATAATACTTTGTCATACTTTGTTACTATGTTATGCTCTGGAATTGGAATATAGATTTTCATTTGTTTTTATTTTGTCTTTCATTACGTAAATGTTATACATGTTTTTCTTGTCATTCAACATCAACATTTTCATTAATACCCTGCATTGACAGTAATATGTCATGACCTGGGTTTTATTTTAAGAATTTACTTATTATATGATTATATTGTAAATTTATTTCCTTTGTTGTGTACTCAATAAAGTGATATCAAATTTAAAAAAAAAAAACGGTAGTGATAGGGGAAAAGGGATGAATGAAGGAAGGGGAAAGGAAGAAAATAAGTGGTGAGGAAGGAGAACAGAACAAGTGATTTCAAACACAAGTTGCATTACTTAAACACTAATTAAATTACTTAGACGTACTCTGATTTACTATTTCTACGGACCAAGGAAGGAATTGCGTTTTTTTTTTTGGCATGCGGTTAATTTTGCAGCGTAATTCAGGAATCTTTGGTTTATGTCTGAAGTAATATGGTATTCATTTGCAGGAGGGAAGGATTGTTTAGATTAATTTGTGCACTTCAGACAGGGTTCCCAGCCCATTAGGGAAATCAGGGAAATCAGGGAAAATTATTTAACTTTTTTCAGTCAGGGAAAAGTCAGGGAATTCGATAATAATTCTTCAAAATCAGGGAAAGGTCAGGGAATTTTGATTGGCCCAAAACTCGAAAGTTCGGTAGTCAGTCAGACTACTGTTTTATACGGTACTGCAAATAGTTCCTGACGACAACAAAGAAAACATGCGAAAATAGAAATGGGTTTAAATAATCATCAGGAAAAAATCAGGGAACTTTGTTTTCTTGAAATGCTGGGAACCGTGTTAGAAAGAGATGCCAAAATACATGCACTTACGGTAGAACATCATCATATGTTGTGTATCTGTTACTAACTACTGTATTCGTGGAAATATTCATGGTACATTAATTTTCGCGTATTTCGCGCAAAGAGCGGCAGGCGCGAATGAAAAAACTCTTGAATATATTGGCATGTTTTCTCATGCATGTATTGAATAAGGTCAATCGTGAGCTTGCTAACATGCAGCACGAATTCAAGAACCCATGCACATGTTTTGAGGCCACAAAAAATTAATCTGGCGAAAATAACAACGAATACAGTATCACTCTTAGGGCTCTCTTGTGGACTCTTTCTAATCTGGTGATTTGGTGTTTGTTTAGAGCTCCATTTAAAGCAGATACTCCATATTCTCAGGCTGTACTGAAAAATGGCTGCCTGTCACCCTCTTGGTTGCAAAGGAAATTTCTCAATAATTAGTGAAACCAGCTACATGTATAAACCTACTCAACATAAATTAGAATAATCTACTTCTAGGGTTTTATTGCAATATAATTCTTCAAATATATATTCATGATTTTGTTAATTCTTGTCTACTCTGGGTCGTTGATTGTGATATAATATGATTGTGACTTGACATGAATATATTGTGATGCAGTAGTAAAATAAAGTCCAGTCCTAGCTATTTTGCAACTTAATCCCACATGTTACCGACAAATGATTTATCATGAATTAATTATGAAATTATTAATTTCAATTATTTTTCATGTTCATGTTAAGGTTCAGAATCTTGTAAACCCCAAACAAGAAAAATGATAAGGAGAATCATTTTATAATCTATTCGGTTTACAACTTATTTGTCGGTAATGTGTGGGACAAAGTTGCAAAATATCATAATCAAAATATGAACATGTGTGAAATTGTTGTAAACTATTCTTTATGATTTGATTTGATTTCAGATTGATCCTGCTTACTTCCGATGGAACTATGCCAGGCATAACTCATACAATTACTTCAAGGCTACACCGCTGACGTCCATAGCAGGAGCTATCATGGGTGTTGCTATCCCAGCAGGACTCATCTATTTCTTCTACAGACATAGAGTGAGTAACTCTACTTCTGCTAGGTTCCCAACGCCGATTTGTTAAAGCCAATCTAGTGTCGTAGTCATGAGATTGAATCGAGGAAGAAACTGTCTCAAAGTGATGGGAAAGAATGATAACAATGCAACTAAGAATTGTTTATTGATGTAAGGTTTTGGAATCAACGAAATGATAAGAAATTTACCAAAGTTTTCTAAAAGTAACATGCACTGCACTATTAAAAAATGGGACTAAATGTACATTTGCTCACATGTTCTGGATCCGAACATTTCAGCTTTTTAGGTCATATCATCATCAGGGCCGGCGGAGCGTTTTCAAAAGTGAGGGGGCACAAGTTTTAGAAAAAATCATGCGAACATATTAGGCCCGAATAATAAGGATTTTTACGGGGGGAGGGGGGCGGGGTTCGAAATGAGAAAAAGTGCACCTTTGCTTTGGGAATGAGCAGATCATATTCAAGCGCGAAGTCAGGGGTCAGTATAATCATAGACGTAACAGGGATGGTATAATGAACTTTTTAGAGAAATTTCCGAGCGCGTAAGTAGCGCGAGCCGAAAAATTTGGCTTATAATTACCTGACATTCGGGTAGTGTATTCTGTACACATTTTGATAATTGTCATCCCATCTGAGACACATTTGCGAGCGCGAAGCGCGAGGTGAAAATTTTGGCTTACAATGATGCAAAGGCCGTATATTTTACGTACATTTCCCCCTCTACTTTTATGTATTTTGTTTGAATTCTTTTACTAGATAACGATCACCTTCATTTTAATAAAAATGAATTGCGAACGCGAGCAGAAACATTTACCTAACATTATACTTGTTTGGGACGCCAGGGATCACTCAATGTAGCTTTTTGTTTAGAAAACTTTGAGAGCGCGAAGCACGAGCCGAAAATGTTGGCTTAATGGACCAAAGGTATAGTGTATTCTAGATACACTATCTAGCGACCAGAAAAAAAAAATTGGCTTCTAAGGAACCCGAAGGTAATGTATTTTAAACACACTTTGCCTCTTCTTCTCGTTCTTCTTTTTCTTTCTTTCCATTTTTTCCCTTAGAAAATATTAAAATTTTTGGCAAAAAGCCAAGCCCCCCACGCCCCCCGTCTCCGCCGGCCCTGATCATTATGAGGGCATTTAAAGACCAATCCTTTTCAGTGGAACTTTCTACAATAAAATTCTTCCTAAATACCTTGAAATTAAATTAAAAGCTCACAATTATTTTCTTCACCCATGGTTCACCTTTCCAACTACATTAGATTCTCTTTAAAGACGGTAAATCTTGAGCTTTTATGGGTAATTTGACACCATGGATTTTTATCCAGTTACAGGTGTGTTCTATCACCGCCGGACCTTATGTAATGCCTTTTATATTCCACCCATCGCTCCATCTGGTAAAATCATTAAATCTGACTTTCCCTAGCCCAATGATGCCCGAAGCTTGTTTTGCCATTTTATGGTCAAGAAATTTATCTTCAAGACAGGTACCCCATGTGCTTTTCACCATGTCTGGGGTCAGCAAATATTAATCCACTCTCCTTGAAAGCCCAAGATTCACCATCTTTATAATCGATTCGGCCGAATCGAGAAAATTTTGGTCCTGGGGGGGTGTTTCACAAAGAGTTAAGTAATAATAATAATAATAATAGTTACATTTATATAGCGCTTAATACATATATCCACCTTGGTGTTTCTAAGCGCTTATAGTGTTAACTAATTATTAAGTAGACTTAAAGACGCACTTAACTTGTATGCGCATCTTGTTTTATAACGCGCAATTTAATTGATGGATTTCACAATGGCGCACATCCCATGAGCATGGTCAATCCAATGAGGTGATGCTTAATATAACACACAAAACTAACAATTTAAGTGCACTTTTTAGGTCTACTTTAATAACTCTTTGTGAAACACCCCCCTGGTTGGTAAAACTTAGCACAGTAATCAGGGTCAATACAACTTGATCAGGGTGATTGACAACACTCTGGACATTTTATAGACATGTTCAAAATACTTGTGTACATGGAGGTACTAGGTAACCATAGCGATGTCGATTCAGGTAGACTAAAACAATCAAGGCACAATGTAGTTCGAACCTGATTGCCTTGCCAAGGGTCCGTCCGAATAAAACTTAGATTAGGTTTAAAGGTTTATAATGCCATTTGTGTCGTGGAAGGGGGGGGGGGGTTCAGGACACCACCCAACCAGAGATACTAAAAAGTTTGACCAACTCAGTTACATCATGATGTGTGGTTATTTATTTGGCAAGCCATACGGTTCACTATCATTTCCTCTGGTAATAATTGCTCCAACTTTGACTTGACTAAACTGTATCATTACGACAGATAGAATTTTATGTTTGGGGGTTAGGTGTACTTAGTTTAGTTCAGGCTTGAAGTTAGTAGTGTGATTTGTTGATCAAGGAGCAATTGCATCTGGAGCATATATCATGGATCCACCAATGCTATTGCAGATTGCTATGTTATATCCTGAGAATGATATAATGACAGTTTCTTATAAAGCACTTTACTGGTTACCAAAGCCCAAACAGGATATTATTACCCCGGTTATTGGATTCATTTACGTTTCCATACATAGGATTCTGGCTAGCTGGTCGCCCGTTAGGCACAACCATGCCAAGAAAACTACAATATAGCATCCCAATGAATCAAAGTTGACCAAACTCAGTGTATAGCAACCAATCCGCAGCCCCCTCCAAATCAGAGCAAAACCGCGATTTTTATCGAGATCTAGGTCACCGGTTTAAGCGCAGTCAGGCCCTCTCGCGACCTGCGAGAGCAATTTCGCACATATTTTAATCGATCGCAGCGGAAAATTACGATGTCCAGTTGTCAAAATGTTGCAAATGTATGGGCGTGAAGGATGTGCTTTATTTAAAGTTTCTAAAAAAGCCGTTCTTAAATGTCATTTTTAATGAAATATTTGTCCTGAAAATAGAGTGGCCATGATTTGAACGTGTAACGGCCTCTTTTGTTCGTTTTTCGCAACGATTCGAAAAGTTGCTGGCTGCTGACCATGATAATCGCTCGTCATACGACATAAACACTTTTCTTGGATGCAACTCAATTTGCGGCTTCCATTGCTACGAAAACTTAAGGCGCGCTTTTGAAGACAACTAGATTAATTTTGGAAAGTTTGTATTTTCTTCTTAGTGCACGAGAACAACAACATACTTTATGCTAAAAAGACAGGAGGAGAAAACCATTATCTAATTTTTAACACCCTTATCCTGTACTTCTTAGGAGGAGCTGATTTTCCGGAACTATGTCGAGTCTTCGGATTTTCCACCAGTTCGGTTCCATGTACTTTTCCAATCATGTTGAACTGAGCGTTCGTTTCTCATTGCCAATCGTTGGTTTGACCCTGAGTAAACCTACACATTAAACTTATCCAGACTCGCTTACTCCGGAGTTCCATAAAACCCACAAAATGTTGCCTACTAGATTTGAATAGGAGTTTAGAATCATAGACCTCTTAGTTATCCTTGAAATGCCATCTGTAAACATGAGACTTATCAGTCTAGCAGATTCTAACTGATAAATCTAGGCTAGATCTAGGCTAAGCATACTCAGTTACCATAGATCTAACTCACTAGATCGGTCACTAGATCTAAATCTCTCTCTT
>CALNVZ010000218.1:41025105-41065516 GCA_940671915.1 Paracentrotus lividus | reverse complement strand
GAACACACTCTAAGTAAGTCTATTTATAATTTTCGATTACCTTAACCTTTTAATGCCTAATATGTTGATATTGTTTACAAATCATTACAAACAACAACATCAATAAAACCTTACACTTATCCCGATTACATGGCCCGATTGCCGCCATGATTTCATATTTTAGAAAACAATGTTTAAATAGAATAAACTGTGCCGACTGATGTCTTGCTTAAAATAAAAAATCAAAATAAAATAAATGGGGGGGGGGGGCTTGATCTTACATCGTTTTCAGCCTCACGAATTCATGATCATCTCAACGAATTCTGGAAGAAAAAAATACAAAATAGATTATAATGATTTTTCATTGGATAATTTTGTTTTCTTTCAACGATTATGATAATGTGGAAACATGAGCTCCTTGTAATAATAAATATCCCTCCCCTCACTCCCTCCCTCTCACTTTGTCTCTTTCTCTTGAAATTACTTAAAAATAAGAAACATAAAGGAATGTTCATATCTAAACAAATTATTTAAAGCATTTAGAACATGCAGGCAGCGTTCATCAGTAATTAATTATATTCATTCATTATACACCATATCCGCAATGTGCCTTATGGCACTTTTAATCTTGGAATTATTTTCAACATCTTTCAAAATTTTCAATAATTTTTTTTACGCACTGTTTTTTTTTTTGTTTTTTTTTTTTTTTTTTTTTTTTTTTTTTTTTGTTTTTTTTTTTTGTTATTTTATTTTTTTATATTTAATTTTTTTTTGCTCTCTTCTTGACACCATTCTTACAAAAGTAACAAACTTCTAACTACCCTGAATGACTTTTCTTTTTCAGCGTTTTGATACGTTTTAATAATACAAGACTACTCCCATTGTCTCGCATAAAATTGTCGTGATTGCAATTTTAAGATCTTTTGTTTCCTCTAAAAAAAGGGTACTAACATAGGCCTAATTTTGCTCACTGAAACCAGCCTTAAAGGGATACGATAGGCCTAATAATATGAGTTTGTGAGGTATGGGACACGATTTAATATCTGATCGCTTCCCCTATATGCTTTCATGCACAGAACCATTTATATCCATTCAGAGTAAGCGGAGTCACACACATGAACGTGCGGAGAAAATAAACCAGCATAGCGTCATCTACGTTATAATTTTCCCCATCGCACCCCTTTAAGTTAACCAACCAACTTATCACTTTAAGTGATGAGAGATGAAATTATTGCTTACCTGCATAATTAATCTTTCCATCTTGATCAATATCTGCCATTCGTATCATCTCTTCCACTTGATCATCTGTTAAAGGTTCACCAAGGGTCGTCATAGCTAACTTCAGCTCAGCCGAACTATAATCAGATAGTTATGGCATTTGACAATCAGTATGCTAATGATAATAATAATCTCTATAGACAAATTTATAATACCGATGGTTACATAAGTTTTTTCTTACGTTCAACAGGTGCCGCTGTGCGTTTTTGGAAGTGGAATGGCTGAGCCGAAATGGGGGGGGGGGCTGAATAGTCTAAAATAAAAAATCAATGTTCATTTTCACGTTTTTTCTGAAAATTGGGTACTGCAACACCCCCCCCCCCCCCTTCCCCGCCCCAAGCCTCCCGTTGTCCTTGTTCACAAGTAATTATTACTCCTTTTTGTCTCGCTAAAAAGGAGTTGTCCCTCATTCTTACTACTGACAAAATAAATTCAACTCTTTTCAGTGTTATCTTTATTATGCTGGTTGTCACATTTAAAGAGTATTATACGTAACATGATAACTTCTTGTTTTTACCTGATATAACCGTTTCCATCTTTGTCAAAGAGTTGGAAGGCTTTCCTTAGATCTGCTTCTTCTTGTTCTTTCTCATTGTATGGCATACTAATAATCATCTTCACAAACTCTTCAAATTCAATTTTACCGTTTCCTGCAGAAAGGGAAAAATTAGACAATAAAATCTGATTAGAAGACTGCACAATAAAATAATAATACAAGAGTTCATTGGAATATTATCATCATCATTATTTTCATGTTCAATAAGCAACTAATATCATAAGACTAATCAAGTAATCGAGTGAAGCAGAGACTTTGTCATGATTGGTTTCGTTTGTCCTCTTTTTATCTTTCTTATCATCTTCAAGGTTTGGTAAATTCAAAAATATAAAATGTAAAAGTCTGAATTCATTCATCTTGATCTTGATACTGTGATGTACAAACGCCTAGTGTTAGATAGAATGAGTAATTTTATGATCATAAAACACAAATAATCGCTTGGTGATTTGTTTGTTGTTTGTTTTGTAAATTAGTGAATTACCACTCGATCATGGAGTGAAAGATCCCTCACTCTAAATCTATATTGAGTGGAAAATCCTTTACAGTTAGAGGAGAGACCGCACAATGTTTTTGAAAGTTGAACATGTTAAAAATTACGATATCGGAAAAGTTGCAATTGAACATAACTAAACATGAATAAATAAATAAAGTAAACACAGCAATATACGCGATTTGTTTTGGTCGAAAATCAAATTGATTTTTTTGGAGTTGCGTAGAATTGCAACTTTTTATGCAAGAGGGCCCTGGGGGTATTTCATCAAAGGACTTGTCGGACATTTTATCCGACAAATGTGCTCTCGCCATATCAAGTGCAAGCATTTCAGTAGCTTATAACAGTTTGTCGGATAAAACATCCGAAAGTCCTTTGATGAAATTGCCCCCCCCCTGATTGGTTATTTTCGCATTTGTGCATGTGTGTGTGGTGTGTGGGGGGGGGGGTAAGTGTACTTACGATTCTCATCGAATCTCTGGACGGCAGCCTCGATGTCTTTCATGGTCCTGGATTCTCCACCCATGAATCTGATTTGACGTCACCAAACTCATCTACAGTAATCACACCATCATGATTCGATCAAAGCTATCGAATGGCTTCTTATACTCTGATCGGTTGGGAAGAGAATATTAGCATCGGGGTTCAAGTAATGTAGATTCCGGGTTTTAAGCGTGCAGGGTAGCATCCAGGGTCCAGGTCAGGCAGCAATCCAGGTCCAGGTAGCAGCAATACCAGGGTTCAGTGAGGTAGCATCCAGGTCCAGGTCAGATGCATCCCGGTTTTATAGGTCAGGCAGAGCAAAGATGAAAAGATAGAGGGATACATGAACAAAAAAGAGAGTGAATCATTATTGATTGCATTCTTGCCTTTAAAAGTGTTATCATTAACGTTATCATTAGGCCTCTTATGATCAATAAGTTTTCATTATAAGTGGGCGGATTAGGGGGGGGTTTTGGGGTAACAACCCCCCCCCCCCTTGGGATGCAAAAAAAAAAAAAAAAAAAAAAAAAAAAAAAAAAAAAAAGGAGGAGAAAGGGAGAAGAAGGGAAAGAGGGAGAGGATAAGCAAAGAGGGAGAGAAGGAGAAAAAGAAAGAAAAGAGAAGGCAGTGGTGGATCACGGTGGGGGGGAGTTCACCCCCCCCTGGCGGGCTGCCAGTAAAAAAAAATTATGTGCATGAGAAAGCCATCATAATGTCCAGGACTCAATATATTGTCCCTAAAGAAGGCATCCTGTCTTTCAGCAAGCATTGGCAATATCATATATGGTCACACCCCCCCCCCCCCTCCAGTGCTATTCCTAATCATTTCCTATCTAGTCTTAGTTGGATGCCAGCATCTTAACTCATAGGACGTTCACAGGGATTAACCGCAGTAGTGCCAGTAATCACTTAAATTGAACCCACACTATTCGCATTGGCACTCGGGCAAAGACAACACATTTTCTCACAGGGTTCATGTTCAGAGGTCAATAAGTGTATGTGGAAAGGATTTTAACTTTTGATTTATTTTGGCTTTTTTTCATTGCTTTACACTTTTTTAAAGTTTTATTATGTTACAGTACTGTTCTGTCTTGAATATTTGTAAAAAATAATTATTGCAAATACTTTAGTCGTCTTATCCGTTCATATAAGGAATAACACCCCTAACTATCATTGAACATCCAAGGATCCGCTCAGAGTCTCGCCGAACTCTCGCTGGCCGGCAAATACATTTATGGGAGGGAATCCCCAACTTCATATCATACAAATTATTTTTATGTTGTTTGTAAATGCCAAGTAAAACAATCGTTTAAGAGGTTGAAATATAATTTAAAAATAAATCGGGCCGCCAACGCTTATTGCTTTGAAACGATGCTTGCATTGTCGTTACGTTGGGACAAACCCAGGAACCATGGAGCGAGAAAGGGTTTAGGGCCTTGTCCCATCTCTTCCCCAAATGTTTGGGGGAAAGGAGAAAATAAGCATAAAATATGCTTAAAATCGTATGCTGTCGCCCCCAAATTAAAAAGCTCCCTACTGTGGGAGGGGGAATACTCCCCTCCACACCCTCCCCCCTCGCGCGCTTCGCGCGCTGGGCTCGGTCGCTACGCTCCTCGCAATGCCTCATCCCCTGAACCCCCCCCTTGCGGAAAAACCCTAAGATCCGCCCCTGATCATAATTTTATAAGAATTATTATTACATGTTTTAAGTATTATAAATTGAATTCCATTTTAATAGAACTATTGACGGAAAAAATATGTTGCCAATAAGCGTATTGAACGAATGCAGACGATATTCAGGATCCTTCTTACGATAGGGACCAAACATGTCTGTGCATTTTAATACCAATAGTAATAGTAGGAGTTTTTCATTTTCAGACAAACGGCCATCCAGCTTTTATAAATCAAGCAGGGAGGAAAATCTATTCTTTAAAAAACGAATACATACAAAATATTGTTATATTAAAACTCTCAACACACACTTTATGAGCAAGCATGTAGCACAACGGTTTTACGGTTTGATTAAAGGGGAATCAACCCAAGGAGAGATTCAACCTTACAGGAAGAGGAAAATGAGAGGAGCAATCTTAAAAAAAGTTTCATCAAAATCGGTTATAAATAAGAGAATTATGGAAGTTTGAAAAGTCTAGTTTGTTCTTCCATATGGGACTCAAAATATGGACATCATCGGCTTCAAAATGGCCGATCTCATGGACAACTCTTATTCACTTTTGTACACAAATTTTCAGATTTTCCCCATTTTTTTTGCAAAAATTTGTCTTCTTTATTCGAGCTCAAAATATGTCATGGGAAAAATATATTTCACACAACATATGTTGAGCTCAGAGAAGGAGGTAAGATATAATTTCGAAAGAAAATGGGGTAATCTGAAAATTTGTGTACAGAATGAATGGAGAGTTGTCCATGAGATCGGCCATTTGAAGCCGATGATGCCATTTGAGGATCCCCATGGAAGGAACAACTAGACTTTTCAAACTTCCATAATTCTCTTATTTTATAACCGATTTTGATGAAACTTTTTTCAGATTGCTCCTCTCATTTTCCTCTTTCCTGTAAGGTTGATTCTCTGCTTGGGTTGAATTCCCCTTTAATAATCACCTACCCGACATTAGTGTGAAACTTTGCACTCACCAGACGATCTGAGACATTTACTAACGTGTTTGCACGATGTTAAGGGACAGGTAATTAATTCAAAACTCATTACCATGGTAACACAACCTAGCAGATGGTTGAACATCCAGCTGATTCATCAACATCAGCAGGTATTTGACATGCATTCAACAGGAGCACACAACAATGTCAGTGGCTGATCAAGGATTTGACAGGGAGCGCAGCTCCAAAATTTGAAGGAAAAAAAAGCAGCCAAAATTTTTGAGATTTTAACTTGTGCAGTCAATGAGTGGTTTCCAAATTTATATAGGGGGTGGGGGTCCGCCACTAAATTTTAATCCCCAAATATCTTATTTTCATGGATTTATTTTATTATTATTATTATTATTATCATTATTATTATTATTATTATTATTATTATTGTTATTATTATTATTATTATTACTATTATTATTATTATTATCATTATTATTATTATTATTATTAATGGCTTCTTTTTGAAGATCGTGATGTTCGGGGAGATCTTGGTGATGAGACTCTCGATTCCCTTCTTTACCATCCCCGTGTGACCAATTATCACCGGGGTGACTTCTGCCTTGGCGTTCCACATTCGTTCGATCTCGATCCTCATGTCTTGATATTTTAGCCGCTTGTCCCTTTCCTTGACTGCGATGTTTATGTCGTGAGGGACGGATACTTCGATGATTATTATTATTATTATTATTACTATTATTATTATTATTATTATTATTATTATTATTGTTATTATTATTATTATTATTATTATTATTATTATTTATTTATTATGATAAAACGGATCAAGTCCGGTAATTTTTCCCTTAAAAGACTTTGGCCTTTAAACAAAAGCACAAAATGAATTCAAATTAACTTTTTTAGTGTCCAAGTGGTTTTCGGAATCATTCTAGTTGTGCCGAGAAAATGGCCTTTTCTTTTGAAGATCGTAGAATTCTGCATGTCGGGGGAAGACTTGGGATGATGAGACCCCTCGATTCCCTTCACTTAACCATCCCGATGTGACCATTTATCACCGGGGGTGACTTCTGCCCTTGGCCGTTCCACATTCCGTTCGATCTCGATCCCTTCAGGTCCTTGAATTTTTAGCCGCTTGTCCCTTTGCCTTGACTGCGCGATGTTTATGTGCGGTGATGAGCGGATACTTCGATGATGTTAACTTTGTTTCCCCTCTCTTACGAATGAAATGTCTGGCTTGTTACATGTGATAAGGTCTGGCCTGCATTTATGCCGCAGTTCCAATATATGGTACTTTTATCAGCCAGGGTTGATTGTCTGTGGCTGATGTCCATGGATGGCTCCAACATGCTTGAGTCCCACGATCCTTTAGAATTGCCCAGTGTATATGCCTGCAATGTTATCAATGGTCTTGGCTTGAATATATCTGTTTGGGCCAAGATGGCGGCATCCCTGATCCCATGAAATGCATAGAGTCTCAGGTTCTTTCCCACATACTCTGCACGTGTCCTCCTACATCTGATTGCAGAATGGATTTCTCATATGCCCGTGGTCTTGATTACCTGAATCTTTGTATGGCAAATATAAACCTTCCGTTTTTCTCCTTTCAGACCACCACAGACTTTAATTTAGGCCATCCTGGTGTTCTTTTTTGTCAACGAACTGGCCGATTCGATCGTTTTTCCGTCGGTGACCGTGTAGACGTTTTTGCCTGTAGAATTTGTCTGCAATCTTTTGTTCAAGGAACGTTTCAGTTTCTGTTCTCGTTCTCTTTTTCCCCCACTGGGTAGAGCTATCTGATGATCTGTCAATGTCTTCAATGCTTGGTTCCGGTAACTTGAGTAAATATAGCTGCTGGGCTTTGGTCATAATCAGAGATATGCTTTGTCAATTATGTCATCTTGGACTGGATGCTAATTGGCAAGCTGTATTAAACTCCATATTCCCATACCGTTTTATCTGGCTTGAAGACCTCTTCCTCCAAGGTCGCGGGGAGATACAACCCTTTCAACAGCTTTTGGGTGTGTACGTCTGTGGCATTGTCCCAATTGCTTCCCTTTGTCCATGAACATCCCAGCCCTCTATTATCCCGATTTCCAGTTTATTATTCCAAACTATAACCTTAGCACGGGGATAGCAAGTGTATTTGATAGCCGTCCATCTTGTTTGCCGTTAAGTTCAGATTTCATAATGAAGCACCCTCAGTCCTGTGTTTGGTACTCTGTCTTTGCCTTCTCTTTCATTACGTTGTGGCTGAATGTTTGTCATTCTCTATCATGCCAAGGTATTTGTAGGTTGGATATCATGTCAGTTACTGATTGATACTTCCTCGTTCAGTTAGGGCATAATCAACCTGTTCTCCCACCTTCTCCGCGGGATAAGTGTAATCTTAGCACATTTTCAATGCCAAATTCCCATCCGAATGGTCCATCTGTGAATTGGTTTAAACAATGGCTATCAGACTTGAAAGTTCATTCATCCATTTTTTGTCATACAGCTTTGATGTCATCCATGTTAGACCAAATGATTTACTGGTCCCCGTAAACATTCATTTCCTTTATATCTACTATATCCCGAAAGTTTGTAGCCTTGCCAAGAGGAGGAATACTGGGTTGAGAGCAAGACAGAAGAGTAAGGGGGACAAGAAATCTCCCTGAAATATCCCTCTCTTGATCCCACTCCGTCTACTTTCCATTGGATAGCGTCTGGGTGTTAAGTGTCCAGAGTTTGTGGTTCCCAACTTCGATCTTTCAGATATGCAACTGTAGCATGTGGTGGGTTTGATATTAGATAACACGTCCATAATTTTGATGATCCAAGCTGTGTGAGTACACTATCGTATGTCTTTAGTAGTCCTATCCATGGCCATGGGGAATAGATTTGTTTGTTCTCTGTACGCATGGCAATTCCGGTGATAGCCCTTATTTTGTCAAGAGGTTGGTCTCTTCGGCATCCTTTTCTTCGCCCCTTTCGGCGCCTTTCTGCTGAGACCTCCATGCATGTCAATTGTCGTCCGATATGCCGCTCAATGTGACGATGCAAGCGTTGATCGTAGTAGCCTTGTACATGGTATTGAAGAGCATGTGATTGGGCCTGTAGTTCTTGCTTTTGTTGAGTCATTGCCTTTGTAATAGAAGGTATTTTCTTTCTTCGGATTGGCAGCCCATGCTTCGATATGTGTGGACTCCTTTAGACTAGTCATTGATGGCATGTAGGAGGAATGTGGACTGTGTACTAATTTCTTTATCCAGAAATTCTGCAGGCGTCTGGGTCCAGGACTATTCCAGTTCTGTGAAGCTCTTTTATGATATTTGAAGCTCTGATAAGTCAAATCCGTCAGTTGCTTGAAGCTGGTACATTTCCCATTTCTCCTTTTCAGACTGTATCCAAGGAGCTTCTCTGTGAATGACATCATTCTCCCATAGGCCTTCCAGTATCTGCTCGTTTCCTCTGTCCGGTGTGGGCTTCTCTAACTTCACTCTTGCTTGATTCGTAGTTCACGAAAAAACTTCTTTCTATTTCCATGAAAGAGTTTGTTCTGTCGCTTGAATGCATTACTCTTCGTGTATCTGATTCGTTGTTTCAAAGCGTTTGATCTTCATCTTGAGAGTTTCAATAACAATTATACGCGTCCCTGTTTTTCCGTCTATCCGGTATTTCTTGCCTAATCTTTTCCATTACTCCTCATCTTCTTTGATTGCGTGTTTCCTTCTCCATTTCTCCTAGCTGTGCTACATCTTTGTGTAATTCTTCTATCTTTGATTGTATCCGTCTTTTCCATTCCGGTATCTTGGGTTTGTGTTCTCCATTTTGATTGGGTGAATGCATTTTAGTCCAATTGTTCAACCAACAGTCCTGGCTCCGGCCCAAGTAGGCAATTTATCATCCTCATATCCGAGGGATTTGGCTCCACCTCTTTTAGTAGTTTATCTACTACGCTGATCACTTCGTGGTAGTGCAACATCTTGTTGTCAATTTTTGGAATGTGCGGTCGGTCACTCATTGGTATTTCCTTTACATTCTGATAGTTTTCCTCAAGGCTATTAACAGTTGTTTCTCGAGACCTCGGTCTTCATCAGTTGTATACTGAGACTCTGTTGTCGATTCCCTGTATCATTCATTAGACATCTCAAGTATTTGCCCGTTCTGTTTCATTCTCTGTTCTTTGTTGGTTAATTGATACTTCGGGGTGATGAACATGTGGATCCTCATTGATCGTGTTGATTCCATCTTGAAACCGGGGCTCTCTTAACACTTTATCCAGTTGTTCTAGAAGTGTTAGGGAACATGCACCCATTTGTTTTCTGCAGTTTTTGTTATTGATGTTTTCCTTCAATCCTACCAAGACTTCCTCCTGCATTCTTTGCTTTTGTTTTGTACATGATGGCAGGTCTGCAGTAGATGTTTTTGCAGAGACATTATTTCCCTGCGTAGGCGAGCTTCCCGTTTTCTGTTTCAGTTGCGTAAGCTTCTGATTGTCTTCTTTAGTTGGTTGACTATTAGACGCATCACAATACTGGAAGAAAGAATCCCCTTCAGTTACACCTGATAGTACGTCCTGCTCTATACTTTCATTTTATTATTATTATTATTATTATTATTATTATTATTATTATTATTATTATTATTATTATTATTATTATTATTATTATTGTTATTATTATTATTATTATTGTTATTATTATTATTATTATTGTTATTATTATTATTATTATTATTATTATTATTATTATTAATTACAAATGCACGCATTTTAACATATAACGCCTTTGCCTAAAATGCTTTACGATATATATGAAATAAACGACAATATGCCTCTGCTCTTTAAGTGCTTACAACATGTATAATGTTTAAAGAGGGGATCAAAGAAGTGGTAGATGAATTCGATTCATTCAAATACATTGAAACAAATATATATGAATCTTATACATGCATAAAAGAAATAATCCCCCAAATAGATACGAGAGAGAGATGGAGAGAGAGAGAGAGGGGGGGGGGGTCGGATAGATAGGAAGAGAGAGAAGACAAAAATCAGTAATAGCATACAGATAGTTTATTGATAATATACTATAAAAAGGCATCATTTTATAATTCAAAGGATGACGCGATACAATGATATTCAAGCATGGCATAATTATAACCATACTCCTCGTGAAGCCATATCATGTACACACGAATATGATTATTATCTATGACATTTAATGGCAGCGTTTGTCAAATATGAATATCTGCTCGATGAAAGTGCCGATGTTTAACAGTTATCATGTATACGAGAAGCAGATCCATTTATGAGCGGTGGGGTGACTAATGAATTAGATTTCATAAATGTGCTATTTGGTATAAAGTGAAGGCCGAATTGATCTCAATGAATAAACCACTTCATGTATGTATTGTGAGATGTCTATCCGAGATACAGGTACAGAGTGTTTCAATAAAATACAGTGCAAAAAAAGCTCATAGTAACATTCCGAACTTATTCATTTTTACAATCTGAATTCATATCTAAAATAGGAATTTCCAATGGGTCAAGTAACAACTTCTTGCATTAGATTAGACACAGCAAGACCGAGATTATTGTAACCAAGTTTTGGTAGGTTTAAATAAAATACTATAATTTTGATGTCATACATAATCGAATATCGATTGTGTTCTGTTAACATGTCTTATTTCCAGAACTTACAGAAATTGTATTTCATGTGATCATGTTTTACAATTTAAAGAGTAATATTTGTGAAAAAAAAAGAAGAAAAAAAAAAAGAGAAAACCCCAAAATTAATTATTTGAACAGTGATAGAGTTTTTTTTTTTTTTTTTTTTTTTTAATTTTATTATGAATAACAAAAAAAAATAAGCTTCGACCGTTTTGAATGGCTTTCTTTTTTTTCTGTTGATTAACACTATATAATACAAGTATCTCCTTCCGATACAACAAGTCCGTAAAAATGTGTTAATTTTTCATTTTGGTTATAAGGAGAAAATAAAGTAATGAATTAATAAAATAATTTTCATGTGCTAACCTTTGAGTTGTTCCTCGGTGGGGTTTCGACAAGGGTTATCTGTGTCCTCTGTTATATCCTACTCATTCCACGTAGCATGAATAAATAAAACAAAGTCAAAATAAGTTCACAATAATATTATTTGTTTTCAATTATATTAATCGAATAAAAAAAAGATTAATACTTAGATGAACGACCGTTCTGGGTTAGAACATATGCATTAACATATTAACACTATAGTTCGTATAAGACATACAAAACATATACATAATAGCAAGTCCATTATATTTACCAACCCTCCATATATTTATTATATCCTTATATTGTAATAATATTGCAGGAATGTCTCATACAATTTAATAGATTTTTCTAGATGGAAGCTAAAATTGTATCGAAATACATAAATAATCCCAATGCGAAACAGCTACAACTTTAGTTAAAAGGGCAATTTGAATATGTATCTCGACATTTCATAATTATAATTATTATATAACTTATGTGAAAAAAAAATACGTTGACATTTTACAGAACATCAAGCACCTGTATAAAATCCATATTAACGATCGCTTTGTTTATTATAAACCTTGTCTACAAAGTGACTGTTTTAACGTGTACAGAGTGGGGAAAATAGAAACATAAAAGCATGCCATGAAGTGACGAATAAAGGTATGGTACATGCACTGTATAGTCTGTGTAAAAAAAAATGGCACAGTCGGGGGAAAAATAACTTAGGTGTGAAATATTGTCAAATAATGTGTGTATGTGGTATGAAATTAAAGCCAAAAGATTGTCCTTGCTGATGCGCTTTGTTTTGTATAATTTACTTTCCTAAAACAAAAGTTATTCTTTTTGTGCGACAAGGAAATATTGAAGTTAAGCACATCTATTGTTTTGGAACGCTGAATTCATGGCCATATTATGCAAAACCTATACACAAAGGCATGGGACGGCGTGCGAATGGATTTTTCTTGATTATAGAATTCTAGTCATATCTCAAAAATGACAACACCAAGTATGAGGAAAAAATTGCAGATTTTCTTGCTTTATGAAAATACCAAACAAAACCAGGTTGTGATTAATCTTCATACTATATTTAAAAAAAAAAAAAATGTTTTGCACTTGTACCATTTTATTTGAGACAGACTGTATTTTAGGAAAGATTTTAATGTCATTCCACCAAGTAGGCGATATGTTATTGATGCATAGTACCAGGTGCGATACAACCCACGCGTTACCATGGTAACTGAGTGCTTGAGCTCTATAAGCTGCAATTGTGAGAGATGAGCAGTAGTGGGGATGTGGGATTTGCAAATAAAGGGGGGCATACGGATGATTTGAAAATAGAGCGGGGCTTAGCGACCAATTTGGAAAAAAAAGGGACGCATAGGGAAAATTTGAAAATGATAATGAGGTGGAAACGGAAAACTTGAGAATAGATTGGGCGTAAACGGAAACCGCACATGGTAACCTCCAAGTTTGAGGAGACACATATAGACATTTTTTTTTTTTTTTTTTTTTCCAAATAATGTTTAATGTGCAATTTTTCAAAAATAGAGGGATGGGCACACCTCTTTACACTTTACGTCTGGATTCGCCAGTCCTGATACCAGGTACAGGGGCGGAAGAGATTCGCGCCTTCTTGCCGTCTCCACCGGTACCCCCTTTTATAAAGTTAACGGTTGTACCCCCTCACCCCTACTGGCATTAAATCATGAAATCACCCCTCAATAGTACATAACTTTATAGCTAATGGCACAGGAGCTGGATAAATGAGTATCAGTTGCATATTTTACTTCAACGGTTCAGGCTAATTCCAGATTAAACACTACCGAATATTATTTCGCTTCGAGTTTTTACTGTGAAATCATGGACAGAATAAGAATAATATCCGCATGTTTTCACTCAGTATAATATGCTTCCCACTGTCACATGTTTACACGATTTACAGGCCTACTTACAAATTACATTATGCAAACGTTAATTGTTTTTCGTCTTTGATGTTGCTGCCAGGCTTTAGATTTGTTTTAAGAATATATCCCTGACAAGATTGCACATATTATTTTTTTTTTGCAATAGAGAGAGAAAATTCCCATTTTGCTTTACAAATAATGACATGCAACGACAAAACAAACAAACAAAAACAAGCCTGAAGATGAAGTAAAAGTAATTAAGTGTATTGGGCATTAATAAGAAATCAAAGCATGTGTAAACTTAACATAGGTTGTCAATCTCTGAGTAATTGTCATCGGAGTCAAATCAATTGCCATATAGGTAACTCTCATGCAAATAATCATCAGTTCAAGCAAGAATTTATTAAATCATCACAGAGCGGCACACACATCGAAATAATTATTAAATATTTGTAAAATAAACAACCAATATTAGGTAGGTCAGAATTCCTGCTACCAATTAACCCAACACCGAAGGGGATTTTATGCTAACAAACTAGTGTGTATTTTTTCACACAATATTAGTAGCCTCATACTGACTACCTCTATTCGTTGGGCAATATTGACTGACATCGAGGGGTATAGGGAATTATATTGCCCAAGAAGAATCGATATGGTTTTATCGAGAGAAGTATAATATCATTATCACCAGAAAAAGGAGCAGGTCAGTTTCTTCGTGTTATCAATTAGAATTGTGTATTATGAGAACGCTTCCTCAAAATTAAACTTTTGATCCAAATGCAAATGAATATTATAGGTAAAATATTTGTTGTTTCACCAATGTAGCTTAACCTTTCATTCGATAATGAGGAGGCATATTATTATCAATATGACTCTGCTGTGGAGCAGTAAAGCGAAGATTACGACCTTCTCGAATATTATTTCTCAGGTTCGAAGCCAAACTGATGATCTTAGTCTGTAAAAAAATAAAAAATAAAAAAATCCTAGCTCCCTTGCCGCTTATGTCTGTTATGTGCATTCTCTGACACAATTAATCAATCAAACACTCTTCGCGATGATTATGTTACGTAAGATTCAC
Organism: Paracentrotus lividus; assembly: GCA_940671915.1. NCBI lineage: Eukaryota > Metazoa > Echinodermata > Echinoidea > Camarodonta > Echinidae > Paracentrotus > Paracentrotus lividus. The sequence goes on along the minus strand of CALNVZ010000218.1, from coordinate 41,051,125 downwards.
AGTGAATATACAAATAAGTAGGACAGCAACTGTCTTGTATTAAACGATATTGCCCCAGTGTCTTCTTCAAACAAATAATCCAATTTCATTGATGACGATAGCACCAGTGTTATATTTATATACAACAAAGAGAATTGTTATTTGGTTCATATAATGTTCCTTGTTCTAATTCTTTTTCATTTTTCGTGATCTTCACGCTATTTCATTTATTTTATTAACTCTCACATGATCTGTTCATAGATAAGGTTACCATAGCCCGAAATAATGACACAAAATGATAAATACATGTCAGCAATAAAACAAAACTTATGTAGTGGTCACAACACAACGTAAGTTCAACATGCAACTATCTACGACATGCAACTATCTACGACATGCAACTCCCCCCCCCCCAAAAAAAAAAAAAAAAAAAAAAAAAAAAAAAAAAAAAAAAAAAAAAGAAAAAAAAAGAACAAAAGAACAAAACAAAACAAAACAAAACAAACTAACAAACAAGGAAACAAAACAAACAAGCAAAAACAAACGAATGTAAACAAAGAAAATAATAAAACAAATCAAAACGAAACAAAACAAGACACACACATTATGTCAAATTTAATCTTACTAAAGCAATTATCAGTTTGAATGCCATTTTTTCTATTTTATGGATGACATACGAAATACACAAAATCCTTTACTGCTTTCACGAACATAGTAAACAGTGGCTGGTGAAATTTTGGAACATTTACAAATCAACAAATATGATTCCATATGCAGCTCGATTATACTATCTTAAAGTATCTATATTCAAAAGTGTAAAATATTTTTTTTAAAGGCATTATTATCAAAAATTAGGCACTCCAAATTGCTATTTGATAAAGTTTGACTAAATCATGTATAATTTTTAGTTTGTTCTTTTTATTATTATTTTAGTTAAATATACGACTAGCATGACTAGCATTGCCGTTAGTGTCATATCGTTCGTCGTCGATATTCATGACATTCTCTTTCGAAACGTCATCAATAAAAAAAAATGCTGACAAACTGGTACAAAAGTAAAATAAATAGTGCAAGCTTAATTAAAACCAAAAAAATATATTTATATATATATATATATATATATATATATATATATATATATATATATATATATATATATTATACAACCATGCTAAACATAATACACACTCCTTATGCTTATTAACCAAATTGGAATATCATACAATGGGGTATGATATTTGGAGTAATTGGCGCGCTTATACATGGCCGCACGATCAATTTCATACAGCACAGAAAATGTGTATTCATTCACAAAATGATGCACTTGGGCAGGTATACTATCAGATGATTACTTTAATAAGTAAACATTGCGAATTATTTCTTCATGTGTAATTTAATTTGAAATATTGCTCTTATGACTGACACGATGATTTGATAACGATACTAATATTGATTTAATTACTTACCATTTCTAAGCGTTGACGGGCCGTGTCCTTCTGTAAGTCCTCACTTAATTAAGTAACAAACACCAGTTCCATGTGAGCGTGTGTATGCATAAAATGACCATCGTTATAATACACCTGTATTACGCACACGCGCACACACCCATCCAAATATTAATGAAATGTGTTGTCTTCGTTGTAGATTGTGATAATTGCACTTGTCGCCAAGGTAGCGACATCACTTCTGTGGGGTGTAACACAAACACTTACTATTGATAAAAAGATACGATTGATTTTTTTTTTCTCGGTAGCCTCATCATTAACAGGAAGCTACGAAGTCGATGATTTTAATCCTGACCCTATAGCCCTATCCCCAATCTTAATCATATCAAAATCCTAATCCATGACTGTACCTGGTTCCCAAATGAGGCTATCGAGAAAAAAATAAATCGTAACTTGTTATCAATCGTAATTCTTTGTCTAACAGGGCCCAGAGCCCCCTTTCCTATGCTCAGCTCATTCTATTCTCTCTCTCTTCGTTGATTTTATGTAATAATGTAGGGCATAATATAATCTGCATCGCGGTCCATATTGAGAGGCCGGGGAGTGTAACACGCCGTGTAAAATTCAATCATAATTGGAATTGATTGAGTAAGTTTAGGATGCATGAATATAAAGATAGACCAGATCTAAGAGATGCCCTCTCTTCTCTGTCTTTTATGGTTGAAAAGGTTCGAATAGCACGTAGGAGTGGGCGAAGTTTCTATCATTTAAATGTCTCTATATAGACCTATCTTTTCTCTCTCTCTCTCTCTCTCTCTCTCTCTCTCTCTCACACACACTCTCCATTAAAAAGCTTCCCGTTTCATTATAATATGATGCCAGATAGTGATACAGAGATATATCTTGTTTCCGAATGTTTCCTTCTTATTTCCACTTTGTGAAATTATTTATAATTATACACGTATGCTATCTTGCTGGGTGTTATTATTTTGAATTGGAAACCAGTTGATATACGCAAATAAATTTATCCATTTTTATGTAAAGAGAACACAAAACAAAAGCAATAGAAGAAGAGAATGTTAAAGCCCTTATTTCAAAGTGAGATCATTTTCTTATTTAAAAAGAAGTAGCTAATAATTACACTTTGTAATCCAATACAGAAAAGCCAACGACCAACAATGTGGGTTGACTTCACAAATTTACAACCGATTCAGCCATGGCCAATTCTCATTTAACTACCCAACGAATATAATACTTGAAATATATGCCATTACGATTGTGCTATATTTATATCCTATGACTTTTTTTCATCGAAATCGTCCTTTACCTTTTCAAAGTGCGGGGTTTTCGCTGTTTTTTGTTTTGTTTTTTGTTTTTTTTTGCATTGCCACAGTGCTACCTCTCTCACTACCTTTATTGTGCTATTCATGTCCCTCTCTATCCCCCTCTCTTTCTCTCGCTCTCTCTGTATCATTCTCTCTGTCTCAATTATTTTTATTACCGTGTGCATCTTTCTATCCCCCGCTCTTTCTCTCCATTCTTCTCTATAATCTCTTTTCCTCTTCCACTTTTCCCCTGTATTGTATTGCGTCATTCTCTTCTCCACCTCCACCTCTACTCCCCTCTCTCTTCTCTCTCTCTATTTCTCATTATTTGTATCATCCTCAATTGAATCTTAAATTAAAATCTATTCATAACTCATTAAGGTCATATCTCTACAAGTGGTTGATTATATTGTTATCCATAAGCTCCAAGCCTTTAAAATAAAATATGGCTTTGTGTACGTGTTGGGGTGTGTGTGGGTGTGTGTGGGTGTTTGTGGGTCTCTCTCTCTCTCTCTCTCTCTCTCCCTCCCTTTCCTTTCTCTCTTTTTTGTTCCTATCTCATCTAGATCAAAGCGATCGATTATTTTATTATCCATAAGCTCCAAACCTTTATTAAGGCTCTGTGTGTGCGTGTGAGTGGGTGTGTATTTTTTCCCTCATACACACAAACACCCACACCACACATCTCTCTTTCTCCTCTCTCTCTCTCTCTCTCACACACACACACACACACACACACACACACACACACACACCTCCTCTCTCTCTCTCTCTCTCTATCTTTGTCATTATTTGTATTTCCATCGTTCTAAGGTGTATTCACATCTCATGAAGATCGTATCTCTACAGTGGTTGATTATTTTTGTTTTCATAAGCTCTAAACCTTTAATATTCTCTTTGTATGTGCGTGTGTGTATGTCTCCTCTCTCTTCTCCTCTCTCCACACATACAAAACACACACAACACACACACACACACACACCCTCACACACATCCTCTCTCTCTCTGTCTCATCAGAATAGTAGTAGTCAAGGTGTTATCTGTTAGCTCAAAACCTTTATTATAGCTATGTCTCTGAGCGCGCGTAGACCGTGCCGGTCCTTCTCGTTGTTCCGAAAATGAATAATTAAAAAAAATAAATCAAATTTAGTTCGTAAGTACAAAAATGAAATATATACGAATTGTAAACGGAATATAAAGTACCATTATTGCATTGATCCCAAAGTAAATGGAAAAATATGGTACCCTGCGATTTAAGAAAAAAAAAGATAACCAATTCAGGCCGTTAAGTGCTCTGAAATCCATTTTACTTGTTGAAAGGGCAAGATTTTCGCACTCTGCCGCTGATCATCCTCTCGCATACCAATTAACTATCCTATAATATGCAATTACATCAGTATTGCTTGAGATATCTCAAATAAAATTATGAGAAAGGCAAAGAACTGTATTTCCTTTTCAGTCCCTTGAACCCTAGTTATTTTTCGGCCACTACTAATAATTACCCGTTTCCATTATGATCTTAAAATGACGCCTTTTTGTTTGTCCTTCTTTTGCTATCTCTTCATTTACTTGAACTTGAACACTTTCCTTTTTTTTGTCCTCTTCTCCGACTCCTGTCACGAATTTATATTATATTCCTCTGTCTGTCGCTATGACACCTTTTTTCCCCTCTGTTAATATTTTTGCTTTTCCTCTCTCTCTTTCTTAAAGAAAAAGTGGAAGTTTTTTTTTAAAATCTTTATTTCTCTATTGTGTCTTGTTTTCTCTCTCCCTCTCTCTCTCTCTCTCTCTCTCTCTCTCTCTTGGTCTTATTCAATATTAGTAATTTATTATTTCTATTTCCCATCACATGCCACAAACGTGTCAAACTTATCAAAATGATCACTACAATGAATTTTGATGGATATTAGCTTTTTTATTCACCCAAAACAAGATCAAAATATTTGTCCCATCTTCATATTTGGAAGTACCCAAATGTTGTTGCTGAGTTTGGGGGATAAGAAAGCCCATCACGCTTGGCTACTCAAGGATGTGAACTGATCGCCACCCTCCATTTGGATTAGAAAGACCAACGCTTGTGATAGCAGGCGAGGAGAAATCGATGTCGCCGTAGGCTGGTCTTGGATCAACGGGACTGATGACGAGTCCTGGAATGTCTGGAAGTTCATGGACTTGGTAAGAGATAGAAGGGGGTCCACGAGTTGTCGAATAGTCAAATGTCATCACGTCTGTAAGGAAAAAGTAGAATAATGAACAGGTAATTCTTATATTAATGAAATACTTCCTACAATAGCATTTTACACAAAACATGACCATTAGTTTATGTTTTGAATAGCTGTTGTCGAAGACCCGTGCACCCCCTCCCCCACCCCAATACAATAAAAGGATTGAAGAAATTATCTTGGATTGTTTTGGTATCAAAATGTTTTTGCAGATTAATATCTGTCAAATTATAAAGATCCCAAACTCAACCCACCTGCGGGTGGACAAAGGATGAAATCAATCGCCTTGTCGATGTCGTCCTGATTGTAAGATTCTTCTGCTTTGTGTGGGGTAGGCCTACAATCTTTTTTGGTTTGGATGGAGTCTCCAAAAGCTCTAGAAATCTCTTGGTCTCCCCAGCATCGAGGTAGATCTCGATTCACAAGGGCCGGAGTCTGGGATTCATTGGAAAAGAATTTCGACGGGCATCCAGATGGTTGGGACTTTTGACCCTTTGAGAATGCCTCTTTGACAAGAATTGGCACCACCTGCAAATACAAGGAAATAAAGATACTTAAAATTAGTTAAGTAAAAAAATTAATAAAAAAAAATACCAGCTTCGTTGTTTTATTTAATTTATTCAAATAATTAAATTTAAATTTGATTTTGTTCTACAATATCATGCAATTCATGATTTCAATTACCTTTGAGTGACGTCGGAATACAAATAGTCCACTCAGGTTTGGCCGACATTTTGAGCGAATGAAACTCTTGATGCCTGTTTTACCTTTCTCAGGTCGCATAACTATAACTTTCAATTGGTTACAACCCATACTGATCAGATAAAATGACTTTTCAGGAGGTTTGTAAGGCAAGTAATGGCTAAATAATTAGCAAGAGAGCTAGCTACGAATAGCAATAAGTCGCACGATATAAACGATAGACTGCGATGATGTTGACATTGGCAACACATTAGCTTTATACACGTTGATGCGCGTGATATGTGCGCGTACATTTTGACGTAATAATGGGAGTTACTGACGTCTTTCCAACATGTTCAATTCTTGATGATCACTATAATTTTAAAATTCAGTACAATGAAAGGTTAGTTTCATCGATTTTCTAGATTTGAGAAAAATATTTCCCTCCCCATTTTTTATCGTACTTTTACAAACACTAATATTTCTTGTTGATATGAGCCTTTTTGCGTCTCATTATTTCTATCCTGTATGGGCATTAATCGCCTCGCTGAAACATTACAAAAATAATAGAGAGAGTGAGAGAGAGAGAGAGAGAGAGAGAGAGAGAGAGAGAGAGAGAAAGAGAGAATAGAAACATAATTGATTGTGCTAAGCTTTATCATTTTCTTTTCATTTATCAATTTGTCCTTCCTTTCATTTCGTGTATGTTACCTCCTTACCTCCTTATAGTAGAGTCCCTTTATTTATTTATTTATTTATTTATTTATTTATTTATTTATTCATGTTTTATTTAATACAAATGATAAAAAACACGGTGGAGGGTCATATCAATTCTAGTTGTAAACTTAAGAGATAGAGGGCGCTACCATTCTACTCAAAGCGAACGCTCCCATTTACTTTTTCTGTTTTTAGGACAGTTTTTCACTTTATTTTCTATTGTGGCGAGCAACTACCCTTTCAAAAGAAATGATCAATTTGATTGAGTACGTTCACAGTCTGAATTTTTCAGAATAGGATAACTTATTGCAAAGGGGAAAAAAAAGTCCTGTCACTGATCAATTCGAAAGCCTGGTCAGAACATATTCCTGTACAATATGGCCAATTTTGAGCCCAGAACAGCTCATGCGCTTCAAAGTCTTGCTCCTCAATGACGTATAATTATATTACCTTTAATGATCACACGGTTTTTAAAAGGTTGAATTCTCAGCTTTCCATTAATGGTATATTATTTCAATTGGTTAAAAAAAGTCCTGTCACTTTGAACTATTATAAGAGATTTTTTCTTCGATTGGTCAATGTTTACGCAAATCACATGCATATCGCATAGAAAATAATGCGAACGCGTCTTGGCGAGATCTCTTGGTTTGGAGCATCAATCTATGTAAAATACAGTTCTGATTCAACTCAGCACAATCATGTTATAGGCTTTCCAAAATGTCTTTTTCCTCCCATCTCTGGTCTGAAGCATCTACTAATTAAAACCATGAGAAAAAGTTCATAAATTCTTCACCTCCACACAGTATTTGTTCCATCACCGACGGGCGATAACATTCGAATGCAGGGAAGTCTTCTTAGCGAGTTTTGTTATTGCAGCCAGCTGTATAGATTTCTGCCGCTTCTCAGCCGTATTTCCAACGTCACTTTGTTGCGTCTGGCCTCTTTAGAATAATGGACGGCGCCTTGTGTTTAATTACGATTTAATGCCACACATTGGTATACGTTAACTTTACATTTTACATAGAGTAGAATTGATATGAGTTCGGTTCAGTTATAAAACTCCTTTACAACTCATCATGGCATTATATACAGAGTAGCGACAACTCGTGATTTGAACGCCATGTTGCAGCCAACATTCTATTGAGGTTCCATGCGCCACTGCATTTTGTCAATGACCCGCAATTTAGGGGCCAGAAAATTGGATCAAATTGAATGTGTCATGTCGCAACTCTCTACATAAAAGAACTCTATTTATAATAGAATTCAACAGCGCCATCGCATGCCATGATGAGTCTAAGCGTGGTATCTCACTTCGCGGAAACAAAACTGGGACAGATATGCGAGCATGGCAATCTTGATTGCACTAGATCTGTCTCCTCTGTCTCCGCAACGGATTTTTGTTTGTGCCACAGGAGACAGATCTAGTACAATGCCATGCTGGCTAAGCCGTCTTTTGTGCCACGTAACCTTTTGTACGTGGCACAAATGGAAAAAAAGAGGAGACAATGTCATGCTGGCAAATCTGTCTCAATTTTGTTTCCACGAAGTGAGATACCACCCTAACGGTAAACAGGCTCCCAAGCCACCTTCGCTCTGTGAAAAGAGTTTAAAAAATGACACCAAAAAAGTTTATCTTTACAAAATGTGGAAAGGCTAATTTTACAATTGACCATTCCTTTATCCATAAACCTAAAGCTTTTAAATGCATATTTTTGCCAAGCATGTTTCCCGAATCCCGACTACCAACTTATTCCGTATTTGGCATGTCTCGGATAGATACTGTGGATTGTTTGATGGTAATCGGATGCGCAAATATCTCATTTGATAAGTACATGCACAAGACTTTTAAGGCCCGGTCTCACCGCCCGAACTTTGTTGGAGCCACGGGCGTAAATCCCGGGGGGATGGGGGGGGGATACATCCCCCCAGATTTTGGGGAGGGGGGGGATGGCCTGTACAAACATCCCCCCCCCCCCAGTTTTCAAGAAAGAAATGAAAAAAAAAATACACTATATTAGATAACTGTGTTATTGGTTAAAATAGCGCTTTCAATACTAAAAATGCCTCTTTTTTTACTCCAAAAATTCCCAAAATTTCCTGCTCGGTCGCTATGCGACCTCGCACTAAGTAACAAACAGTAACCTAAGTATAAAAAGGTTGGATCCAATGCCCTCGTCTTGGGACAAACCTTTAGTAAAGGGTGTTGTTGACAGTCAAAAACATTAATGTAGTTGTGTGCGGGCCGTTGGTGGAGGGCTTGGAGCCCGCAGCATACAAAATTTTCATAGCAAAGAGTGTGGTTTTGTTTTCTATCGCTGTTATTTAACAAAGGATGTAAAATTTATCTTCTAAATGGATACTAAATTTTCGGCTCGCGCTTCGCTCTTGCTGATACTAAATAGGATCTATACTGCTCAAAATAATATCTCCTATTTTTAGCTTAAAAATTTCGGCTCGCGCTTCGCGCTCGCATTACTTTTCCATTACTAAAGTGAACAGGAATCAAGGCAGCCATTATGATTCTTAAAAGCGTACATTCAAAGACAAATTTTATTCGTATCCCCTCTCTCCCCGAATACATTTCTCTTTAGATCTATGCCTCTGATCTAAAATGTTCCCCTTTCCAGAAAAAGTGCCCTTTTTATCGAGAACCCACTTTCAAATCCGTTCCACCGCCTGTACTATACATTTTTTGTTTTGTTTTATTTTTATTTTATTTTTTTTTCGCGCTCACCGATACTATATAGGACCTTTAATGCACCGAAACATATCCAATTTCAGCTTAAAATTTTCGGCTCGCGTTCCGCGCTCGCTGATACTAGTTGATACTAAATAGGAACTATAATGCACAAATATCTTCAACAAACTTTAAGCTTAAAATTTTCGGCTCGCGCTTCGCGCTCGCATCAGGTTTTTCCATTACTAAAATGAACCGTATAATCAAGGCAACCATAAGCTAAAAATCATACATTCAAAGACAAATTCTATTCGCACCCCTCCCTCTCACCTCTGATATATGGGTATTAAAAACGTTCCTTGTGTCTCTAGCGCTTGTGTATGTCAAACAAGATCGCGACAAGTTGGCAAATTATTTCGCTCATCCCCCCACTCCTAGACACGGATTTACGCCGCTGGTTGGAGCGGTCCTTGAACGGAAGGGAGAGGGGGCCGAATTTCGACAACGCTCGTCACCGCGCACAAAATGGGAAAAACAATAAAAAAACACGGGCGTTGCCTTAGCGGTGCACCGCTAAAACCGGCGTTGCTTTAGCGTTGGTTTAACGGTAGCGAGCGGTAGCGAGCGTTGGTTTAGCTCCGACACCTCTATACCAACGCCAAACCAAAGTTCATCACCGCAACTTATCGCTGTTTCAAAGCCCGACACCGTTCCAGCAATCCCGTGTCCGCTAGAATAACGCTTAAAACCGCTCCACCAAAGATTGTGGAACGTTTAATCACCGCCCTGGCAAATCTGGCGAAGCAGCGGTGGTCTAGCGTTCAAGATTTCTGCGTTGGCCTAGCGGACCCAAGCGTCCACCAACTTGTGTCTAGCGGTGCCAAACTTTGATTTAGCGTTGTTGGAGCGGTGGTGAATTTTGCCGGAGCGGAAAATTGCCCGCTCCTCACCGCTCGCAATATTTTGTGCAGCTCAAAACTTTCGGAGCGGTAGGAGAGACCGTCAGCGGTGACCGGCGGTATACGGCGTTGCCTTAGCGGTGGCCAACTTCTGTTAAACGGTGGTGAACGGTAACGAGCGGTGATTAATTTTTTTCACCGCTCCAGGAACGCTCCAGCAAAGTTCGGGCGGTGAGACCGGGCCTTTATATTTAAATTAAGAATACGCTTGAAATGCACGGCAAAAACAATTTTACTTCTAGATAATCTATTATTTTGTTATATATATTATTATCTTCTTCCTCCTTTCTATCCCCCTCTATCTTTCTCTCCCTCCATCTCTCTCTCTTTGACCACCTTCTTCTTCTCTCTCTCTCTCTCCGTCTTCCTCTCTCTGTCTATCTTTTTTATTCATTGTTCTCATTTTCCTCCGTCTTTAATTCCAAAGAAAAAAAAAATTAATTGTTCTCGTATATATATTGCATGTTCTCTCTCTGTCTCTTTCTCTCTATCTCTCTCTTAATACTTGTCAATTTTCTTCTGTTTTACCGTTAATTTTTCTGGCTTTGTTTAGTTTTGCTTTGTTTGTTTGTTTGTTTGTTTTTTTTTGGGCTTCTATACCAAAGGATTTATTTTACACTCAAATCTTATAAACACATGAATATAATATGAGCATGAATATAATTATGTAATGACCATTAATATAACATTGATATAGCATGTATTTTACATAAAATCTACAAACTGACATATTTACACACTTGTATATTTGTATGATCTCACAGGAATTTTTTTGGTTTCTTTGGTATTTCAATTTTTCTTTTGGTTGACATTCCTTTCTGTCCTTAATATTTTTATATTTATTTTCTTTTTCTCAGCTTTATATACATGTATATTTCAATATAACGTTTCCCTTTTTCCCCTGTTTTCCGGATTTGTTACTTCGTCCCCCAGATCATTATTATACAGTCTGTGTCAAATAAAATGGTACAGTTGGAAAACATTTTTTTATTGTATGAAGATTACGGTAACCACTTGGTAATGCTTGGTATTTCTATAAAGCAGGGAAATGAGCTTTATTCTGCAATTTTTTTCATCTCATTTGGTGCAGTAGATCTTGAGATATGATTAGTTTTCTACAATCATTAAAATTCCATTTTGCGCACGCCTCGCCATGCCTTTGTGTAGCTTTCGAACATAAGCCGCCGAAATTGACCTAAAAGAACAATAGGTTTGTGCAAAGTTAAATCTCTTGTCTTCACACACAAATTAGCATAACTTTTGTTCCACAAAAACAAATTATTTGAAATAAATTGCATTAGTAAGAAAAATATATTGGCTTTAATCTGATACCATATATACATAACATCTGAAAAGATTTCATACCTCAATCATTTTTTCCCCGACAGTACCATTTTTTTTTTTTTACACAGACTGTATACTCTAATATGCTATTGTCATACATCAATTGAATTGGCAGTTGCTTTCTATTTCTAATAGATGCAGACTGCTCATCTGCTCATTTCGGTTTTAATTTTAAACACTCCCCGTCATGTCTCAGAATTGGGCTGTTTAGATCACATTCGATGAAAGCATGAACAATATTTTCTTTTAATATACATTCTTTTGTAACATAAATCGTCTCCATTTACGTTCAATTAAAACAGTTTGCTGTTAATAGTAAAAATTATAATAGTTGAAGGTCAAACTCCCACAACTTATTTTCTTTGACATTCCCAATGTTAAATTTAAAAGATTCAAGTTACCAATTTAAAAAAAATTTCTATCAATGTTGATTTTACTTTCCCAATATATAACATTTGTTGGTTAAAGATTTACTTGAAAGAAACAATTTACAAACATCACTGCTTTTCAAATCTGTTTCAAATATAGGGCAGTTCCAGGCAAAACAGGACATGGAGCTGAAATTTTAATGTGGCGCTGTGCCTTTGAAAATGCACATTAGGATCTGAAATTACCACAAAAGCTTCTTTACAATACAACCAATCATTTAAGTTAAACAAATTTGCGATTCAGTATTCTTGCGCTGAATAATTGATCAAACCCAAATTTGCACATATGGGACTATGAGGCTTTAAATGCCTATTATTCTTATATTTAGTGACTTTTTGCCGATTTTTTTGGCTTAATGTAATTATCATGGACTTCTCTAACAAACTTTGGTATTAATATTTCTTTATAATGCATTTTTCCTCATGAAAAAGACCGCGAAACCAGATGTCACTCCGTAACCGTCACTTCCGTAAACGACATGGGTTCAAGTTTTAAGTCATAATTAACAAAATATTCAACCAATTTTTTTATGCAAGGTGGCATATTATACCTAGAAATACATAGAAGCAATTAATAACTCAAAATTGTGCTAGCCATTTAAATTTCACAGAGTTTAAGCAAAATGTTTTGTGCTCAAATATGCATGTCCATTTTGCGTCACTCCGTAACCAGATTATGAATATTCATATCTCATTAATTAAGAGCATCACTATAAGAAAAATTATCATTTTGAAAAGAGGTACATCAGCTTTGTCATAACTATTTCTTTGTACTAAAAGATTTAAGTATGGATGATAAACTTGTTTGAATGCTGAAATGTTGCTTCTGAATGTCACTCCGTTACCTTGGAACTGCCATTACAAAATCGGAATATTGAATCTTTCATGATGTATCGTATTTGGAAGAGCATCTTGTGTGATATTTTGGATCTATAATGATGGTATAATAACTTTTTTTTTTTTTCTTTTTTTTTTTCGCAAGCCACATTGACGAATTGTAGAATTTCTTTACAGAGTATTGAATAAAAAATTATACATTGATAATAAATAAATGCACACATTTCAGACTGAAAAGGTTATATCACTTTTTTTTCTTCTTAAAGTTTATATCGTGTCCAGTTGTATAAATATCTAAATTAGGATTTCAAAAATAAATATTACAAATCTGATACATCTTTGTCATATAAACAGACAAAAACTTCCCTTATCACCTTCTCCTAAAAGGGGGGAAATAAAAGAAAGTTGGGAGGAGAGTGATGTCAAGACCGATTACTTTTCCAAATTTCCATTTTGGTATTATAAAGGGCCTGTCCCACAGGAGGTGATCGTTGTGGCGACAACCTAACAATGTCATAATTGTAAGGAGATCGGCTTTAAAAGGGTGATTATAAACCTACATACAACTCTATCTACGCTAGGTTACAACAAGAACTTGGAAGATGGCCAGTTGTCGCCACAACAATCGCCTCCTGTGGGACAGGCCTTTTAGACCCAAATTTAGTTGCTGGTACGTCTGTGGGATGAAAAATTCCATCACGCTCCGGCGAGATCAATGATGTGAAATGATCGTCACCCTCCCTTTGGACGAGAACGACCAATCAAGGCTTTGGATGAAGCTGGCGTGGGCCCAGGGAAAACAAGAGTGACTCCAGTGATCATGATGATTTCTTTCGCCTCTTTAAGATCACCGATATGACGACGATGTTGATGGTGAAGAACGCAGGAACAAGTCCGGTAATCATGAATACGATAGAGTACGACCCGAGTACGTCGAACAAAGCTCCTTTAAAAGGAAAACAAAACACACAAAGCATGCTTTAAGTTAAAAGAAAAGAAAAGAAAACGATCATGTTTATACATTTCAGAGTGCCTTAGAATAAAATTTGAAAGAAAAAAAAAGTGAATAAATCAATAATTACCCAAGTGTATGTTACTACATGTTGGAACTTCCGTGCTTGCAAATGAAGTAATTTAGAGAGCAGAGTGCTAATTTTTCTCTAACGGCTAAATTCAAATTTTCACAAAGTTTTAACACGTAAAGGTTTGTTTGTTTTCATAGTTGGAGCATTTCGGAAGAGACGAATGTGATTAATATTTATTCAATCTTACCAAGACTGTAAACCCATGCTTTAAAATGAGAATGATTAGGGCCATGCGGCCTACTTAAAACAGATCAATAACAATGTGATGTACCTGTAAATATTCCTGCAGAAACGCTACCCATTCCGTGCATAACTAATATAAGTCCCAATGCAATACTGAAGTTTGCCTCATCAATCAAAGTCGATTTGAAAAAAGTTGAGCCAGAGGTTTCCAGGACAAAGAAGCAGAAACCTTGAATAAAAGCTAAACTCGAACGAATGACAAAAGTTTTCCCGACGAAATCCAAAAAGAACGTCAAGCTAACGATCAAACCAAAGACGATATAGACTGGGTACATGTTCACTTTCTTTGCGAGTAGAATGATGGTAATTATTCGCCCTACAATGCCACCGATGCCGCCAATTGATGATATAAAGACAGCCCGAGATTGAGGAATGCCTAACTGTTCAGCATGAGACACTAGAAATAATACCCATGCATCAAATGTGTAAGCAAATAAGAAACCTGTAGGAAGGCATATCATAAACAAATATTCTTTAATCATAAAGAGTTTGCAGCGAGATAAAAAGGATGAGCATCGAGAACTTTTGTCACTGTCATCTTGATATGATTGTGGGTCGTTGTCGCACACTTGATCTGACTGTGCAGCGTTGTCGCACACTGACGGTGGAGCGTTGTCGCACACTTCACTTGAATGATCACTTCCATTTTATCAGAGGAATACGTTCCTGACAACCATCATCGACATCAAATCTAGTCTCTCTGTCCTGTTTCTTAGACACGCCTTTATCAATATCCACTTGGCCCATAGGAGGAATATTATGGTCTTTTGCCTTGAAGATAGGCTTACGAATTGCTGCTCCACACACTACCAGATGAAACATGATTCCTCCAAGAATGATGAAAACTCCAGAGTAACCATACGCCTCTAAGGATCGCTCGGTAATAACGGGTAAGAACATGACACCTGCCGTTTCACCAAAGGATGTCAATGTATTGATCAGAACATAGTTCTCTGCAAAGTACTCGAACAGGAGTTGAGCAGTTGGTACGTAGACAAATGCACGACCGACACCTGACAATCAAATAAGAACATGGAGTATAATAACTAAATGCAAAACGAGTGGAAAGAGTGTAAAAGGAATGAAACGGAAGACTACACATTTTCGAGTGGTAAAATTTCAATCTAAAATGAGTGTAAGTGAATTGCTAGCTCTGTAAGAGTAGAAACTTGTTATTCAAATAGCAGCTTTCACTCCTCTCAGAGTGGATAACCATTCTAAAACATGTTGTCCATCGTTTAACTCCTTGAACGAGTGGAAATTCAGAGTAGGTTCTAGGACAGCTTCCCTGAAGGACAATTACCCCGGATAAGTTGTCCCCCGGGGAGACTTGGCTGTCTCTCAGGGGAGTTGACCTCTGAGGAGCTGTCCTGATACGGGTTTGTTATTACTAATTTCTTCTTTACTACAGTGTAAAATCGTTTTGACTAAAGGTGGAAAGACCAAAGTGTAATTACTCCGAAATCTAATAAACGATTTGTCAAAGTCAAGGACATTAATATTACGCGATGATATTGGGGCATAGTGCATAATGTTTTTTTCTTAATTCTCCAGGAACTAATTTACATTGAAATGTTACAGATGCATTAGACATTGTAAAACAAAATGCAAATTTAGCATACCAAACGTTGAAACATACAGTGAATGTTTTATTATTTTTCTTTTTTTTTTTCTTTCATCAGACTATACATTGCGTCCCATAAAAAGTGAACCCATTTTTAGAGCTCTATTTATAAAATTGTATATGTATGTGACCTTTATATTATTTCGTATAAAATACTCTACCTCTTTAAATACTTATTCCTGTGTTGCGATGGATTACTGCGTCATCATGTACAATTCAGCTCATTTTGGTATCACTGGATAGAATATGGGTTACAGTCGGATTCTTAGGGGGGCGAGGGGCGCGCCGCCCCCCCTATTGGCGGCGCAAAAAAAAAAGGGGGGAGAGAGAAAAAGAAGAGAAAGAAAGGGGAAAGGGGAAGGAGAAAAGGGGGAAGAAAAAAAAAGGAGAAGAAGATGAAAAGTAAAACAGTACTAAAAATAAAAAGGAAATTATAGTTTTTCGCTGGCGCTTCGCGGCTCGCATTACCTGACTAATATTGTTGATGAGGGACTACAAATTTAAGCATGCTTCCAATTTCAGCTCTCGCTCTGCGCTCGGATTATTTTGTTTAGTGACGCCTATACGTAGACCTATCCTGGTCATTGACGTTATAACCCCCTCCCCCCCCCCCCAAAAAAAAAGAGATACTAAGAATGTCCCATTATTTTTAGTCAATATTTCAGCTTGCTTTGTGCTTGATTATCTTTTGATGAGATATGCCTATCCTGTTTGTGAGCACATAGCGCTCAGAATTTATTTGTCATTAAGATATCCTTGGATAATTATCTTTGGGATAACAAAACACTATATATATTGACTCGTTTTCAGGTTAATATATCAAAAAGATTTTGCTCACACTACGCACTCATTTTGTTTAACAAGATGATTATCCTCTTTAGGAGCATAGCACAAAACACGCTTAAATATATCAAAATATTTCGGCTCGCGCTTCGGGCTCGAATTGGTTAATGAGATAAGTATCTTCTATTATGATCAACACAAAAAGCGCTTAAAATGCGTTGTTTTCAGATTGCTGTATCACAAAATTTTCAGCTCGCATTGTTGAATGAGATAAGTATCTGCTTAAGCTTTGCAAAAAAAAAAACGCCTTTATATCAGGTTGATATATATAGAAGAAAAAAAAAAAAAACGGCTCGCGCTTGGCGCTCGCATTGTTTAACGAGATTAAGTATTTTATTTATAAAAACGGCGTAGCACAAAAAAAAACCCTCAAAATGCAAAAGTTTCGGGTTTAATCTATAAAAAAAAATTGGCTCGCGCTTCGTGCTCGCATTGTTTAACGAGATACATGTAAGTATCTTCTGTATAAACGTAGCACAAAAAAGCCCTTAAAATGCAATATTTTCGGGTTGATATACCAAAAAAATCAGCTCGCGCTTCGCGCTCGATTTGTTGAATGAGATCTTCTATATGAGCAGCACAAAAAAGCGCTTAACACTATTTTCAGGTTGATATAGCCATGATTTTTCGGCTCGTGCTTCGCGCTCGCATTGTTTAACGAGACAAGTATCTTTTTTATAAAAGTAGCAAAAGACAAAGTTAACTAAAAATGTAATTTTTGGGGTTGATAATAAAAGAATTTCGGCTCGCGCTTCGTGCTCGCATTGTTCAATGAGATTAGTATCTTATGATATGAGTAGCACAAAAAGCGCTTAAAATGCACTGTTTTCCGGTTGATATAGCCATGATTTTTTGGCTCGCGCTTCGCGCTCGCATTGTTTAACGATATCTTCTTTATAAAAGTAGTAACTAAAAAAAACTCGAAATGCAATGTTTTCGGGTTGATAATCAAAAAATTTCGGCTCGCGCTTCGCGCTCGCATTGTTCAATGAGATTAGTATCTTCTATAAATGAGTAGCACAAAAAAAGCTTAAAATGCACTGTTTTCAGGTTGATATAGCCATGATTTTTTGGCTCGCGCTTCGCGCTCGCATTGTTTAACGATATCTTCCTTATACAAGTAGCAACTAAAGAAAATCAAAATGCAATGTTTTCGGGTTGATAATCAAAAAATTTCGGCTCGCGCTTCGCGCTCGCATTGTTTAATGAGATTAGTATCTTCTATAAAGTGAGTAGCACAAAAAGCGCTTAAAATGCACTGTTTTCAGGTTGATATAGCCATGATTTTTCGGCTCACGCTTCGCGCTCGCATTGTCCAATGAGATTCTTCTATATTATGAGCAGCACAAAAAGCGCTTTAAATGCACCGTTTTCAGGTTGGTTTTTTAAAAAAAAAAATTTCGGCTCGCGCTTCGCGCTCGCATAGTTCAATGAGATGAGATCTATAATTATGAGTAGCACGAAAAGCGCTTAAAATACACTGTTTTCAGGTTGATATAGCCAAATTTTTCGGTTCGCGCTTCGCGCTCGCATTGTTTAATTAGATAAGCAGGCCTATCTTTAATAAGCATGGCACAAATAAATGATAAAATGCACTGTTTTCGGGTTAATAATATCCAAAAATTTCGGCTCGCGCTTCGCGCTCGCATTAAAAAATTAACATGTTCAGGAAATGTGAAAATGCACAGGTTTTTTTAATTCACTGTCTTTAGACCTATATAACACCCCCCCCCCCCCCCCGGAGCTTAGGTCTCCAAGCAGTTGATCGAGGAAAATTTTGATGAAAAAAAAATTCCGCCCCCCCCCTCCCCCCCTATTGGAGAATGCTGGATCCGCCCCTGGGTTACTCTTTGTGGTGTTATAAAAATTAATGACACATAAGTAATACACTTGTAATTCGAGGCTCTCAAAGTTTGGTTTACTTTTATTTGGGACGCACTATATTATAGGGGATGGTAATAGCTATTATAATAAATGGATTATGAATATAGGCCTATGTAATTTCAAGATATGCGACAGTACACAAAACAAAAAGAAAAGAAATAAACGCAAACATATATTTTCTCTTTGCATATTATTTCAATTTAAATATGATTATATACATGATGGTATGCAAAGATAACGAATTTGATAATTACCTGTGATGGACAATGTAACACCAAGAGCGATAATGTTTGATGTGAAACCACTCAACCCGAGACACATCCCACTCAGTACCCCTCCTACCATTGCCATCAGTCGATGACTACCCCTCTGAAGATATTGGAGAATCAATGAAACTAAGGGACCTGTAAAATAAAAAAAATATGAGACGTTTGTTTAAAGGTCCAGGGAGAGGTTAAATTAGAATATTGTTATATGTATATAAATATAACCCTATACATGTATATATATATATATATATATATATATATATATATATATATATATATATATATATATATATATATATATATATATATATATATATATATAAACACGACACAAAAAAAAGTTCCCCCTATTTCAGATATCAATAATTTTTTTAACCAGGAGGAATTTAAAAAATCTAATAATATGTCCATGTAGGGAATTTAATTAGCCACAATGAAAGCGAATTTAAGGAAAAATCATCGGGTCATGCTTCAGTGAGCAATGGTTGAATGCAAAAATGTCACTTTTTGAACTTCGCAAGCCTAAAATGGCAACTTTGATTCAATGATAACGGAACCATTTTCAGATTTTAAACATTTTACACGTCAGAACGTATGCAAAACGTGCTTCCCAATATACAGAAACGAAATTTTCGTCAAATTTCACGGTTGAGTGAGCATGCAGCAAAAATTGCCCAAACTGCGATTCCTACTTCTTTGCATGGTATAATTGATCAAACATGGGGGAATTTCTGTTTTGGAAGTGTATACAACCAATATCCGTTCATTCACGGTTGAATGAACACATCAAACAACTAAAAAATAGGCCATTTTAGAATTACGAAAATGCATTGTAGTAATTTTATGCACTAGAAAGCATCTCAAAAATATTTTTTGGGTTGTATTTATATTATTTAGGCAGGTGTCAATGATCATATGGCATTTATTCACAAATTCATGCTTCAGTGAGCTCGTGAGACTGGAAAAGCCCTTTTCTCACCTATGGACTAAAATTCAAATTCTTACTTTGATTGAATATAACAGTTCTTTTTGGGGAGTACTTTTGATTTTATTTTCACAAAAATCCCGATGTTTCACGCCTCAGTGGGCACAAGATACAAGAAAATCATGCAAATGAGAAGAAAGTTTGGGGCTTCGTCATGGTTCAGTGGCTTTTCGAATACGCAATTTGAATCAAGATCCTGTTAGTTAGAGATCAGTTGAAGCTGTGTGCCAAGTTTCGTGACATAACTCACAGCAGAATTAACAATAATCATCAATGAAATTGGCCGAATTTGACATTTGTCAGGTATTGATTTCCTCCTCCATTGACTTTATGTACAGAGGTTTAACACAAGCTAAACAAAAGTGAAATTTACCATATTTTAATTGTAAGTTTTTGTCCATTTGACTGTGAATTATTTTATGAAACTTTGCACATAGCTTCTACTGGTCACTAACTAACGTGATCTTTATTCAAATTACGAATTCGAAAAGTCACTGAACCATGACGAAGCCCCAAACTTTCTTCTCATTTGCATGATTTTCTTGTATCTTGTGCCCACTGAGGCGTGAAATATCGGGATTTTTAAGAAAATAAAATCAAAGGTACTCCCCGAAAAGAATTGTTATATTCAATCAAAGTAAGAATTTAAATTTTAGTCCGTACGTGAGAAAAGGGCTTTCCAGTCTCACGTGCTCACTGAAGCATGAATTTGTAAATAAATGCCATAGGATCATTGACACCCTCCCAAAGAACATAAATACAACCCCAAAAATGTTATTGAGATGCTTTCTAGTGCATGAAATTACTACAATGCATTTTCGTTATTATAAAATTGCCTATTTTTTGGTTGTTTGATGTGTTCATTCAACCGTGAATGAATGGATATTGGTTTCATACACTTCCACAACAGGAATTCCACCATATTTGATCGATTATACCATGGCAAAGAAGTAAAAATCGCAGTTTGGGCAATTTTTGCTGCATGCTCACTCAACCGTGAAATTTGACGAAATTTCGTTTCTGTATATTGGGAAGCACGTTTTGCATACGTTCTGACGTGTAAAATGTTTAAAATCTGAAAATGGTTCCGTTATCATTGAATCAAAGTTGCCATTTTAGGCTTGCGAACTTCAAAAAGTGACATTTTTGCATTCAACCATTGCTCACTGAAGCATGACTCGATGATTTTTCCTTAAATTCGCTTTCATTGTGGCTAATTAAATTACCTATATGGACATATAATTAAACTTTTTAAATTCCTCCTGGTTAAAAAATTATTGATATCTGAAATAGGGGGAACTTTCTTTTTGTGTTGTGTTTATATACATATACATGTATATACTTATATTTGTGTGTGTGTGAGTGTGTGTGTGTGTGTGTGTGTGTAGGGTTAAAGATAAATAAAGAATAAAACTATTGAGTCGAGACGTAGCTCTCAATTTTACCTTTATTTTGGCAAGCTTTCGGTCATATATCTGGCCTTCATCAGAACTTACATAATAAAATGAATATGAAATGAACATAATAAGTAGTTGAGCCTCTAGAAAGTGTAGGTTAATGTTTAACAGGCGGGGTTGTGAGCAGATTTCACCGGGTGCGTGTTGAATCCATGGGAAGGTATAGGTTTGAAAGGGTTCTTTAACACTACTTTAAAAAGAAAAGCTCTAATATATACCACAGGGGAAAACACGCCTTCGAGATTGAAGGAAAGTTTGAATAGTTGCACGAACTTACCTGAGAATAGCATGGCAGTAAAGGGTATGCTGCTGGTGAAGCCTAAAAGGGCGTAAGTCCCATGAAATCGTGTCACCATATCAGGAAGAAGGACACTAAATGACTTCCCGACGCCAGACCCCATCAGATTCACCACGAACTTGGATATGAGAATGATATAACCCCATTTCCAATTCGAGATCTCTCGTGAGGAGTCCATTTCTAAATTTGATGTTATTAAATCTTACACAACTCAATTCATCGCTGGTCTTTGTAATGTTGACAATGATTGTATTTGGAGGCTGCTCATTTGGAATCTTTTGGACGAGCTTCTTTGAGAAATAATCCACAGGGGTTCGTGATCGTCATGTAGAATAAAACTAGTTTCTGCTCAGAACGAATATTATGCTGCAGGCCCAACCGCATAGTTTGAATTAATCTTACCCGTTTCGTTCTAAACTATACACTGTTATACATATACTGCATATCGTGCATTCTGTATACAAATACACATATAATATTAAGTTGAAAGGTATCATTCCTTTCAAACGATGCTCTAGCACGAGAAATCTTCTTTTTTTTTACTTGGTGAAGCGTGGAGACAAAGAATCCCCCTTTGATATGTTTGGGAACCTTCAATCCCATTGTACGTGTCAAAATCAGGTGAGGGAACCCGGGCGGGAACCTTATATCAGCATGATAAGAATGGGGGGGGGGCAAATTCTGGAGTCCCAATCTCAGTTTACAAAAGGAACAAAACTATTATACTACATCCATGAATCATTATAACTATTTTTATTTTTTTCCCTTTCTTTTCAATTTGATTATGTTCGAATTATTTGAATATCTTATATCAAAGGATTATTATAACTGAACTAAGACACTTTATATTCGATATGTTACCAATTAATGCTTATAAGTTATTTATACAATCATGTGTTGTAATTTGGAAATTTAGGTTCAGATGAATTACCTGTCCGGTATTTCAATTGGATCTTCAGGTTTAGCTTAATTACCTGTATGGTGTTTTGATTGGATCTTTGTATTCTTAAAGTTCACTTTGAGGTAACAATAGGACTAGCTTAAGATTGCAGACTGTACAGTATCTGAGTTATGCTTTGTGCAAGGAATATATGCAAATTAACCAGTTTCAACTAGGAGAAAGTTTGTTGCCTTATATTTAGGACCAATCAGACTGTTGTATTTATTTGAGTTATTGTTTAAGTGTTTTGATCTATGACAACTGTATACTTTCATTCCGTGTACCTCCTATAGAAGTATTTAGGCAATTGGTGGTAGGCTTAATGTTGATAGGGTTAAAAAGTAAGATGGCGCTGTAGGGAAGTACGACGTAATTTTGCAACAGTGAAAAAAGACCGAGGAAAATAGCGAAATGAAGAGGATCTTGAAAAATCAAAACATTTATAAGTATTTGGAACAGCCTGGAGACGCTCCTGGAGACGACGGACAAATCGAAATTAGCGAAGAACAGGAAAATATGGAGATTCAAGGGATGGAAAGTGAGACTGCTTTTGACGGATCGCCGGCTGATGGGCTAGCCACCGAGGCCCCGGGGCGAGAGTCTGGCAATACGCTGGAGCTTGATGGACACGTGGAGAAAAAACGTCGAACGAACGGGCATGACAGCAAGGCAAGTACTAATAGTAACCCCAGTGAGATGAAAGAAATGCTCCTTACCATCATCACTAAAGTAGATTGTACTAACAAGAAAGTTGACAAGATGAATGTAAACTTAGATATGGCTCTGCAGAAAATTAATGAAAACAGAAAAGACATTGACAAACTGAAAGAGAAGGAACAGCACAATGATTTTGAGCTAAAGGGAATGAAGGACAGAGTCAGTGAGCTTGAGAAAGAAAATAAAAGAATGAAGGATCAATTTATTGATCTTGCAGCCAGAGAAATGAGATGCACAGCTGTATTCTTTGGCTTTCCTGAAGGCTGCGAGAAAGGAAATTGTGAAGGACTGATTCAATCCTTTGCAGAGACACATTTGGATCTTCAAGGGCAGGACCTATATAAAAAGGGCACATCGTTCTGGTCAGCGATCTGAGATGGGGGCTCCGCGCCCAATAATGGTGGCATTCAATCGATACACCACAAGAAGCTCCATACTTGCAAGTGCACGAAAACTGCTCAAAGACAAACCATTCGTCTATGAGAGGAAGGAGAACCCCATTTTCGTTGATGAAATGTTGCCGAAGGAGATAAGAGACCAACGAAAGAAGTTAATTGTCACACACAAGGCAGAAGCTAAAGACAGAGCATGGAAAGGCATACTTCAAGTATCCAGCACGTCTGTTTTACCGCGACAAGAATACGCAGAAGGAAGTAGAGTACAAGAAAGTTTGAGCTGCCTGGACAGATTCAGCATTGAGGAGAAAGATTAAAACTGCAAACAGCAAGGAAAGGAAAAGCAGACATTACACAACTAAAAATGACAATCGCAACATACTATACTTGATGAAAAGACCAATACTATTAAGCTGTAAAAGGAAGGTATTCAAGATCATTTGTTCACTACGCAAAACGCCACTTGAGATATAAAGGAAGAGGCTGGAGAAGCTCCGGTCATATTTTGTTTTTATATGCCTGTATATTGTTGTACATATAATTGTTTGTGTTTAGTGGGATCATCGTTCGACTCTTCAGGTTTGAATAATGGATGTAAAATTAATGACGCATAACGTCAATGGAATAGGGGATTTCAAAACTAGAAAGCGATACTTCAATTTTTTGTCAAAGTTAAAAAAGGACATAATTCTGCTACAGGAAACACACTCCACAGAAAAGGATGAACCATGGTGGAGAAATCAAATAAGATCAGACATAATATTTAGCCATGGAACATCAATAAGCAGAGGAGTTTGTATAATTTTGAGAAGATCTTCAGATATCAAGCTTCTTGATTCAGTGAAAGATAAAATTGGGCGCTTTATATGTATCAAAGTGGAAGTACATAAGGAAATTTTTGTCATTGTTAATGTATATGCACCCAATAATGAAAAGGAACATGTTGATTTTTTTACTGATCTTTATTTGAAACTACAAGAATTCAATGATGAAGGACATAAATGTATAATAGGAGGAGACTTCAATTTCATACAGGACCTGGACATGGATAGAGAAGGAGGTAATATGAGAACAGTGTGGAAACGCTCTTGTACAACAATAGGTAAACTGAAGGAATATTTTTGTGTTATTGATATTTGGAGAACAAGAAACCAAACCACAAAGAGATACACATGGAGGAGATACAATCCATATGTTCAATCAAGACTGGACTTTTGGTTGATTACAGAGACTTTGCAGTCTGTTGTAGTAGAAAATGATATACATCCATGTGTCTTATCTGATCATGATTATGTTACATTACACCTTCATACTGAGAAACAGAAAGTGGTGCCTTCGTACTGGAAATTCAATAACAGCCTATTAAGAAATGAGGAATTTGTTACAGCACTGAGTGACAGCTTCTCGTCCTGGGTTGATGAATATGAACAAAAACATGATAAAAAAATGTTGTGGGACTGGCTGAAATATAAAATAAGAGATTTTACTATCCCATATTCAAAAAAGAAAAAATGTGAGAAGGAAAAAATCAGACAAGCTCTAGAGGAAGAATTGAAAAAAAATAAATGAAAGAACTGAAATAGAAGGAAATAATCTGGAAGAGGAAGTTTTAGATAGGAAGAAACACATTGAAAAGGAATTACATAAATTGTATGATCATTTTGCAGAAGGGGCAATATTGAGATCGAGATGTAATTGGTATGAAAAGGGGGAAAAAAGTAACAAATATTTTTTATCACTAGAAAAAAGACATGTTGAAAATACATATATTGATGTATTGGATACAAATAATGGAATTGCTAGAGAACAAACAGACGTCCAAAGATATATTAAAGGATACTTCCTTGACTTTTTTCAGAACAGAGACATGGTAGATACAGAAATCTCCAAGAATTATATTTGTCAGAGTAATCTTGAGAAGTTAACAGAATCAGAAAAGATTTCATGTGAAGGTTTAATCTCATGTAATGAAGCAAAAGAAGAACTGATGAAAATGGCCAAAAGTAAGACACCAGGAAATGATGGCCTTACAGTGGAATTTTATGAAACATTCTGGTCCCTGGTCTCAAAATTTATGATAGATTCTTTCAATGCAGCATATGAAGATCAATCTATGTCTGCTTCACAAAGGCAAGGGGTGATAAAATTGATCCCCAAGCCCAACAAAGAGAAACACCAATTGAATAACTGGAGACCAATTACCCTGATAAATGTTGATGCAAAAATTCTCTCCAAATGCTTAGCCAAAAGAATCTCTAAAGTGATAGGAAATCTGATCAACTATCAACAGACAGCCTTTATAAAGGGTAGATACATTGGTGAAGGAATTCGATTGATATCAGACTTAATGTTTTATGCAGAAAAAGAAGAATTTCAAGGGATAATTATGGCATTAGATCTTACTAAAGCATTCGACACATTAAGCCACTCATTTCTTTTCCAATGTTTGGAAGCTTATAACTTTGGGTCTTCCATTATTCAGTGGGTAAAAACAGTCTATAAGGATATCAGTAGTTGTGTTCTTGTAAACGGATTCACCACAGGATATTTTAAAGTAAGCAGAGGAGTCAGACAAGGTGACCCTCTCGCGCCCTTACTATTTATTTTAGGATTAGAGGTGTATTTGAATAGAGTCAGAAATAATTGCAGTATAAAGGGTTTAAAGT
>CALNVZ010000218.1:40985666-41025080 GCA_940671915.1 Paracentrotus lividus | reverse complement strand
TACTTCCTTGACTTTTTTCAGAACAGAGACATGGTAGATACAGAAATCTCCAAGAATTATATTTGTCAAGTAATCTTGAGAAGTTAACAGAATCAGAAAAGATTTCATGTGAAGGTTTAATCTCATGTAATGAAGCAAAAGAAGAACTGATGAAAATGGCCAAAAGTAAGAAACCAGGAAATGATGGCCTTACAGTGGAATTTTATGAAACATTCTGGTCCCTGGTCTCAAAATTTATGATAGATTCTTTCAATGCAGCATATGAAGATCAATCTATGTCTGCTTCACAAAGGCAAGGGTGATAAAATTGATCCCCAAGCCCAACAAAGAAAACACCAATTGAATAACTGGAGACCAATTACCCTGATAAATGTTGATGCAAAATTCCTCCAAATGCTTAGCCAAAAGAATCTCTAAAGTGATAGGAAATCTGATCAACTATCAACAGACAGCCTTTATAAAGGGTAGATACATTGGTGAAGGAATTCGATTATATCAGACTTAATGTTTTTTGCAGAAAAAGAAGAATTTCAAGGGATAATTATGGCATTAGATCTTACAAAGCATTCGAACATTAAGCCATCATTTCTTTCCAATGTTTGGAAGCTTATAACTTTGGGTCTTCCATTATTCAGTGGGTAAAACAGTCTATAAGGATATCAGTAGTTGTGTTCTTGTAAACGGATTCACCACAGGATTTTTAAAGTAAGCAGAGGAGTCAGACAAGGTGACCCTCTCGCGCCCTTACTATTTATTTTAGGATTAGAGGTGTATTTGAATAGAGTCAGAAATAATTGCAGTATAAAGGGTTTTAAAGTTGGAGAAAATGAAATAAAATACACTGCATATGCAGATGACATTACATGTTTTGGTGAAAACAGCCAGTCATTGCAAAATGTATTTTTAGAGTTCGAGGAATTTTCTAAAATGTCTGGTTTATGCATTAGTAAATCCAAACGAAGGCATGTGGATTGGTAAGAATTGTCATCTAGGTGAAAAAGACAGTGCTATTTTATGGCCAGAGAAAGGAATAAAGTTTTAGGCATCTTCTTTTCATATGATGTGGAAGAAGCCAGAAAAGGAACTTTGAATCTCGAATTAACGAGATGAGAATGGTTTAGATAAATGGAAAACAGAGGACTAACATTGATTGGCAAAACACAAATTTTGAAAACGTTTATAATGTCCAAAATAATCTATTTATTATCCAACATTGCATTGCCCATTGCCTTTGTAAAAGAAGTTGAGAAGCTCATGTTTTCATTTATGTGGAATGGCCCGACAAAATTGCTCGAGCAACTATGTTCGCTGAATATTCAGAAGGGGGGTTAAAATTCCCAACATTCAATGTATGATAAACACTCAACTGGTGAAATGGGTCCAGAGATATTTTTACAGATCAGATCATAGTTGGACAATTTTGTTTGAGAGATTCTTTAAGTCATATGGTGGAAATCTATATTTGTCAGTAACTATGCAGTTGAGAAACTACCAAAAATTGAGGATATTCCTCCATTTTATATTGATTTATTGAAAGCATGGTTAAAGACAGATATTTATTTAAGCTTGGTCACTAACGATACAAGCCAAGTTAATCTATTAACAGAGGTGTATGGAATAACAAGTATATTCTGATTAATAATCAGTCAGTGTACTGTAGGGCTCTACATGAAGCAGGACTGTCTAATATTTATCAATTATTTGATGATGATGGAAATTTTTTACATTTCAATTGTTGAATAGAAAAGGTGTTCGAAATAGTTATTTCTACAATACATGGCGATAATACAATCAGTGAAGAAAAAATGGAAAGTGAATTCCATCCAGTGATATTGCAAATGTTTTTGGATAAAGATGATGAAGATCAGGTACAACAAGAGTATGTGGCCTCTGGATTATATAACCTGAAGCCCAAAATAGTGTACATGGACCTTCTATCCGAGTTCATAAAAAGACCAGTTAGTGAACAATTATTTTCTAAACATTTGATATTCAAGAGGAGGACTGGTCTCAAATTTATACCCTTCCATTTAAATGCACAATAGAAACAAAATGAGAGTTTTTCAATTCAAATTAATACATAATATACTATATACTAACTATAGATTGTGTAAGATGAAAGTAGTCGACTCAGAATTTTGCACCTTTTGTCATTCAAATTTAGAAACACCCATTCATTTGTTCTATGAATGTGATGTTATTTCAAAGCTGCGACAGGAGTTTGTTTGTAGAATTGGCAAGAAATTTAATGTTAGTCTGAAGCTTTAGTAGGAAAAGAGTGATGTTTGGTTCATTATGGACTGGAAAGGCCCCCACAAATCACTGTAAACCATTTGGTACTAATGTTTAAAAGATATGTTTATATAGAAAAATGTAAAAACACACAACCACATTTAAAGGGACTAATATCTTTCATTTCTAATACGAAACTAATTGAACTTAACATTGCAAAACTGAAGAATATTAAGGATTGCATTATAAAAAATGGCCCCTGTTGAAAAATTATTTTGATTACATTCTTGACGTAAACTTGGTAAAGATAACAATTTTTTTACCCACTCTTCATGTATTGTTATATAGGTTTTGTATATTGTTTTTGTATTTTACACCATTATAAATGCTGTGATTTATTATGTGATTAATGTTTGTACATACAGATTATCTGACAATAAAAAGTTTCAAAAGATAAAAAAAAAAAAAAAAAAAAATGTTGATAGGGTTACTTGGGGTTGGCCTAATGAAACTTGGTTTACGGCTATATAGTCTAGATAGAGTCAGTCATTATCAGCAGAGAGAATATAACGGAGAGGTGCGAGTTCGCCTGTATGCACGTAAAATGGTGTAGTTCATTGGAAATACATGTGTTATTCAATCAGTCTAGCGCATGCGCTGAGGAATTGCACGGTTGAACTGCAGATGACGATAACTTCTATGTGAAAACCTAAAAAGTAATGCGTAGTCACTGACTTTTTGTGAGGTCGTTAAGAGTTTAGAATGCTTAATTATATAAGGCAATTTATCGAAATTTCATATTTCCAATTGTTTCTATGAAAGAAAAGGGGAATATTATCCATTTCAAAAACATGTGTTTTACGTGTTGAACATAGGCATTTCCATGCCCAAAAGGAGGCATAGTCACTGATTTTTTTTTTTTAGGAGGTCTTCAAGAGTTTAAAATGCTTGCTTATGTTAGACAATTTATTTAAATTTGATAAAATCTACATTTCCAATCACTAAAACGAAATAAAATGGGTATCGGAATCGCTTTAAAATATTCTGTATTCTTTGTTATCAGTGTTCTAGAGTATATTTCTAGAGAGATGATGCATCCGTTGGTATAGTACTCGGACTTCTGGTGATTCGAGATGTTCTGTAACAGTTTGCAAGGGTAATGCATCGTTGCGGAGAGATAATGTAAAGCTGAACTAGTCGTTTTGGAATACTGACAGGTGAGTTTAGTTCAATGATGGTTTATTAGAATATGATGGCCTGATACAAAATTATATTACATGATTGATTATTGCATGAGATGATAAGAAAATGACGATTGATATTGGAAATTGTAGCGTAATTAATTGTATAACATGTCTTCATTTTGGAAATTGACTATTAACATGGTTGTTCCGTTCAGTTAAAGAATACAAAATAATGTGTTTATTATAATTATGCAAAATATTTTATGTAATGCTTATAATCTTTTGTTGAAATGTTCTGATTATACAGAGGCTGTTTAACTGATGTTCAGCTGACTAATAAAAGAAAGTGGAAACTCAAGAATCTGTCCATCGCTGTCCTCATTCCGAATCTTTTCACATGTATCCTTTTTTTTTTTCTCTCTCTCTCTCTCTCTCTTTCTCTTTGTAATGTTGACAAAATACAATGTACATTTTACTGGTGATGTCTAATAAATTCAATTCATTCATGCCCTACCAAAAGGAACATTTGTGAAATCCCACATCTTATGTGTATGTTTTCCATTTCTATCATCCCAAGCAAGACGTCGTATAGTTATTTAACAAACACTTTTTTTTTTTGGCGGTGATTTGCCATTTTTTGATGACATGTTACTTTTTCATTCCCTGTTTTAAAAAATCATTCCATGTCGGGTGTGGTATTAAATTGAATTTGACCTACTAGTATTTGAGACTCCGACATCCCAAATAGTTTGATGGCATGCCCAGCTTTATCCGTTAACCTTGAAGTGGCTATATACTTTTTGCAATCGCTCAAATATAGGTGTACAAAAAAAATCTAAATCAAACACACAAAAAACAGAAGAAGGTGAAGAATTTGAAGAAGAATGAGAAAAATAGGTGATTGGTGTATTCGAATGGACGCAGGTCATAGTTTTAGAAAGAAGACAAGAATCAGGATCGGATCCAGAATTTGTGAATAGACGGGCGCACACAGAAAATTTGAAGGAAAAAAAAAAAGAGGAGGCGCTGAAGGCACTTTTCTTGAATACAATTTTATTAGCATGTATGTTTGAAGCCCAAGTAAAGTTATGTTAGAGAACATATCAATTCTACTCTATGTAAAATGTAAAGTTAACGTATACCAATGTGTGGCATTTAATCGTAATTAAACAAGGCGCGTCCATTATCTAAGAGGCCAGACGCAACAAAGTAACGTTGGAAATACGGCTGAGAAGCGCAGAAATCTGTACAGCTGACTGCAATAAAAAAAAACTCGCGTAAGAAGACTTCCCTGCATTCGAATGGTATCGCCCGTCCGGTGAGGAGCAAATACTGCGTGGAGGTGAAAGAAATTTATGAACTTTTCTCATGGTTTTAATTAGTAGATGCTTCAGACCAGATGGAGGAAAAAGACAATTTGGAAAGCCTATAACATGATTGTGCTGAAGTTGTAATCAGAACCTGTATTTTACATAGATTGATGCTCCAAACCAAGAGATCTCGCCAAGACGCCGTTTGCATTATTTTCTATGCGATATGCATGTGATTTGCGTAAACATTGACCAATCGAGAAAAAATCTCTTATAATAGTTCAAAGTGACAGGACTTTTTTTTAACCAAGTGAAATAAATATACCATTAATGGAAAGCTGAGAATTCAACCTTTTAAAAACCGTGTGATCATTAAAGTGTAATATAATTATGCGTCATTGAGGAGCAAGACTTTGAAGCGCATGAGCTGTTCTGGGCTCAAAATTGGCAATATTGTACAGGAATATGTTCTGACCAGGCTTTCGAATTGATTCAAGTGACAGGACTTTTTTTCCCTTTGCAATAAGTTATCCCTATTTCCGAAAAATTCAGACCGTGAACGTACTCAATCAAACTGATCATTTCTTTGAAAGGGTAGTTGCTCGCCACAATAAAGAAAATAAAGTGAAAAACTGTCCAAAAACAGAAAAAGTAAATGGGAGCGTTCGCTTTGAGTAGAATGGTAGCGCACTCTATCTCTTAAGTTTACAACTAGAATTGATATGAATTGCATTAAAAAAAAAACTTACTCAACTTGTCCTCATATTGTTCCAATGACATATCCATACATGAACAAGCGATATAACCATGTACCATGCATGTCTGTCTATGATATGATATAGTTAGCATAAACATGGGGAGATTTTCATTCAAATGAGGCCATACTTCCTTCACTCTCACCCACAACTCTGGGCATGTCAAACCACAGCTGATTGGTATAGCGTGAGTGAATTCTGTGGGTATCAGTCTGTGTATCAATAGCACACAGACCACTGCACTGTGCACTCACCCCGGTGTGATCCTGTCTAGTCATGGCCCAGAAACAGATCGATTTACACAGTTTTGTTGCTAAATTCAAGTCTTAGAGTGGATTTTCTAACAAATCATTTTGTACACAGAGGTTCTTTGTGGTATTAATTCATATTATTCTGCTATGGAAGTATATATATTAAAAAAACAAAAAAAATCTGTTCTCCCAAAACTATAGATGAGCTTTAATATGTGATTCTCAAATAGAGACGCGCGCACCCCTTGCGTCCTGGCCTGGATCCACCACTGCATATGAAGCAAATTGTGCGTCACATAAGGAAGCAAAATAAATCTTCATGTTTAAATGGTTGATACGGAATCCAGCAAAACGCAAACAATGACGAAGGACTATATCTCACTTTTTTCCTTGATACTTTTATTGCCATTATTATAGAAAATAAATCCAAAGACACACAATACATACAAATCATTTGAATATTATTGAATAATATTGTATCGTGATTGTCAATCCGACAAGCTCACGTATCATACCGGATATGCATGTTGGCGAAATCAGTAGAGCGTCTGCCTCATGAACGTGAGACCATGGGTTCGATCCCCGGTCGAGTCATACCAACGACTTGAAAAATGAGACCCTCTGCCTTCTAGCCAGGCGCCCGGTATTTGGGAATAGAGAGGGGTATGCAGGGTCCGCTGGGAGAACAGTTCACTAAGAGCTGAAGTGGCTACCCAGGGTAGATAAGTTATTATTATTATTATTATCGTATCAAATTTTCTAAGATTATAAAATACGTTTTCCGTTGAATACACAATATAATGTAAGCTGGTTATTTACAAAAACATATCGTCCAACCAATTATATTCCATTTTCAATTTTATATCCATTTTTTCAGAAGAATTGCTACCAGAGACAGAGAGAGAGAGAGGAAGAGAAAAAATATAAATATACCCCGTATTTTATAAGAATAACATAGAATCTTTAAACGTAGTATTTAAATTCGAATCTGTAGAAACTTGTAGAGAGCAAGTAACAAGTTAATATCAATGTTGTGCAATCAAATGGGTACATAATAATTGGTATATAAACGAGAGCGAACTGACAAACACTATCATTGAATGTGTGTTATAAAAAGCTAGTCTTCAAATATACCTTTTCAGATAACTATTAACGTTAGAGTGACTAAAATAGCCTTTAACCTATTTGTATTATGAAAACTAAAATGGTTTGAGGAAATAAGTACTTGCTTTGCAACTATTAAACATTATTTCTAGGTATAAATGTATTGAGTAGTGAGTTAGTGTGTTATAAGTCAAGTAGGTTTGTATTACAAGACTACACTGGTCAGAAAGTTGCATTATGGGTTAGGAATCAGGACAGAATTGAGTAGTTGAGGAATTGAGGTGATGCTATACAAGGATGTCTCCAAGGCTTCTCGGCGACAAGTTTCGAAACCGTCTCAAACCCGTCTCAAAGTAGTCCCAAATCCGTCTCAAATCCGTCTCATGGCAAATGAGATACCACCATACCATTACCTATATGACTACGTTGGCGAATAATACAAGAGTGACTCCAGTGATCATGATGATTTCTTTCGTCTCTTTAAGATCACCGATATGACTGCGGTGATGATGGTGAAGAACATGGGAGAGAGTCCGGTGATCATGAATACGGTCGTGTAACAATGAATCATGTCAAATAAAGCTCCTGCGTAAAAAAAAAAAAAAAAACAACAGTAAATGTTATTCAACCAAACAAAATAATATGAAATACATGTATGTTATAAAAATGCATATACGCACATTTTTACTTTGATCTCAAGTAAATTATCGAAAGTATGACTTTGAGCAAATAGAAATGTTTATTACAAAGTATGATACCGTGAGGTAGATTTTAAGAATTTTATATATATATATATCATCTCATTCTAGATTTGAATAACTTAACAATTTTCCCTATAAAATAATAATAAACTTCACTGGGAATTAGATGGAAGATACCATAGAGAATAACTTTTTCAATGAGGCTAAAAAGATTTTATGTGATCTCTAAAAGGTCACATGAGATGTAGGTTATACAAATTTGCAAGAGTTGATAACCAGACATTATTTTGAATTTGTAATACCTGTGATAAAACCCGAGGACAAGCTTTCAACACCATAAACGAAAGAAATAAGTCCAAGTCCGAAACTAAAGTTATTCTCATCTACCAAAGTTGATTTGAGAAAATTCGAGTTTCCTGTGTCCAGTATAAAGAAGCTGAAACCTTGAATAAATGCTAAAAATGAACGAATGACGAAAGATTTTCCGATGAAATCAAGGAAGAAGGTCAAGGTCGATATAACACCAAAGATGACATAGACTGGGTACATGTTCACTTTCTTTGCGAGTAGAATGACTGCAATGGTTCGTCCCACGATCCCACCGATGCCGCCGATTGATGATATGTAGACCGCTCGAGATTTAGGGATGCCCAACTGCTCTGCGTGAGGCACTAGAAACAATAACCAGACATCATATGTGTAGACATATAAGAAAATTGCAGGGAGGCTCATCAGGAACAAACTTTCCTCAGTCATAAATAGTTTACAACGAGGCGTAAAGATTGAGCACTGAATCTCACGATTAACTTCGTTTGAATTGGCTGGTTTGTCACTTACTTCATTTCGACTAATCAAAGGGATATGCTCGTGATTGTTATCATCAAATTCAGCATCATTACCCTCTTTAACGCTTTCTCTATCATCGTGGTATATTTCTTCCACACATTGGTTCTGATCGTATTGATAGGTTTCCATTTTAAAGTTATCGAGGCTGTTGTCATCTATAATCGTACTCGTCTCATCACGTCCTTCGATGTCGTCACCGTCATCATCTTCAGTCTGTTCACGCCCAGTCGCTTTATTATCCGAAGGATCAACGCCATCTTGAGGTTGATGGTTAATTTGATCTTTTAACCTAAAGATAGGCTTATGAATGGCTGCTGCACCTACCACCTGATAAAACATGAGTGCTCCAAGAATGATGAAAAATCCGGAATAACCATACGCCTCTAAGGATCGCTCGGAGATAACAGGTAAGAACATGATACTAGCTGTCATTCCATATGATGCTATTGTATTCATAAGAACATAGTTATCTTGGAAGTACTCGTTTAGTAAGATCGTCACCGGCATGAAAAGACAAGCCCGACCTACTCCTAAGAAGGGCGGAGAAAACATACAACAATAATGTTAACTCGTAGGCTCTAACAGTTAGTTACGTGACGGCATTTAGTAGGCCCTATACAGAAAAGTGTAAATCAATATCTGCGATATTAGTGTAGGTGTTCCTCAAGGATCATTATTAGGACCACATTTCCTTATTTTTTTATCAACTGGGTCTATTCTATAACATATTTGCAGACGATATAAACTTATTCATTTTGGGCAAAGATAATCAATGACAATTGAAATGAATTGGTGACTGATTTTTCAGCAAACAAGCTTGTATCAAAAGTTATGAATAAATGATTACTTGTTTAATTACCACTCCATCTTGCCGAGGTCATCACAAGTGCATTTGCAAGCAAGTGTCACAAATGCAAATGTAATTTAAAAACAATTACTTTCAACCATTTTACCTGTGAGAGAGAAGACGACAAAAAGAGTGACAGTGTCTGTGACGAAACCACTCACTACCAGACACATCCCACTGAGTACCCCTCCTACCATAGCAACCAGTCGATGATTACCCCTCTGAAGGATCAGTGAAACTAAGGGACCTGCAAGAGAAAAGACGACACAAAGAGTGAAAGTCATGATAGTGTTTGAGATTAAACCACTCACTACCAGACACACCCTACTCAGTACCCCTCCTACCATTGAAATCAGTCGATGACTACCCCTCTGAAGAATCAAGGAAACTAATGGACCTGTGTGTGTGTGTGTGTGTGTGCGTATGTGTGTGACAAAGAGAGAGAGAGAGAGAGAGGGAGAGAGAAAATGACACCAAGAAGGATGTTTGAGACTTGAGACTCAAATACTCAATACCAGACACACCCTCACTTGTCTTTCCTCTCCTACCATTGCAACTATTCGATGATTACCAGCCAACAATATTGCAATATGAATGATCATGGTGAAATAGGGCGGATATTATTACTAAAAATAAGAGAGAGAGGGAGAGGAGACAGGGAGGAAAGAGAGAGAGAGAGAGAGAGAGAGAGAGAAAATGCGCACGCGAGGGGAAAAGACCCCCCCCCAAAAAAAAAAAAAAAAAAAAAAAAATAAAAAAAATAATAATAATAATAATAATAATAATAAATAAATAAATAAATAAATAAATAAATAAATAAATAAATAAATAAATTTAAAAAAGATAAATAAAAAATCGAAAAGTGTCAATAAATAGAAAACCAATTCATGAACCCCAAATTATTATACATATTCTGAAAGAGTAACTCATCCTGCATCTACTGGTACCATTTTTGTGTGGAGTGTCTTTACGCTTGGATGAACACGACGCAATTGGATGAACAATGAAGAAGATTGGCTCACGGCTGGCGCTTTTCAGTAGACTCAGAAAATATCTCACAATAGACAGCTCAAAGGTCCTAACTAATTCTCTCATACTACCCTACTTTGATTACTGCAGTAACGCTTGGAGCATGTGTGCTCATTATCTTAAGGATGGCTTAATAAGGCAGCATAAGAAAATGGCCCGTTTGATCTTACAGGTAAATTTCTCTACACCTATTGAGCAAGTCTTCCACCGATTGAAATGGAACTCAATCGATGAAAGGTGGAAATTTCACAAATGTAAAACTGTGTTTAACATACTAAATGGGGAAGCACCTGTCTATTTCTCTCAATTGGTGGTACGTCCAAGTAATGTACATTCCTACAGAACGAGAAATTCTGTGCAAAATGGTGTAGTAGTACCTCTTGTACGCACGCAGTCTGGAAAAAAGTCTTTCTCTCATAGTGCTGCCATTCTCTGGAATCAGCTGGATACTGGTACCTGTTGTACTGTTTCAAAGCACTCCTTTGTAACATCTTACTGGAGAAACAGAATTCTTTAGAACGAAACAGCAAACCCGACCCAGCTGATTCCGGAGAATGGAAGCAAGCAAAAACCCAAATAATGACTCATGCATAATGTTAAAAAGAAATATAATATGTACATATATGTGTACAATGTGTTGTACTCTTATTGTACACTTATACATGTATATGTAATATGTATAAGTCTTGCAGGCCTATTGTCATTATGAATATTGTTGTTTTCTCTTTGTTCAGATGTTCATTTGTAATAATTTTCTGTAATTTTCATATATGTTTATATTTTCTTTTGCAGGGCCCCCAAGTATAACAGTATTTAATTTACTGAAGGGGTTACCCTGGGTAAATAAAACGAAATAAATAAATCAATCAATCAATCAAATTGTTAGCGAATATGCAAATTTCTAACTGTGCAAGAGCGGGGATGAAATTGAAACAACAAAAGCTGGCAAAAAAGCAACTCCATCATGAATAAAATATCCTAACTTTTTAACAAAAATGCTTTGAGCCAAATAACTTAGCAAGGGTGTTGCTACAGTTTTCGACGAGATTCTATGTAAGAATTAGATTGATTCATCAAGTAATCCATGAATGAGTACACATCAAAAAGTAAACTGTCACTGACAAACCTAAAAAGGCCTCTTAATACTTTTGAAAACTTATTATTTTGTCTTTGACGTGTGCTCACTCATGCTTGACTCTACAGATCTATCTTATTTTCACACAAAATGTAGTCGATATGTGCACAACGCCCTTTTTAGCGCAAGACAATTTTGGTTAAAAAGTTATGCTATTTTAATCAGGATTGCTTTTTTGATAGCTTTTGTTTTGATTTTACTCCCACTTTTGCACAATTCGAAATTTACATTTTTGCAAACAATGCTCAGTGTTCATCCAAGCATTAAAAATATAACACAAAATTGGTACCAAAAGATGCCCGAGGAGTTACTCTTTCAGAATATGTACAATAATTTGGTGTTTATAAATTGGTTTACTTTTTATTGACATTTTTCCAGATGTAAAGTTTTTTTTCTGACTCACTCGGTACATGGTTATGTAAAAGAGATATAATGAACTTTTATACAAAACTAGGCTTACATTAATTACCATTTTCAAGACACATCCTTATTTCAGCTCATACTAGTACTTACTCATAATGCGAACTTCAACTGTAGCTTTAGCGTTATATTTTTCATGATTATAATTTAAACATTCTATAATATGCTACAGTTGTTAAATAAACAAAATATATTTTTAAAAAAATATATATTAAAAAAAAAAGAAAACTTGCCTGAAAGCAGCATGCTAGTATTGGGTATGTTGCAGATGAATCCTAAAAGGGCGTATGTTGCACCGAAGCGTTCTACCATGTCAGGCAGAAGGACACCAAAGGACTTAGCGACACCAGATCCCATGAAGTTTATCAGGAACTTGGATATCATGATGATATAGCCCCATTTCCAATTAGAGATCGCTTTCCCTGGTGTTG
Organism: Paracentrotus lividus; assembly: GCA_940671915.1. Taxonomy (NCBI): domain Eukaryota; kingdom Metazoa; phylum Echinodermata; class Echinoidea; order Camarodonta; family Echinidae; genus Paracentrotus; species Paracentrotus lividus. The sequence continues at coordinate 41,012,835 of CALNVZ010000218.1, read as the reverse complement.
AATCCATTTCACTTAAACCCTCATTAGAGGCTAAAATCGTATAAAACAGTTTAATTATTAGGTATCTTTCACGACAATTTTCTTTCTAAAAAAATAAAAAATAACAATAACAACAACATCAATAAGGTAACAGCCTTAGTTATCCACTTCAAATGACCTTTCAAATATATGGCAATAATCTATGATCAATCATTATTATACCAAACCCCTGATATTTTCTTTCTTCATTTTATTATTTTTTTTTTTTTTTCGTATTTATATTAGGGGAGACCGGGTATGGACGTTACAAAATTCACATTTTGGGCCAGATAATTCTAATGAAAGTATTCACACACTCCATTTTGGGTGTGTAGTTAGCCTATTATGTTGGCTAAAACCTGAGGCACATAAAACTTGAAAAACATGTAAACGCTAATTAACTACAGCTTAATTAATGAAGACATTTTTTTGTAACAACCTACCCCGTATACGGGGTAGGTTGTTACACCATACGGGGTAAATTGTTACTATGTAAACATACGGGGTAATTTGTTAAAATGTGTAAACCTCTTATACCATACTTTTGTTTCAACTTTCCAGTTTCTTGGTATCGTTAACAGTAGATCAAGTAGAGCTCTAGCATCGACTAAAGTAATAATAGAAATATCAAAATATTAACCCCTGAAAATTGAAACAAAATTACTTTACATGTGTAATGTAATTGGGGTAGGTTGTTACATCAGCATGAGGTAGGTTGTTGTAACAACCATACCCATGGGTGATTTTACAAATAAAATCAACTGTAGCAAAGCCATTAGGCAGAATTACAGGGCATGGCTCAGGGGTATATTAGTGACATACATGTACTATATTCACAATACCAGACTATTATCATGTGCCTTCAGTTGTAAGAACTATTACAAATTTTAATTTTTGTCAAAAATTCACTTGGAACTGTAAAAATGGTTTTTGTTGATTTACTTTTTAATAAAACAACGGAGAAACCTCACGACCGGCAATTCATCACAGCTATGCGTAGGCTGTATATAGATGCCAGTTAGCACGAACTCTCTTGTTCCAACTTAGCACACTGAGAACTGTAACAACTGACCCGTGTAACTTCCATACCTGGTCTCCCCTACTGCTTTTGAAAATTACACAAAGTATAATCATTTAATTGTCCTCGGAATAGAATTTTTGGCAATTGTATGCATTATTAGGCTATAGGGGAGACCGGGGATGGAAGTTACACGGGTCAGTTGTTATAGTTCCCAGTGTGCTAAGCTGGAACAAGAGAGTATGTGCTAACTGGCATCTATATACAGCCTACACATAGCTGTGATAAACTGCCGGTCGTGAGGTTTCTCCGTTTTTTTATTAAAAAGTAAATCAACAAAAACTATTTTTACAGTTCAAAGTAAACTTTTGACAAAAATTGAAATTTGTAATAGTTCTTACAACTGAAGGCACATGATGATAGTCTGGTATTGTAAATATAGTACATGTATGCCACTAATATACCCAAGTTCAAGTTCAAGTTCAAGTTCAAGTTTATTTAAAACCAAAATCATCACAATACAATCATATTGATATACATATGTGTATATAAAATATATAATGAGTACATTAGCACTTATCAAATTAGAGTACATCATAGATGAAATGATTTTAGGACCCCTTTGGAAGCTAGGCTTGTTAGCGGGGCCCTGGAAGTAAACTACATTAATTACATGATATATAGAAGATACTAATCTACACAAAACAATGTAAACAGCGATACATAAACATGAATATTTAAGGTAAAAATGTTGAGCTAAACTAGTAATTATTTACAAAGAGACACGTATGCAAACACAGAAACATGCACAAACACACACACACACACACACACACACACACACACTTCACATTGATGAGTAGGTCCTTAGTTTAAATGTAACACATATTAGAATACAAATTGAAAGAAAATCATCATAATCTTTCAAGAAAGTAAGTTTTGGATAACTTTTTGAACATAGAAAGAGTTGTACTATTTTTTATTTCAACAGGCAAACTGTTCCATGCTTTAATGCAGGATATATGAAAGGAGGTCAGAGTGACATTTGTTCTTGCAAAAGGCTGATGAATAAGACCCCTTTGACGGGTATTATAGTTATGAATTTGAGAATTCTTAAGAAATAACTTTGTCAACGTACACTCATGAGGAATTGATTGCAGTTTGAACATAAACAGTACACAATTGAACAACACAAGTTCACTTAGTGGCAACATTTTCAGACGATGGAATAACGGAGAACTCGGATGTATATAATGAGAATTAGTTATAAGTCGTACTGCCTTCTTCTGCAATACTCTCAACTTATCAAGATATGACTTGAAAGTGTTTCCCCAAGCAACATTACAGTTGATTTTTGTGTGTAAAATCACCCATGGGGTAGGTTGTTACAACAACCTACCCCATGTCGATGTAACAACTTACCCCAATTACATTACATATGTAAAATTACATGTTGTCTCAATTTTCAGGTGTTAATATTTACTGTTAACGATGTCAAGAAACTGGAAAGTTGAAACGAAAGTATTGTATAAGAGATTTACACATTGTCAACTTACCCCGTATGTTGACATATAGTAACAATTTACCCCGTATGGTGTAACAACTTACCCGTATACGGGGTAGGTTGTTACCACCAAAAAAAATGTCTTCATTAATTAAGCTGTAGTTAATTAGTGTTTACATGTTATCAAGTTTTATATGACTCAGGTTTTAGCAAAGATAATATGCTAACTACAGACCCAAAATGGAGTGCGTGAGTTCTTTCATTAGAATTATCTGGCCCAAAATGTGAATTTTGTAACTTCCATCCCCGGTCTCCCCTACATCTTTCTCTTGTTTTGTGATGAAAAAATGCCATTATGTATAGATTATTCCAAGCGACAGCGAAAGAAACCTTTGCAAAAAGAAATAATTTTAATAAGGGAATAATAAATAACAATAAAATGAATCTATTGCGCACTTACTCTTTCACATAAATGTCATGACGTCTATATGGTTAAGTCCTCATGTAAATCACTTGCCAGCTTTCGTTTTGAGGCGGCCGTAACGGAGCTTGCGATGGTTTAAAAAAAAAATCATTTCTTGTGCTATTCTTTGCTTTCATTTAAGTTATTTCTTGTTTCCCCCATTTTTGTGTTAGGCCACTTTTTTCTAATATCTTGTTCTTCCTTCTTTTCTGATGTGTTTCATTTTCCAAGGATTTTCTTTCAAAAGTAAGAATGTGAATTGCATTATGTAGTTTGGTTGGAAAAACCTTGGTAAACCTTCACGCAGTGCAATTTGCGTTTAATTTGTGCAAATACCAAATAACCTATTTATGAGGATTTTCAGACTGTCTATTATCTTGACTTACCGTCGCAGACTTCGTCCTCACCCTAACCGAAATCACACAATCGAAGCAAATGTTGGCTTGTAAGCCTTGTATATGTAGGCATATGGGCCTAGGCCCTTCATTCCCTACTATGCTTTTGTTCACTCACACTAAAGGGCGAAATCCTGATTTGAAATTCCTCACAATAATATTTATTCACGCAGTATAATCATATTATGACCTTTGTTAAACTTTTATTTATTCATTTCGGAAAGATATATGTCCCATTTTATTATTCGAGCTTCACATCTCACTGCCTTTGCAAACTTGAATAACCGACCATTTTATTGACTTGTATTGTATTTATTTATTACCAAAATTGCAAAAATATGTATACAGAATTCAATATAAATATGCATTTGGTAAATGGAGCCAACAAATAGCTAAAGCTAATCTAGGTTGGCCCCATCCAGTTTGATTACTGTGATTATATATACATTTACATCAAGTAAAACATATGTACATACAATAATAAATCATTACATCATATTTTACAGTATTAACACTATTTGCATACAAGATTAATTAGATATGCAATTTTCTTATAATTATGATTGTCTGAAAGTTTTCCGTGATTTAAATTCTCTAATATCATTTGGAAGAGCGTTCCATATAAAAGCATCGGAATACGAAACAGACTGTTTTCCAAGATTTGTCCTTACTTTGATGAGTGTTATATTCTTATTTTCATTGCTTCTTGTCTCATAAGGGTGTTTAACAAATGAGAAATAATCAACGAAACGATGAGGAAGTTTGTTATTCAAAAAATCATGCATGAATGTTGCAATCATGAGAAGATATTGCTTAAAAACATCTAGAATCGATAACTCAGAAAACAAAGGAGCTGAGTGATGATTGAAGGATTTGAATAATATAATACGAGTAATCCTCTTTTGTATGACCAAAATTCGACTAAGGAATGTTTTGTTTGCAGCTCCCCAGACTTCTAATCCATAAATAGGGGAGACCGGGTATGGAAGTTACACGGGTCAGTTGTTACAGTTCTCAGTGTGCTCAGTTGGAACAAGAGAGTTCGTGCTAACTGGCATCTATATACAGCCTACACATAGCTGTGATGAACTGCCGGTCGTGATGTTTCTCCGTTGTTTTATTGAAAAGTAAATCAACAAAAACCATTTTTTTACAGTTCCAAGTGAATTTTTGACAAAAATTAAAATTTGTAATAGTTCTTACAACTGAAGGCACATGATGATAGTCTGGTATTGTGAATATAGTACATGTATGTCACTAATATACCCCTGAGCCATGCCCTGTAATTCTGCCTAATGGCTTTGCTACAGTTGATTTTATTTGTAAAATCACCCATGGGTATGGTTGTTACAACAACCTACCTCATGTCGATGTAACAACCTACCCCAATTACATTACATATGTAAAGTAATTTTGTCTCAATTTTCAGGGGTTAATATTTTTATATTTCTATTATTACTTTAGTCTATGCTAGAGCTCTACTTGATCTACTGTTAACGATACCAAGAAACTGGAAAGTTGAAACAAAAGTATGGTATAAGAGATTTACACATTTTAACAAATTACTCCGTATGTTTACATAGTAACAATTACCCCGTATGGTGTAACAACCTACCCTGTATACGGGGTAGGTTGTTACAAAAAAATGTCTTCATTAATTAAGCTGTAGTTAATTAGTGTTTACATGTTTTCAAGTTTTATGTGCCTCAGGTTTTAGCCAACATAATAGGCTAACTACAGACCCAAAATGGAGTGTGTGAGTACTTTCATTAGAATTATCTGGCCCAAAATGTGAATTTTGTAACGTCCATACCCGGTCTCCCCTAATGTGCGGTAAAATAAATGCATTGTATAACATAACCAAAATCTTTTTCGATACATAATGTCTGATTCTGTACAGAATACTTGCTTTCTTGCTGACAACATTACATACAGTATTAATATGTTTCTCCCAGTTAAGTTTCTCATCAATATTAAGACCTATAAATGACACTGTATAAACTAAGTTCAAAACTTTACCTTTTATTTCCAACTGCTCAAAAGTTGATATTTTTCTACCTTTATTCTTAAAAAGCATATAATTTGTTTTGATACATTTATAGTAAGTTTATTAGCTTCACACCAAGTGACAACATCTGATAGGTGTTTATTTACTTTTCCTAGTTGTATTCTATTTTCTCCTTTGTTAAATGTGTGAAACAGGCTCCAATCATCAGCAAATAAACGAAATTTGAAATATGAAGAGGAATTTGATAAATCATTTATATAAAGTAAAAAGAGAGTTGGTCCTAAGACTGGAGCCTGTGGAACCCCACATGTAATTTCTTTTTTCTGAGATTCCATACCATCATAACAAACATACTGATATCTGTTATCCAGGTAATTTTTAAACCAGTTTAAGGGAAACCATGAAAGCAGAATGGCGTAAACGTGAACTAAACCTTTCCTAAAGTTCACTGGTTCGATACAATAATTACATGCTAAATCAAAAAGGAGTTTCCAAAGGAGACCCCGGCATGTCACATGGGGAGTTGCAGAGCGTCGCGCAAGGTTGGCAAGGACGAAACAGATTGAATATAGGTCGATAGAGTTATGTAATGTTTATAACAGAAGCTCAGAGCATTTCTTCAACTCTCCAAATTGGTGAGAAACTTTTCCCCGACCCTCCGCAATGGTAAATAACATTAACATGACTTGCAAACGAAACCCATATTTTCTCCATTGGATGCGACACTAATACTTGTATACGGTATACTTTACTTCGGATAATAATTCAGATATTTATGATCTCATCAGTGGTGATGCCATCGTACTGGTAAGCTGAGACGAGGCGTTTTAAGCTCTCTATTCAGCCTGTCGACCTAGAACAGTTTTGAGCGTCACGCGTGAAGAAGCCAACATCATCATTATTATGATTATTATTTGTCAAATTGAATTGAATTGATTTGAATTGAAAATTCAATTATTTCCACATAAAAAAAAACAAGGCTGTGAATGTATATACAATAAAAATACACATTGAAATACATATAGACCAGAAGATACATAGGGAACATATAATAAATTACAATAAATGTATATAAATATACTCACAAATAATAACAGACATGGAAATTATTCAGTCGTAAAAGCCAATGAGGCTTGAAAGTCTGGATGAACCATGCGCACTAAAAAAAAAACGGTTAATTAATTGCAAGTTAAAAGTAAAAAGTATGGATTGCATTTGAGTATGGAAGACGGATGTGAATGACAAAGCCATACTCCCCATTTTTCCCCCCCCCCTCCCACATAATTAAGAGTTATAATAAGGAGAAAGATGTTTTTTTTATAGTCTTTTAAATTAATTATTACAGCAGATAGAATGCAAAGAAGAAAGTAAAGAATTCCAAATTTTGGGCCCAACATAACGGAGTGACGTTCTATTTTTAGCAGAAGACACATTCCAAAGGTGAAACTTATCGATTATCTTGTATAATAATCATGGACTGTATTGTTAATAGTAAAAAAAAATTTCAAGTTCGAAGGAAGAGAATTAGACAAATGCCGTTGCATCAACGAGGCAATCTGTTGTTTATTGAATTCGTAAATGTGTAAGGTGTTGAATTTTTAAAATAAAGGTTGGGATGGTACTCTAAATGCAGAATTTGAACATGATCTTTTTTTAAGTCTATGTATTTTGATTAATTTAGAAGGATGCTTCGTCGCCATACTGAATTGCCATACATAATATGAGGAAAGATATAGGCATTGTATAACATGAACAATATACGGAGCGGTAAATAAATTTTAAATGACTAATAATTCCTACACTCTGATATACTTTTTTTAGTGACATGATTGATATGGGAGTTTCAACAAAGGTCTTCATCAAAGAATGCTCCTAAATAGTTAAAAATTGCATTATTAATAGATAGAAAACTTTGAAGGAAAACGCCATTATCTAAAGAAATATTAAGAATATGAGTTAAAGGAATAAGTAAATACTTAATAACAGATTTTACAAGATGAGTATTGATAGAATCATGAACTAAACCCGTCGGGCATTTTATTTACAATATTTTAAACTTCAATAGCAATAACTGGTTTGAAAAATAAACTTTGAACGAAATTGCCTTACACATAATTTAGAAAATACCTAATCAGAATTAGAAATTGATTTTCTGAAACTTACTCCAACAGTGACAAAATGGTTACTGAAAATATTTGCAACTTCTTTAGGATTATCGACAGAGATGCCATTATAATTGAGATGTTTAGGTGCATTACATTTTTCTTACAAAGTATGCTGTTAACAACACTCCATGTCTTCCTTAGGTCAGACTTAACAGCTTTAAATTTTTGAAAATAATACTTGCTTTTGGCACATCGTTTGCGATGTTGAGTATATATAGCCTTATTACAAACAGATGTATCAGATTTTTATAAACCGTACAAAACACTTATAGCCCTCAAGATATTACGAGTTATCCACGGCTTTTTAATCTTTTTGCTATGTTTGTTTACTTTCTGATAGATAGGCATCACATAAGAATAGAATCTTGTTAAGAAATGTATCATATGCAATATTTACATCATCAAGTTTCAATACAATGTTCCAATCAACTAACTTTAAATCATTAATTAAAGAAGAAACTGAAAGGGGGTAATATCACGCCCAAAAGATTTATCATTTACTTCATCATGATGATTTTCTGACAAAGACATTATATGAAATATTGGAAAATGATCGCTTAGGGTAAATTGGGGTAAGTGGGACAGTGGGGTAAGTGGGACACTTGGGGGAATTGCATATATGCATATGATTAAGACCTGCCTTAGTGGAGGAACTATTTTAGCGTGAATAAACATACATCTAGCAACAAATTGCATACCTGTTTGAGAAAAATTGACAGTTATCGGAAAAATAATCGTTAAAAATCTGTAACATCTCACGTTTTGACATAAAACGATTGCAACCTAGCTAATTTTGAAAATACATACTTATGCAAACTTGTCTTTGTGTTTCCCAGATCCCTTTTGTTAGGGGTAACGTGGCATTGAAATTGTTCACAAAATAAATTTTAAGCTAGAAAATAATATAAAATGAAATGAGATTTGAACAAAAGACTTAAAGCAATTGTTTTAACTAACTATCCCACTTACCCCACATGCTTGGGGTAAGTGGGACGCACCAATTTCAATAGTATTTTAATGTATAAACATATGAAAACGTGAACAATCAAAAAGGACAGTGTTATTTTATACCAAACACGCACAGTTCCACTACAGTGCACTAACGACCAGAAAGAATCTTACGGGAAATGTGTGTACTGGGTATAGACTCTCTCTACGTCTGACCGTCGATATCGCGATAACAATGCCCTGAATAAAGACCGTGTAAAAGGAGAGTGCAAGCTGTGCAGTCAGGATCGAAGTATTTTATCATGATATTTTTTTTTATGATATCAAAAACGCGGGGGAAAATATTGACCAATCACAAAGAAGTTAAAATCATTGGAAAGAGAAATTAATATATTATTTACTTCGCTCAGCGTAACTAGGAAATCGATGCGCTGCTGAATTTTACAGAAAGCTTTTAGTGACTGCTGTTTGACCAAAATATCATTTTCACACAGAAAAACGACCCAAAAATGACTAAAATGGGAGATTTTAAAGCTCAAAACGCGAGGGTTAGGGGTAAAAAAATATTCTTCCCAAGGTTTTATCTTGTTTTATATACATTAACCCTCATAAAACCTGTGTAACTATGTAAATGATCTTCTCGATTTTTTTTTATTCCAGTATATTCAACAAAACTCCCGTTTTTCGGGCATTCCTTCCATTGACAATCGGTGCGTGAAAATGGTTTTCCTAGAAAGAAGCCCCAACGTTTTCATATGTAAAGTTTGCGAAGATAGATCTTCACTCCGCACTTTTATATCACAGATCACTGCATGTATTACCCTAGTTCAGATTCTAAACGATTTTATTGTAAGAGCAATCCATCTTGCTGCCAACCCGAGAGAGGGCGCGATCCCCGAATTGTAGGTCACACACGCCTAATTACCGACATAGAGCAAAAAATATTCATTCGACCCAACCCTTCCGAAAATGTTTAAACTTTGAACAGCTGATAGACAAAAATGTGTGCATATGATTCACATTTAAGAATGGTTATTGGAAGGGCAATCATTAAGCTTCGTATGCCAAAAGTGGGAAGAAATTAATGTTAAGGCTTGGCACTATATTAGAAGCGCAAGGTTTGATATCAAATTCTTACTTTTGACTGCCAATTCAGTTAGTTTCGGCATGAGGGGGCGCTATATCGATTTATTTTTAAAATGAGCCGGTAAAAAGCTAGTTTCTTGGCTAAATTAGAAAGGAGGAATAATTTGTCTATCCGTTCCACATGACCAATCACCGAGTGAATTTAAGGCTGATTTTATGTAAATTTATCAAACCTCAAAACTAACACAAAGTCTCAATGAGATGATAATTACAGGTGTGGCGCCTGTACGGGCGAAAAAAAAACAACAACAAATTCTCGCCCGTATGATTCGGGGTCGCGCCATCTCTCGGCGGCCGACATGTAGTGTAATATCGCAATGCAATAAAATCGTCCAGAATCTGAACGAGTATTACCCGAATTTGACGGCCGGGGGTAAGTTGAACAATGGAGTAATAATGACTAATATTGTCACTTTGACCTTCATTTGGAGGATTTTTTTACCGAGACATTTCTAAAACGTTTATATCTAAATAAACTCCCAAATGAGATATATGATTGCTTAATTTTTTTTTTTTTTTTTTATAAATAATGCTTAGGTAAATGTCCCACGGGTTTTATTAAACGGGGTACTGATATTGTTGAATTATGCAGACTTTAAAACTTTAGTTTTTGTAAAGTTATAATACGGGAAAGAAATAAGTTCTACTGTTTTTGTTTTTTTTTAAATACTGTATCTTTTGTTTACTTTCATACAAAACGGGCCGGGGGTAAATGCTTGCTTTGTTTACAGAGTCACAAATTTAAAAAGTGCTCTTGAGCTTTCATATGTTGGGGGGGGGGGACTTCTTTTTTATCACTTGAAATGTGTACAGGAAAAAAGAATAATAATGAATCGTGACAATGTTTGAGAAACTAGTTTGTCAATCAGTTCTTATGATATCTGGAATATCATTTTTAAGATTCTTAGCAATTATATTCCAGATGTATAAACAGTGTTAATGAAGACAGAGATCTTTGTTTCTCACTTTTAAACCACATTTTATTCCATGTATTATGCTGTCCCACTTACCCCAACTTGAGGGGTAAGTGGGACAATGGAGTGGTAATGATTAACTGTCACCTTAACCTTCATTAGGCGGAAATTGTAACCAATACATTTATAAAACGTTTATAACTAAATAAACTTCGAAATGAGGTATGTGATTGCTTCATTGAGTATCTTATTTTTGTGTTATGCTTACGCAAATGGTTAAGTATCCCACTAACCCCAATTTACCATATATCATAAATGCAAATCCCAAAAAGGGCTTGATCATGAATGAGTTGATTTCCTATGAATATTATAAGGTAGTGTAGCCGAATCTGTATTTATACGAGTGGGTTTATTAAACAAAGGATACAATCCAAAAGAAAAAAAAAAACATGTCTATGTCTGGGTTGACATAGAAGTATACGGTATACGGTATTCACTATTCGGTATACGCTATACGCGTATAGCGATGTATTTGGTACTATCATGACTATGCGCTGATGCCATGGAATTTTCAAACGAAGAAAATTCGGCTTTCCTCCTACCACTGGCGTAAATCCCGGGGGGATGGGGGGGAACATCCCCCCAGATTTTAGAGGGGGGGGGATGCCTGTACAAACATCCCCCCAGTTTTCAAGAAAGAAATGAAAAATTAAATACACTAGATAATTGTGTGTATTGGTTAAAATAGCGCTTTCATACTAAAATTGGCCTCTTTTTTTACTCCAAAATCCCCAAATTTTCCTGCTCGGTCGCTATGCGACCTCGCACTAAGTAACAAAACAGTAACGTAGGTCTTGGAAGGTTGGATCCAATGCCCTCGTCTGGGAACAAACCTTAGGTAAGGGACTGCTGGGAAGGGTGTTGTTGACAAACAAAAACATTAATGTAGTTGTGTGCGGGCTAGGTTGTTGGAGGGCTAGGGGCCTGCAGCCCACAAAATTTTCATAGCAAAGTTTGTGGATTGGTTTTCTATCGCTGTTATTTTAACAAAGCATTTAAAATGTATCTCTTAATGGATACAAAATTTTCGGCTCGCACTTCGCTCTCGCTGATACTAAATAGGATCTATACTGCCCAAAATAATATCTCCAATTTTTAGGCTTAAAAATTTTGGCTCGCGCTTCCGCTCGCATTACTTTTTCTATTACTAAAATGAATAGGAACAAGGCAGCCTTAAAAAGTAATACATTCAAAGACAAATTTTCTTCGTACCTCCTCCCTCTCCGAATACATTTCTCTTTAGGTCTATGCCTCTGATCTAAAGTGTCCCCTTATTCAGAAAATGTGCCTTTTCCCATCGAGGCCCCCATCAAATTCTTTCGCCGTCTCTACTGTATGTTTTGTTTAACTTTTGTTTTCGCGCTCGCGGTTACTATAATATGACCTTTAATGCACAAACATAATATTTCAGCTAATATTTTCGGCTCGCGCTTTGCGCTCGCTGATACTAAATAGGAACGACAATGCACCAATATCTCAAATTTTACCTTAAATTTTGGGCTCGCGCTTCCGCTCGCATTAGTTTTCCACTACTAAAATGAACCAATAATCAAGGCAGCCATTATGATTCATAAAATCATATAATCAAAGACAAATTTTCTTCGTATCTCCTCCGTCTTCGAATATATTTCCCTTTAGATCCATGCCTCTGATCTAAATGTAACCCTTTAATGCACAAACATATCCAATTTCAGCTTAAATTTGTAAACTTGCGCTTCGCGCTCGCTGATACTAAATAGGAGCTATAATGCACAAATATCTCCAATTTTTAGCTTAAAATTTCGGCTCGCGCTTCGTGCTCGCATTAGTTTTTCCATTACTAATATGAACAGTAATCAAGGCAGCCATAACCTAAAAGCATACATTAATTTTAGAGATAAATTCTATTCGTACCCCTCCCTCTCCAATCCATTCCGCCGCCTCTGCTATAGCCTATGGGTATTACAAAATTGTGCCGAGTGCTTGTGTATGTCAAACAAGTTGGCAAATTATTTCGCTCATCCCCCCCACTCCTCGACACGGATTTACGCCCTTGCCTCCTACTACCCGAGGCTGAAGAGGCTCATGTGAGGTGAAAAATAGGTAATAAATCATAAAAAATTCAGAACATTTGAACACACGCATTGCAGATGAAAGACGGTATACGCAGAAGAAAAAAAAAAATCGAAAATGCGCGATTCTCGTATACTATACGAAATGCAGCTATACGCAATTTTCGGGCAGTGCCCACCGATGTGAACTGGTATTTTGAAATCGTATTGCTTGATACAGGAATGTGGCAAGTTCGATTCGAACTATTCGCGTGCCCTCGCAAAAAACGAGCCGTATACCCGTGCCGTATAGCTCTATGTGAATCCAGCCTTACGCTTGGTTCACATAGAGCTATACGGCTCGGGTATTCGGACCGTTTTTGCGAGGGCACGCGAATACCGAAAATCGACATCCACTGGTTGAACGATGGCATTTCCAAAAACCGGTTCACATACGAGGGAACTACTCGGAATGTCGTATAGTTGCGTTTCGTATAGTATAGTGGGAATCGCGCAAGTTCGATTTTCGTGCCGCGTATACCCACGTTCCTTTTGTTTGTACATTGCACGCATGCGTGAATCCAACTTCAAAAGACCGAGTAGCTTAATTGGTCGTATCCGCTATGTGAACCGCAGTGTCCGTATAGCGTATAGCGGATACCGAATAGCGCTTCAAAGAATACCGTATAGAGCGATTTCACGTGACGTCATTATCTTCCTGTCGGCCATTGTGGTGGGCACGCTATTACTGCCCACCATGGTTACGTATACGTATTGCTGCACCAAAGGAGGTTTGAAGTTACTCGAGAAACTTTAATTAGTTGATATCGTAATTCTACAACAAAATCATGGGAAATTTCTGTTCAGTTGTTGGTTGTGGAAACAGGGCAGGAAGAGACAAAAATCTTTCTTTCGGCTGCTTGCAGCAATTACACGAGAAGGAGACATTACTGCAGCGTGCAGAAGCGCGGCTAATGCCAGTGTAGTCTTCGCCGTGACCACCCGCCCCGCCCGTGCCCGGTCCGAAGTAGGAAGTGTGTAGTGCGAGATAGCATGTCGGAAAGACAACTCAGCGGATCGAGCTCAAAACCGCAAAAAAAGTAAATATTTCACTGTGATAAAGACGCTATTATTATGTCACACATGTCGATTTCCTACCTGAAATAAAATGATTTGAGCACGCATCCGAATGTTCTTTGATTGCTCGAAATTCCGATTGATTGCAGCAAGCCATTCGTCGTAGGGCCTACACTAACTATACACAGCCCCGTCGCCGAAGGCCGCGGGTTCGCGACGGGGGCTGGTCGGGTTTGGCTCACCGACGAGAAGTTCAGAGTTTTTTTTCTTCGATCTCGCGTAATTTAGGCAGGCAGCCGATAGAAAGGTTTTTTTGTCTCTTCCTGCCCTGTTTCCACAACCAACAACTGAACAGAAATTTCCCATGATTTTGCTGTAGAAGTACAGTATAGTTACTCGAGTAACTTCAAATCTGGCTTTAGTGCAGCAATACGTATACGTAGCCATGCGTCAGTCGATTTGTATGCCTTCCAAGATGGCCGCCGCGTACCGTTGCTAACAAAAAAATGACGTCACTGGGAACGCTCTATACCGTATACCGTATACTTCTATGTGAACCCAGCCTTAGACTGGGTTTTATGAACCACCACGTGATGAGTATTGTCTCCGAGCCAGTCAGACTAGACTTCATCAGCTATACACAGTTGCATTGCTTGAGATATTCGTTTGTGAGTCGCTTGTCGAATTTGTCACTGCGTACACATTGCCTGGAGAAGAAAGATATATAAATAGATTAATGTCAAGAACAACCTTTGTTTAAAAAGTAATATATAAAATTTGAATGTTAGTAAACTGGTCTATTAAAAAGTTAAATTAAAGTTAAATTATTATTCTTGACTAGTCATGACATGGAAATGTTGAAGACACTGTCTAAAAGTGATTTGGAAAGGTTGATAACAGTTCACGTAAGCATTATTTTGTGCTGTGAGGTTTTGGATCTCGCCAAATGATAAGAAAAAATAACCCAATTCAGCTTTGTTTCACATGCACTTAGTAACACAGAAATGCATGTATGGGGCAAGACAAAATGTTCGGGACCCAAAAATTTTAGCTCTTTGGTGTATCATTTTAGGTCAAATCATGACTATTACAAAATGTTCGGGACCCAAAAATTTTAGCTCTTTGGTATATTATTTTAGGTCAAATCATGACTATTATGGCAATTGATGAGCAATATTTTACTGTGGAGCTTTGTATTATGATACTCTTCCCCGAATAGCATGAAAACAACAGGAAAGCTTACAATAATTTTTTCCATCTTTCCCACAACTTCCCACTACACTAGATTTGAGTGAGGATGGATGAAGTGTTAGTGGGCCATATAGAAGATAAACACTGGAATCTAAGGCCCGTATTCTCAAAAGCCGTCTAACTTTAAGCCTAGCCTAAATCTCTGGTTTAACTATGGTCTGCTAAAAGGGAATCAATACCGAAAAAAGTACACTGTTCGTCATAAAGGTGGAATATTTTTTTCTGGCTCAAGCGACATTATGTTGCTCCGTTATTAATTTCTTGAATGTGTTTGTCACCGCTTTCACTTTCTGGGATCCTGGGTATATCTTGGACGTTCCCTAAACCCTTCCCGAGGATTTTTCTTCAAAAAAGTTTGTCGCCCCCAGAAGATGGCCATTTTCGTCATTTTTACTTATTTTGGGGGATCTTTTTTGTTCACGCGACCCACCAAGGCCCCCTTAGTCCTACCCAAAGGAAACACGTTTGAGGTGGACATTTGTTATAATTGTTCTTTAAATTAAATCTCGATTTATGGTTACAGGCTCGACCGTTTTGTCTAGGGGAGGGGTCAAAATTTATTTTGATTGGGGTTCAACATTCATTTTATTCATTTTTACACCCTGGAAATTTCTATCTTCCCTAAATTGTATTGTAAAATCTCAACCAAACTTAAATCAAAATAAAATATTATCAATAATACCTATTTACAGCCTTGTCATCAAGGCTAAACAAAATTTAAAGGGAAAATGATGATGTTTAAGGGTTAAAGGTGGTTTTTCATTTCCTATGTTTTCAGCATAAAGATGGAATAAAATATTCCGAATTTTCACCAATCTCGTTTTTTACTTCAACCCCTCCCCTAGACAAGAGACCTTAGCCTGTCCCCAGAAAGATAGATTTAACTTAAAGAACAATATAAAACAGTACACCTCAGTCGCGTTTCCTGGGGGTAGGACTGAGGGGGGCTTGATCGGCCGAGAAAACAAAAAGGGGCCCCAAAATGAGAAAAAATGACAAAAATGGGCATCACGGGGGTTGACAAAACTTTTTTGGAAAAAGGTCCACGTGAAGGGTTGGGAGAATGTCCAAGATATAGCCAGAGTCCCAAAAAGTAAAAGCAGAGACAAACATATTCAAGAAATTAAAGTCAGAGCAAAATCATGTCGCGATAGCGGCAAAAAATATTCCACCTTTATGACGGACGGTGTCGATGTTCAATTCATTGTATTTTTTGGTAGTGAAACTATTGAAAACTGCTTGGGAATGATAAATACAAAAGTTTCCCTTACAATTAAAACACGATTCCAGAATTCAGTGAATGTGATAGGAACATGCAACACAGACAGATTGATTCCCTTTTAGCAAGCCATAGTTAAACCACAGATTTAAGCCAGGCTTAAAGTTAGGCGGCCACGTATGTTCATTATACAGTGCGTCCCAAAAAGAACTATACACTTTTGAAATGGCTGCCAAATAAAAAATATATGATTTTAGGTAATGAAATTTACATGTATTGAAAGCTCATTATCCCAACTTTCACATGGCACCAAAAATTCCGAAAATAAGTCATGCATGAATGAGCAACGTTCACTTTTGTAAAGGGTATGGAAATTAGGGTGCGCAGGAATTGCCCTACCAATTTGTATGAGGAAAGTCATTTGTAGCTTATGGAATTGAGGATGATATGCAGAATTACTGATCAATTATGATAAGTTTGGGTTTGCTAAGTGAAATTTGTGGAATTGGGATTACAATTTCATACATGAGTGAACAGGAATATGTATTTCCTATTGTTGCATTGTAACTTTCCAAGGTATATTTAGTGAAGTCCTTCAGTGGTGTGTTTAATCTCTTTCTCTCTCTCTCTCTCTATCTTCCATTTCTCTCCCTTCCTCTTTCTCTCTCTCTCTCTCTCTTTGTCTTCTTTTCTCTCTCCCTCTCTCTTCTTTCTTTCTCTCCCTGTCTCTTTCCCTCTCTCTCTATCTATCTCTCTCTTTTTTGCATGGGTGTGTTTTTTACCATTCATATTCATTGGTTTCTACTCCAAATATCCTGCCTATACCTTCCCGCATCCCGGTCTACTCACATTTACCCAAATTGGTATGGTTGATGACAATCTATCAATCTATCAATCAATCAGTCACATAAATTAGACAATCAACACCCAGCTAGCAATCACTTAATCAACAGTGTACCAGTCTCCAAATGTTTCAACTACACTCTAAAAACTGAAGTGCTAATTTATGGGTGCTTGAATAGTGACTGCACTTGAAGTGCTAAATCAGCACCTGAACAGCTGTTTTAGCACTTACCCAAGTGCTAATTTATCAACAAAAAATGTTCATGGTCGGTATGGGATTCGAACCGGGTTCACCTAGATATGGAGGAGTACCGCTGACGTTACCAATAGACCAACGGAGATCTCGCTAACTGGCTTTAATTATGACAGCATAGTAGATGATTATGGCAAATTTTAAGAAAGTTCATCATGCAACAATATGATCTACTAGCAACCGTGAGATGTGAATTGGTCTAACGTGCTCGTCAGCGCTTCTCATTCAGGGGACCCAGGTTCGAATCCCAACGAAGTCACGCCGTTTTTGCCCATTTTTGCTGAAAGTTCAGCTCACGTGAAAGTGCTAAAACAGCACTTTGAGTGCAGTTAAACAGCACTTTGAGTGCAGTCACTATGCAAGCACTCAAAAAGTGCTGATTTCAGCCCTTGAAGAGCTAAAAACAGCACTTCAGTTTTTAGAGTGTAATCAATCAAGCATTACATCATCTTCATACAGTTATTTCAATCACCATGTCTTACTGTTATCCAATAAATCAACTCAATTGATCAACCAACCAACTATCCAGTAATTTTATCAATTCGGACTCTTGTAAAGGAATATGGTACAGTGTAACACAAATTTGTGAAATTAACATGTCAGTCTTTATTTTCAGTTGAATTTTGTTCTTTTCAATTTTACACTTGTTTCATCCATCCTGTAGCAAAACAAAAAGGAGAGAAAAAAAATTGATAATGCAAAATTAAAATAAAAGTCTGTACATTCAATGCTCAACGTGTCCTAATCCTCTTTCGATGCACAACCTGTTTGTTGGGGAAAAATTTCACTGGTGTTAGACATTCAAACAATCCAAAAGATCATGAAAACGATCATCAAAAGGGATCAAAAATCTTACCCGGCATCTAACCTGTTCTGCACCCCATCCTGACTACCACTTACACACCACTGAATACAACTTGGAAAGTTACAATGGTATAATAGGAAATACATATTCCTGTTCACTCATGCATGAAATTGTAATCCCCAATTCCACAAATTTCACTTAGCAAACCCCAACTCATCATAAATAATCAGTAATTCTGCATATCATCCTCAATTCCATACGCTCCAAATGACTTTCCTCATACAAATTGGTAGGGCAATTCCTGCGCACCCTAATTTCCATACCCTTTACAAAAGTGAACGCTGCTCATTCATGCATGACTTATTTTCAGACTTATTGGTGTCATATTAAAGTTGGGATAATGAGCTTTCCATACATGTAAATTTCATTACCTAATATCATATATTTTTTTATTTGACAGCCATTTCAAAAGTGTATAGTTCTTTTTGGGACGCCCTGTATGTACAACCAATGGGGGAACTGAAGGCGGGGCCATGTTGACAGATATATAGGCATGGGCGCAAGAGGCCGCTGATTATTTTCTCTTTTTGTCTTTCTCCAAGGTTGAAATAATTTCTTAAAACTTTCAGTAAAATATCTATTGAGATTAAAAATGTTCTACTTACGCATTTGGTCATGTTATCTCCTAAAATTTCCATCTAAATAAACAATTTAGGTAACCAGGCTCCAAAGGCAATTAAAAACTCCTTTCATGATTAACGTAATTGAAGCAAGGCTACTATCATAATTTGATTTTAACTTTCATCAATTTGTCGTCTTCTCTGAATTTATGTGACTATCTTGTATCTTGTATCTAATGTGATAGTATAATACGATGTTGCTGTGATATTTGGTAAAGATGAATTTTGTGTGCTTTTTTGTAAATCGTCGTTTAATTACATACACAAAATACATCATGTGGGACAATGTATCATTATGCTAACAAGGTCATGTGAGGTTGTCTCACTCCAAGGCTGATTTTTTTTTTCTTTTCAGTAAAATATCTAATGAGATTTAAAATGTTCTTCTTACGAATTTGGTCACGTTTCCCCTTTAATCTTCCATCGATATAAACAATTTAGGTAATCGGGCTCAAAAGGCAATTGCAAACTAATTTGATGATTTACGTAATTGAAGCAAGCCTACTATCATAATTTGATTTTTGGAACTTCTAACTTTCAACCCAGTTCGTCGTCTTCTCTGAATTTCTGTGCCTATCTTGTATCTTGTATCTTATTTAAATATTTAAAAGTATATCTACGATATTTCTGTGATATTTGGTAAAGATGTATTTTGTGTGCTTTTTTGTAAATCGTTTAATTACATACACTAATTACATAGCGTGGGACTATGCATCATGAATATTCATTAGGGTTAGGCGTGCGCGTGCGGCATTGTTCATGTAATGGCATTGTTCAGTTGTTCATGGTACTGTTCATGTGCCATTATTCTTTTGAACATGGCGACCCGCTCAGTCTTGCCGCTATGAACATACGTGCAGCCTTTGTGAATTCGTTTCAATGGCTTTACCTCTGCCTAAGACCAACCCACACGTGAGTGAGATCCCCAATAGGATGGAGCCGAGTAGAAGACCAAGTAGAAGGGTGTGTAGCTTTCGATTTGCCATGTTGAAAGATGAATCAGAACACGATTCGTAATTCTAGCAATAAAATAACAAAAGATGTTATGCGGTATTTTGTATTATAATGCAGTGGTCACAGCACGTCGTAAGTGCAACGTGCAACTACACGTAATGCTCGTTCCCGATTTCTTTGAAAAAGGGGCATATCAATTTGTATGGGCTCGGGAAGGGGCAAAAATAATTGGATTATGGGTCTTTTTAGCATTCCCCGCCCCCACGACCTTTTCTTCAAGGTATATTTCAATTCTTTGGGGAAATTCCTAAAATAAGGTCTCGAATGTAGTCCAAAACCTGTGAAAAGGGGGTAATTTTGCTGGCTCTCCCTCCAAAAGCATGTAAAAGGAGGTAGTTTTGACACGGCTATGATAAGGTGCATCTCTAAGAATCCGGAACGAGCATAGGTTTAGGCCCTCTGGTTGACCGCCTGATGATGGGGCGTGTTACAATGTTACTGCATTACTGGATAGCTCATATTTTGTATTCAGGGGCAATGCCGAAAGCACCATGGTATATGTTGACACATGAAAAAATGACATAAAAAACAAACAAAATATGCCATTGGGAAAATATGTCGTTCTGGCTTCCGATTAAATCGTTCTAATAGCATAATGAAGTGCTAAACGTAACAATGGTAACCCCCAAAATTAAAAAGATTCCGCTAGAAACCACAGACCACAGAGGATTGCAATTTTTCTTTGCAAGTTTCACGATTTCTATGAATGAATCATAACTGACTAATATTGCCCAAGATTACTGAATGAATTATAATATCCATGGACTATGATCTGCTACAAAAAAAAGAAATGGAGAACCAGAAACTTAGCCCCCTCAGCAAATGCTCAGTAAAAAGATTGATTTAAACTGAAATTTTGATTAAAACATACATTATACATGTACGCATGCGCACATATGCCCTTCGTTTGACGAGATTGAAAGAATACCTCAAAATCCGAAATCAAAATCAAAGACAACTATACTTCTATGGCCTATAAAATAGTTTTAACAATGGTTTAACTAAACTTTTGTCAAGGGTATAGATTGAACCCCCCCCCCCCATTCCATATCTTAAATGACTTGCGTATATTCTTTTAGAAAGTGTGAATACTTAAAATGCAACTTTGGCTTCCGACGTCTTCTACAAAATGTAATGCTAGGGCAGGCCCGTAACTAGGGGGGGTTCGGGGGTTCGAACGAACCCCCCCGCAAGCGAGCAGGGTCCGTTTGACCAAAAAAAAAAAAAAAAAAATTAAAACCCCCCATTTTTGGCAGAAATGCAGCAGATACTTGAATAGAAATACAAGAAAGGACGATTAAAACACTTTGCTTTCAGTCCCCCTACATGTAAAATCTTTCGCTCGCGCTTCGCGCTCGCAACTTTTTATTTTGAGGGTAATAATCATGTTTTCAGAACAAATTACGCAGGAATTACTCTTAAACCAATTTGCAGGAATGTTTTCGTTTGCATTTGTGTTCTATTTTTATATTTTAATGATGTTATCGTCAATTTTTTAAGAAATGATACAACAGAAATAAGGCCTAATGGCAGAGGCGGTGGAACTGGGGGGGGGGGCAGAGGGGCACAGTGACCCCCACTTAAGTACCCCTATTTCATGACCAAAATGTGTCCCTTTTCTAAGCTAAAAAATGTCATCTTTATACTAAAAAGAAGCCTTTCAGAGTTTTGAAAAGTCTCCGTGGACAATATCTGTTTAAAAAGGGGCACTTTTAATACTAAAAAACGGCCCTTTGTTACTCTACATGTCTTTTTAAAATCCCAAATTTTCGGCTCGCGCTTCGCGCTCGCTAGTACTAAATAAATTATGTCCATAATGCACAATAAATACAATTTTGAGCTCAAGTTTTCTTCTCTCCTTCGAGCTTGAGATATTGGGGTATAACAGAGGCGTGGAACCGGGGGGCAGGGGGCAGAGTGCCCTTTTCTTAGCTTAAAAATGTCCCTTTTATACTAAAAAGAAGCCTTCATCACTTCATAATTATATCTTTTAAACCACCAAATTTTCCTGCTCGGTCGCTATGCGACCTCGCACTGTAAAGTTACAGACAATAAGTATAAAAAAACCCAGTGCCCTCTGCTGGACACAAACCTTGTCAAAAAAATTGGTGTAATTGTGTTTGGCTAGATTGAGGGTTGTTTAAGCTAAGATTATTAATGAGCCAAGATTATTATGTATCTTCAACATGGATCCTAAAAAGAGTCTATAAGGCACAATTTTTAGCTCAAAACTTTCAGCTCGCGGATACTAAATGGGCTCTATTGCTCAATAAACTCCAATTTTTTATCTCAAATATTGGGCTCGCGCTTCGCGCTCGCATTCCCTTATATTCATTACTAATTTGAAAATAAAAGCCATTAAGATTCCTAAAATTTTCAGCTCCGCGCTTCGCAGCTCGCGGAATTTACTAATAAGTAGGGTCATTTATAATAATGCACACAATTAACCCCACGTTTTGAGCTACGCTGCTCGCGGAGTACTGAATAGAGTCTATAATCATATAATGCATTAGTTTATCAATTGTTAATACTTTTAACTCAAAATTTTCGAGCTCAGCGCTTCGCGCTACCGGAAAAAAAAAATCCTTTGAAAAGTCCACTTTTTCTAATTATCGAAGCCCTTCCCCGCATAAAAATTCCTAGTTACGCGGCCTGTAGGGGAAAGACCGGGGATGGACGTTTATCTAAAATTCACATTTCGACAATTCGAGATCGAAACGAGTTACTCACACACTCCATTTTGGGTCTGTAGTTAGCCTATTTTGTTGGCTAAAACCTGAGGCACATAAACCTTGAAAACATGTAAACACCAATTAACTACAGCTTAATTTATGAAGACAATTTTTTGTAACAACCTACCCGTAAAAATCAACTGTAGCACAGCCATTAGGCAGAAGAACAGGGCACGGCTCAGGGGTATATTAGTGACATACATGTACTATATTCACAATACCAGACTATCATCATGTGCCTTCAGTTGTAAGAACTATTACTATGATTACAAATTTTGATTTATTTTTTTATTTTTTTATTTTTTTTAAATTTTATTATTTTTTTTGGTAAAAAATTCACTTGGAACTGTAAAAAATTGTTTTTTGTTGATTTACTTTTTGATAAAACAACGGAGAAACCTCACGACCGGCAGTTCGGCAGTTCATCACAGCTATGTGTAGGCTGTATATAGATGCAAGTTAGCACGAAGTTACTCTCTTGTTCCAACTTAGCACATTGAGAACTGTAACAACTGACCCGTGTCTCCCCTACAGTCACATGGACACTTAGGTCTAGTTACGTTTATGTTGTTTTATCCTTTTTTCATCTTCTATTCTATCATTTCTTGTGTATTTCTTCGTTTTATTGGATGAACGAAATTATAAATTAGCTGACTATGACAGGAAGGCATCCGTAGGGATCCTCAGAAAAAGAAAAGGCATTTTTGGACGCAACGCTGGACGTAACTCAACGTAAGTGTCTGTACGACTGTAGCATTGCAGGTTTTTCCTTTTCTCTCTCTCTCTCTCTCTCTTCTTACCTCAGGTCTTGCGTCTGGCTCAAGTGCGTACTTCGAAGACGCGTGAGAGGTTGGGTCGTAGGGGAAAACCTTCAAATAGGAGAAAATGATTTATGTTTGATAAACGTGAAAAATACACTGTCCGTCATAAGGGTGGAATATTTTTTTTGCCCGCTATCGCGACATGATTTTGCTCTGACTTTAATTTCTTGAATATGTTTGTCTTCTGCTTTTACTTTTGGGACTCTGGCTATATCTTGGACATTCTCCCAACCCTTCACGTGGACCTTTTTCCAAAAAGTTTTGTCACACCCCCGTGACTGCCCATTTATCATTTTTTCTCATTTTGGGGCCCTTTTGATTTCCGGCTGATCAAAGCCCCCCCCCTCCCCCCTCAGTCCTACCCCCAGGAAACGCGACTGAGGTGAACTGTTTTATATTGTTCTTTAAGTTAAATCTATATTTCTGGATACAGGCTAAGGTCTCTTGTCTCGGGAGGGTTGAAGTAAAAAACGAGATTGGTGAAAATTCGGAATATTTTATTCCATCTTCATGCTGAAAACAAAAGAATGAAAAACCACCTTTAACCTGAAATATCATCATTTTCCCCTAAATTTTGTTAGCCATGATGTTTAGACTGTAAATAGTCATTATGGATAATATTTTATTTTGATTTATTTTGTTGAGATTTCAATACAATTTAGGGTAGATAGAAATTTCCATGGTGTAAAAATGAATAAAAGAATGTCGAACCCCAATCAAAATAAATTTTGACCCCTCCCCTAGACAAAAGAGTCAAGCCTGTAACCGCCATAAATCTAGATTTAATTTAAAGGACAATAACAAATCTCCACCTCGGACCAGGCCCGTAACTAGGATTTTTACGGGGGGTTCGAAATCTGAAAAAGTGGACCTTTTTCAAGGATTTTTTTTTCGTGTGCGAAGCGCGAGCCGAAAATTTTGAGTAAAAGTATTTTGAGTAAACTATGCATATCATGATTATAGACTCTATTCAGTATCCGCGAGCACGTAGCTCAAAACTGGGGTTAATTGTGCATTATAGACCCTACTTATAGTATCCGCGAGCGCGAAGCGCGAGCTGAATTTTTAGGAATCTTAATGGCTTTTATTTTCAAATTAGTAATGAATATAAAGGAATGCGAGCGCGAAGCGCGAGCCCAAAATTTTGAGATAAAAATTGAGTTTATTGAGCAATAGAGCCCATTTAGTATCCGCGAGCTGAAAGTTGAGCTAAAAATTGGTGCCTTATAGACTCTTTTTAGGATCATGTTGAAGATACATAATAATCTTGGCTCATTAATAATCTTAGCTTAAACAACCCTCAATCTAGCCCAAACACAATTACACCAATTTTTTTGACAAGGTTTGTGTCCAGCAGAGGGCACTGGGTTTTTTTTATACTTATTGTCTGTTAACTTTACAGTGCGAGGTCGCATAGCGACCGAGCAGGAAAATTTGGTGGTTTAAAAGATATAATTATGAAGTGATGAAAGGCTTCTTTTAGTATAAAAGGGACATTTTTAAGCTAAGAAAAGGGGCACTCTGCCCCCTGCCCCCCGGTTCACCGCCTCTGTTAATCCCCAATATCCCTCAAGCTCGAAGCGAGAGAAGAAAACTTTGAGCTGCAAAATTGTATTTTTATTGGTATATGGACCATAATTTATTTAGTACTAGCGAGCGCGAAGCGCGAGCCGAAAATTTGGGATTTTAAAAGACATGTAGAGTAACAAAGGGCCGTTTTTAGTATTAAAGTGCCCCTTTTAAACAGATATTGTCCACGGGACTTTTCAAAACTCTGAAAGGCTTCTTTTTAGTATAAAAGATGACATTTTTTAGCTTAGAAAAGGACACATTTTGGTCATGAATGGGGTACTTAAGTGGGGGTCACTGTGCCCCTGCCCCCCCCCCCAGTTCCCACCGCCTCTGCCATTAGGCCTTATTTCTGTTGTATCATTCCTTAAAAAATTGACGATAACATCATTAAAAAATATAAAAATAGAACACAAATGCAAACGAAAACATTCCTGCAAATTGGTTTAAGAGTAATTCCTGCGTAATTTGTTCTGAAAAACATGATTATTACCCTCAAAATAAAAAGTTGCGAGCGCGAAGCGCGAGCGAAAGATTTTACATGTAGGGGACTGAAAGCAAAGTGTTTTAATCGTCCTTTCTTGTATTTCTATTCAATTATCTGCTGCATTTCTGCCAAAAAGTGGGGGGTTTTAATTTTTTTTTTTTTTTTTTGGTCAAACGGACCCGCTTCGCTTGCGGGGGGGTTCGTTCGAACCCCCCGAACCCCCCCTAGTTACGGCCTGCGGACTGAGGACTGAAGGTGCCTTAGTGGGCCGCAGTGAAACAAAAAGGGCCCCAAAAATAAGAAAAATGACGAAATTGCCATCTCCTGGGGGTGACAACTTTTGAAGAAAAATCCCCGGGAAGGGTGAGGAACGTCCAAGATATACCCAGATCCAGAAAGTGAAAGCGTGACAAACACATTCAAGAAATTAATAACGGACAACATAAGTCGCTTGAGCCCAGAAAAAAATATCCACCTTTATGACGAACAGTGTAAGTTTTGTTTCGGTGAGGAGTTCAGATTCGTTTATTTCCATGAACTTAATTTGTTGTTTTGTTTGTTTTGTTTTTTGTTTTTTTTTTTTTAAGTTCATTGAATGAACCAATGAATAAGATGTTTCTATACGGAAATAACTTCTCAATATGCCATATAAAAACTAAAACATGTTTTGGGATTTAATACTTTTAATTTAAGTTGATGGCGAAGCTGCTTAATATAATAATCATATGGATATCCATGATGACGATGAGAAATGTTAATGATGATGATTTTGATTACAGTGATGATGATAATGATGTTAATGATGATGGTGATGACGGTGATGATGGTGATGATTACGATGATGGTGATGATGCTAATGATGACGATGATGGTGATGATGCTAATGTTGACGATGATAGTGATGATGTTGATTATAGTGATGATGGTGACGATGATGGTGATGATGCTAATGATGAGGATGATGATATGGTAATGGTAATAGTGATTACGTTGATGTTGTCAATGATGATGATGACGATGATGAGTGATGGTGTGGATAATAATGTTAATGGTGTTATTGATGATGGCGTTGACGATGATATTAATGGAGATGATGATGATTATAATAATAATAATAACACATTTGTATAGCGCCATCTGTATAGTTTAACTATTCCGGGGCAAATATGACAGACTAGGTTTTCCCGGCCAATTTCATACATTTACCATCCATTTTCATATCATGCGTAGCCAAATTCATGTGTTTAGTGCAGCATACTGACAATAAGTCAACCAGTTTCGTGTTCATGCTCTCAAACTCATTTTTAGGCACATAAATTAATGCTTTCGAAGTTCAAAATCGGATATAATCATTCAATTTCATTATTAATGCATTGACATCAGTGTGATAGCAGGGTAAAACACTTTCAATTTCGTTTTCAAGCGATCGATTTCCATGATTCAGCATCCAAATCCATTATATATGTACACACATTTATGATAAGGAGTAGGTAATCTTGACCACTTTATCAATAAATGTGATTTTATCATTATTGTGATTATCGTCTTCGTTTTTAATTTCAACATCTCTCTTTTACTCCAAAGTCATTTGATCCTCAAAAATAAATCATCACCATTATTAATGTATTGCATTTGTGAACATCAATTTCCATTATCATGATTCTTATGTTTAAGTGTCTTCATTGCTAATCTTTATTTTTATCGTTGCAATCGCAATGTTTTTTTTTTTTTTTTTTTTTTTTTTTTTTT
>CALNVZ010000218.1:40972119-40985642 GCA_940671915.1 Paracentrotus lividus | reverse complement strand
TTTTTTTTTTTTTTTTTTTTTTTTTTTGTTTGCTTCATTTTACATCTTTGTTCACAACAAGGCATGGTTATTATAAACTTTTCTTAATTATATGTTTTGACATTCAAATTAAAAATACTGTATGAGCAATTTAAATTTCAGTTGGTACTTTACATGCTTAATTTGAATGCTTCTATCATGAACTTGTTGGTCTATAAACGAATTTGAATATACGGAATGAGAGGGCGACAGGATAAAAACGAATTTGAATAAACATTGCCGAAAATATATGCTTATTATGTGAACTAGAATGCACAAATACGAAATCGGTCACCATAATCGTTAATTTGGATGACTGAATACGATTTTGAATGAAAATATTTCGATGCATCAGCGTATTTTTACGAAAGTGAATGTCTCTAACATGAAATTGACTGACAAAACAATGAAATGGACCGGGAAATCCTATAATAACTCCATTCTTTTACTAACGATGTGACCTTTTTTCTAACAATCCTTACAACAACAACAACAACAACAACAACACCAACAACAAAAACGCATATTAGCATGTGATTACAGTGGCGGATCCAGGATTTCAATACAGGGGGGCCCAAAATCAGAATTTCAGATTTTGGTACACCCTATTTTTTTTCCCGTTACGTTGGGTGAGCCAAAAGGTACACTCAATTTTTTTCACGTCACGCTGGCCCAGCGATAAAGGCGGGGGGGGGGGGGATCCTGGATATTAGCATGTGATTATAACTATTTTCAACTCACCCGTTTTGAATCCGGGATCTTTCCCTTCAGTGTATCGGGATCTACAGCACCTTTCATTGGACTTCTGTTGATCACGTGTGCTTCTTTCGTCATTGTGACGTCATCATCTAGCTTTGTGGTTTGCCACAGAAATGAAAGTGGTCTACAGAATCCCGATCCAATACAAGGGGCTCTATATCAATCCCTTATTAGAAATGAATTCCAGATTAAATTAAAATTCAAATATCATAATTCCGGTATTGTATTACATTGTATTGTTTTGTATTTATTCACTGTCTAAAAGATTCACAATCAGTCAAACAGACTGCTTTTCGATGAGTCCGTCCAAATTCGTATCATGCTGATTAAGTGTAAATGAAGGGACATAATCGTTTGTGAAGACTGAGCAGACATCAAGAATTCTTTTTCCATATATTATAACGAAATAACATGGCGACACCACTGTCCTTTAGGAGATCCGTTTTGAAATGATTTAATTTAGAAAACGGAGACGCGTCTTGTCACTGAACCTGAAGTCAGAAGTGCCAGCCTGACGATCGATTGCGATGCTCAGTGTAAGACCTGGTTGTATTATCATCCTCATTGTCTGTGCTGTTGTATATCAAAAGTTTCCAGGCGTTCGATGATTTTTCTGGAAAAAAACGGACGACAAAATTGAATTACGTCATAATATAGGTTTTCCCGGCCATTTTCACCCTCCGTGCAGTCGGTTTCACGAATATTCGTTCAAATTCAAGCGAAATTGAATGATCCAGTAACCCCTTACTTCAATTAGATAAAGAAAAAGTTCAATTTCATTTCTTTTACTTCGATTTCATAAAATACTCGATCAAACAAAAATGTCAGTAGGCCCAATCAATTTCGCGCCAGCGAGAATTTGTTCTCGGTTTGATATTCAAATTCACCAGTGAATATTTCAAATTAACACGTGTTCATTCAAAATAATGCTATCATGCTCGTTCCCGTATGCTCGTTCCCGATTTTCTGGGAAAGGGGTATATTTTAGGGGCTCAGGTAGGGAGAAACCCGAGAAATTATTGAAATAAGGGTCTTTTAGCATTTTCTCCCCAACCCGACCTATTTT
Organism: Paracentrotus lividus; assembly: GCA_940671915.1. Classification (NCBI taxonomy): domain Eukaryota; kingdom Metazoa; phylum Echinodermata; class Echinoidea; order Camarodonta; family Echinidae; genus Paracentrotus; species Paracentrotus lividus. The sequence continues at coordinate 40,983,799 of CALNVZ010000218.1, read as the reverse complement.
GATAGGGGTATTTAATTTAATTTAACTTTTTTTTTAAAGACAAAGCCTGAAATAGGGTCCCGAACATGTTAAAACCGAACATGTTAAAAGGGGGTAATTTTGCTGAGACAGTGTATGATTTACCCCCCCCCCCCCCCGAGCGGAGGGGGGGGGGGCTTGTACCTTCTCTTCGAACTCATATACCCGTCCAAATTACAATGATGAATAAAAAGGGGTTCAAAAATTAATGAAAACAAAAGTATGGAAAGTGGAAAATGCGCACAGTATATCTCAAAATAAAATTTAAAAAGAAAAACAAAACAAAACAGAGAGAATGAAGAAAATTTAAACAAGAAAATATATGAAAGAAAAATAATGAGGCATGGAGCCTTTGCTGGCACATATCCTATACATTTCAGAAGATGATTAAATGAAGGAGGATTATGAAATGAAAATTAAATAATGAATACTACAAATAACATTGCCATAACGTCATTTCCTTGAAGAGGAATGGAGAGGGTGGTGCGTATGGAGGGCCATCCACGCCATATTATCGTCGGCCTCATGCCAGAAGGGCCTTAACGTTTTTAGTATGTGTACATTATAAATGGGCTTTAAAAATGCTAAGGCCCTTCTGGCATGAGGCCGACGTTATATCATTCTTTGCCCTCCCCGAAGTTTAAGAGAGAGAGAGGGAGAGAGAGAGGGAGAGAGAGAGAGAGAGAGAGAAAGAGAGAGAAAAGAGAGAGAGAGAGAGAGAGAGAGAGAGAGAGAGAAAGAAAACATGGAGCCTTTTCAGGCACATATCCATACATTTCCGAAAATGATGATAAATGAAGGAAGATTATGAAATCAAAATTATATAATGAAACAAAATATATACATAAATAACATTGCTATAACGTCATTGCCCTGGAGAGGAATGGAGAGACAGGGTTGGTGCGTTCATCGCGATCTCTCTCCATCTCCTGTCTCTATGGCCTATACCCGAAGTGTTGATTGTTTATCAGAATCTATAAGTGGGATATGGTGATGAATATGATTATTCAGTTATAAGCCCAAAAGCTATGACCATTCCTTTCAAAGGATGACTTTGATACATAATTTCTTTAGCAATTATAAAATCAAGCGTTAGCATACCATATACCATACATAGTGAAATTGACTACGTTTTGCATGAAATAGATAGCTTTAAAATGAAATAGAAAATACAAATACGTACAAATTAGCTCTTGTTTACATTAAATGTGAAATTAAATATTACCATCGTGAAGTAGGCGAATCTTGTACGTCTTTGATTGACTAAAGTACCTTTTCGGTCGCTGTTCACATTAGGTTGAATTCCTAAAGTGTGTTATTGAAATGCCAGTTTAAGCACAGGCCCAAAATATAGCTAAATTGAATTCTCCGCACATGTAATTGAGTGAATGGGGGATGAAAATGGCCGGGAAAACCTATATTACGTGATAATTATGTTTGTGGCTACATCCATAGTTGGGGACCATAAGAAAGATAATGCGTGCAGGCTGATTGTGAAGGAGTAAGAACAAGTGTCTAAAGACTCCGGTCAAGTTCAGATATGGCTCCAGGTGCAGATGCATGGGGCCCAAAAGAAAATCGGGAAACAGCAAGAAAAGGGGGGAATTTTTAATACTCGATTGACAGACTGAACCCTACGCCTATAGCAAATATATAATGACGTTCTTGACGGCCAAAGGCCAAAATACGTTAGGTTTTATCAAAAAGTTTCAGCTCACCCTTCGCGCTTGCATTGTTTGAAGGGATGCAGTAACATTGAATGATATTCAAATCACATTTATTCGATTTAGCTTATTTTGCCAACATAATTATAAACACTTAGGTCAGTCTGGTATCTCTGCAAAATTGCAAGCTAATTGCTTGCTTTACCTTCGAGATATCAATGATTTCATACTCAAAATTTATAAACCAACACCGGATGGTTTATAAAACCATGTGCTTTTCCACACACCCATTTCCTGTTGTAAATTCCCCCTTCTCTAGCGGCCTGGTTAGCTCTCAGCATGAGGGTACTGGTGTTCGGCTGTATGCTGGGCATTGTTTGTTACACTGTTTTAGGGTAGTAAATGACTTCCATTTGATCTGAAACTTTCAGTAGTTTGTTTTTACTGTTGGAGCAATATAATTCTATTAATCTTGGTATAATTGCTCTTGTTTTTGAAAGCTACTTAATCCCTTTAATGAGATAAATATCTCCTTTATAACCATAGCACAAAAAGCGCGTACAATGCACACTTTTCAGGTTGCTATATCAAAAATTTTCAGTTCGCGATTCGCGCTCGCATTGTTTAATGAGATGAATATCCTTTTTTGTAAACATAGCGAAAAAACGCTAAAAATGCACTGTTTTCAGGTTGATATATTAAATATTTTCAGCTTCCACTTCCCGCTCATACTGCCATCCTAGTTTGATAAGTAGGAATACTATTTTTTTGGTATTATTATTATTAAATAACAAACAATCAAATTAAAAGAAGACTTCGGCATTTTCAAAAAAATCTGACAACGTATGTTAGGGGGGGGGTACTTAAAAAAATTTCAAAACCCCCAAAATAGCTGGTAAAAAATTGAGCCCCCCCCCCCCCCCATCCTGAAAATCTTCCGAAGCCTATGGCCATAGCATATGCCAATGGGTTGAATAGGTTACTGCGGTCAAAAAGAAAATCCACAAGGACATCTCATCAAAATTGAAAGCATTCCTCGTTCTTAGAAAATTATATGTACCTGAAGAAATGCTCCAAATTTTATTGTCCGAAATAAACTCCTGAAAAGTGAAACGGAAATTTATTTTACCAATTAATCGTGGGCTCGGCAGCCACTGATCAGCGCCAGATCGACCGTTGCTCTATCCCTTTCTTGGTGAACGCCAAAGAGAGAAGCAGCAACTCCAATTTTTTAACGTTTTTTTATATGACGCGGCCGGTGATCGATCCCACGACCTCCCGATTATGAGACAGGCGCTCTATCCACTGATCCAACACAAATGCATGTATGAGAAGTTGCAACATCCGGTTATCAAGTCAAGAGAGAGGCGAGAATACATATATTACGCTTCATTATTTTGGCAAGAAATGGATTTGTCGTATCTTAAAGTTCATGAAATCTCCCCCTTTTTACAATTTTTTTCCCTTCTTTTTGTTGAAAGGTTATGAGGGAGAGAGAGAGAGAAGAAAAAGGAAGAGGGGAGCAAGACTAAATTTGGAGCAATTACCATTTCAATGAAGCAATATCCGACGCCAGTATTCTCGCAACAAAAAAAAAAAAAAAAAAAAAACGCTTAAAACGAAGGCCCCTCTTTAAAACGTCTGCTCAATGTACCAAGCCGGACAGGCCAGAAAATACATTGAAACGGGCAGTGACTTAAGTGTTGACAGCTTGTTTGTATTCCCTTAAAAATTGCTACAAATTCAAAATCACGATTTCTAAATTTCACTATTAAAACCACAAAATAAAAATTAAAAAAGGATAAATAAATAACAAAAAACAACAAAAAATTGGCGTGAATATTCAAAGTTGAATGACATGCGCCGTTTAAACCAACCAAACCAACAGATGCCCGACCAACCCGTACCAAAGATGACGTCATTGTTGTTTTAAAAAGTTCTATCGCACATGATTTTCTACCATAGTTAAGGAGCCCCCTCACGTGGCATCGGTCATCCCTGCTTCTTATTCATAGGTCAAAGATCTCGAAAGTAATTAGAGATAGAATCTTTAAGTCTGGACCTTTGATGTTTCTCCCATTTTCAATTAATCGTTATTTAACCTTATAATTAGAAAGCTAACTCACTTGTGCTCCCGATGCAATATTGATTACGCCCTCGCTCTTTTATTTTTTTAATCCCAAAGGTCTAGAAGATGATGATATTCCTCACTCACCGCTTCTTTATTATAAAAATTATTTTCCAAACAAAAATAGATCACGCTATATTTGTTGCTTGCAAAAAATGAATTGAAGCGGTATTATGTTATTTATTTATCTATTTTTCCTTTTTTTTTTTTGTTCTTTGTTCAAACAAAAATTTTTTCTTTTTTTTCCTTTTTACAGTTGGTTCGAATAAACGCCCAACCATTTCTGGCTATTATGGAAAGAGTGACATTAGATGGAAGCCTTTCACAATTTGTCCCTTCCTATGTTACATTTGTTTCATAGCTCCAGGCCGATATTTTGAAGGTATCAAATATAGATTTGATTCTCTAAATATTACCCTACTTTGTCAAACCTTTTCAACAAACGGAGTTATGTTGAAAAGCCAAAGTAAAGATAGGAGAGGTTAAACCGTTTCACTAACATGACAAACTATGGTCTTGCCGTCAATGTGTACCTTCTAGAAGTCATGGAAAAATCATACTTACCCTGGCGCAGGGGTCGCATTGGATCAAAGAAGCCGCATGCCCCAGGGTGAGGCTTGCCATTGCACTCCGGGCTTGCTGAACCTTGCGATTCCCCAAACGTGGGACTCGCGGCGTATAATTTATGGAGGAGACTGCTGTTTTCGCGCCTATCTCCTCACAATTTGGAATCCAAAAGGTCAGAAGTTAAATTCCTTTACTTGAAACTTGGCCAGACTCTCTTGAAAGTTGGTTACATGCCTGTATTCTTAACTTCCGAATTCTTTTGCCTATAAATAAAGAAGCAGAATGACCGATGCCACGTGAGGGGCTCTTCTTTAAACCTGGATGAAAAGTGGAGTAAAGAAAGAAAGTCATGCCGGTCGACTGTGGGAACAATGTCGTGAACTTTGTTGAAAAAAGTCGTTCGGTATAGAATATTTAGTGGAGTCCATTCATTTAATCGGTCATAACTAGTGATTAGAAAGCTACTGCTCCGAATTGCATATTGAATCTCCCTCCTTTTTAACCCCAAAGTAGATTTCACGCTCTTAAAAATATTCCAAACCAAAATAGATCACGCTTATTTGTTTCTTGCCAAAAAAGAATGAGCTCGTATATTTATTTATTTATCTATTTCTTTTTTTTCTTTTATTTTTTACATTTTACATTGGTCGAAAAAACCCCAACCTGTCTGCCTGTCAGAATCCGGGTCAATACCCAAATCGTGCTTTGTCGTATGTCTCTTTGTGACGTTCACACAATATTAATACAACAATGGAATCTCATGCATTCATGACATTCCCTTGCACCTATTATGCGAAAGGTGGTGTAGATGATGCCTCACAATTTGTTCTCTATTTTACATTTTGTTCATATAGCTCAGGCCAGATATTTTGAGGTATCAATATGATTGATTATCTAACTAATATCATTCTCCTACTTTGTCAACCTTTTCAACAGGATGTTGAAAGCAAAGTAAAGATAGGAGAGGTAAAACGTTTCACTAACATAGACAAACTAATGTCTTGCGTTCCAATGTGCTACCTTTCAGAGTCATGGGAAAATTCATACTTACCTGGCGAGGGGTCGCAATTGATCCAGAAGGATGCACCCCCAGGCGAGCTTGCCATTGCACTCCGGCTGCTGAAACCTTGCGATTCCCCAACACTGTGGGGAACTCGGGCGGTATAATTTTGGTAGGCGGAGATCTGCGTTCGCGCTATCTCCTACAATTTGAATCCAAAGTAGTCAGAAGTAAAATCCTTTACTTGAAACTGCGCCAGACTTCCTGGTGAAAGTTGGGTAAGTGGTATTTCTTAACTTCCGAGATCTTTGACCTAATTAAATAGAAAAGAAGCAGGGATGACCGAGCCACGTGAGGGGGCTCTTTAACATGGTTAGGAAAGTCAGAACTTGTGCGATTCGAATGTGAACAAGTCATCGAAAACTGGCTTAGAATGAATTTAGTGAGTCATCAATCTTAACGTCTAACTAGTATAAAAAAGCTTACTGCTCTGCCGAATGCCATATTGAATCTCCCTCCTTCTTTAACCCCAAAGTAGATTCACGCTCTCTAAAATATATCCAAACAAAATAGATCACGCTTATTTGGTTCTTGCCAAAAAAGGAATGAAGCGTATTTTATTTATTTATCTAGTTCCTTTTTTTTCTTTATTTTTCATTATTCTTTTACATGGTTCGAAAAAAACCCAACCTGTCCTGCTGTCAGATCCCAGGGCGTCGAATACCAAATAGTCTAGTCGTTATGTCTCTTGTGTGAGTCACACAATATTATAACATGGAATCTCATGCATATTCATATGACATATCCTGACCTGATGAGTGGAAAGTGATAATGCCTCCACAATTTGTCTTGCTATTTACATTTGTTTTGTCATAGACGTCAGGCCAAGAGAATATTCTTGATAGTAGTAGTCCAAATATGATTGATTTTCTATACTAAATATTCTCCCTACTTGTGTCAACCTTTCAACTAAGATGGTTTTGAAAAGAAAGTCAGTAAGATAGGAGGAGAGGTAAAACGTTTCACTAACACATGACAAACTAATGCGTCCTGCGTCAATGTGTACCTTTCAGAGTCAATGCGAAAATCATACTTACCTGGCGCAGCGGTCGCATTGTCAGAGGATGCACCCCCAGGGCGGGCTGCCATTGCACTCCGGCTGCTGAACCTTGCGATTCCCCCCAAACGTGGGAACTCGGCGTATAATTATGTAGCGGAGATCTGCGTTCGCCGCTATCTCCTACATTTCGAATCCAAAGTACAAAGTAAAATCTCCTTTACTTGAAACTTGGCCCAGACTTCTTGAAAGTGGTATGCCTGTATTTTCTAACTTCCGAGATTCTTACCTATAAAATAAGAAAGCGGGATGACGATGCCACGTGAGGGGGCTCTTTAACCATGGTAGAAAGTCATGTGGCGATGGAACAAGGGTCGATCGAATAACTGGTAGAATTTTAGGTGGGTCATCATTAATCGTCTCTAAACTAGATTTAGAAGCTCTGCTCGAATTGCATATTGATCTCCCTCCTTTTTAACCCCAAAGTAGATTTCCACGCTCCTTAAAAATCATTCCAAACAAAATAAGACACGCTTATTTGTTTCTTGCCAAAAAAGAATGAAGGCTTATATTTATTTATTTATCTATTTTTTTTTTCCTTTCTTTTTAATTTTTTCATTTTTTACAGGCGAAAAACGCCCAAACCGTCCTGCTGTCAGATCGGTCAATACCCAATCGTGCTTTGTCGTAGTCTTTTTGTGACCGTCACACAAATATTATAACAATGGAATTCATGCATATTCATGACTCAGTTCCCCTGCACCTATTGATGGAAAGGTGGTATAGAATGCCTCACAATTTGGTCTCTATTTTCATTTGTTTTATAGCTCAGGCAGATATTTGAAGGATCAATATGATTGATTTCTACTAATATTTTCCTACTTTGTCAACACTTTTAAACAAGGATTTGAAAAGCAAAGTAAAGATAGGAGAGGTAAAAACGTGTTCCTAACCATGACAAAATAATTGCGTCTTGCGTCAATGTGTACCTTCTCAGCAGTATTGGAAATTCATACTTACTTGGCAGGGGTCGCATTGATCAAGAAGGATGCAACCCCCAGGGCGAGGCTTGCCATTGCGACTCCGGCTTGCTGAACCTTTGCGTTCCCCCAAACGTGAGGGGAACCCGGGCGTTATAATTTATGGGTAGCGGAATCTGCGTTCGGCTTATCCTCCTACAATGTTGAATCCCAAAGTCAGAAGTAAAATGTTTACTGAAACTTGGCCAGACTTCCTTGAAAGTTGGTACTTGCCTGTATTTTCTTAACTTCCGAGATCTTTGAGCCTATAAATAGAAGGCAGGATGACACGAATAGCCACGTAGGGGGCCTTACCATGGTAGAAAGTCATGTGCGATGGAACAAAAGTCGATCGAATAAACTGGTAGAATTTTTAGTGGAGTCATCATTATCCGTCTAATAGTATTAGAAAGCTACTGCTTCCGAATGCACTATGATCTCCCTCCTTTTTAACCCCAAAGTAGATTTCACGCTCTTCAAAAATATTCCAAAACAAATAGAATCACGCTTATTTGTTCTCTGCCAAAAACAGAATGAAGCGTATATTTATGTACTTTTATCTTACTAAGTGTTCCTTTTTCTTTGCTTCTTTTATTGTGTTTTCATTTTTTTTTACATTGTGGTCGACATAACCCCCAACCGTCTGCCTATTGATGGAAAAGGTGATGGAAACTGCCTCTACAATTGTCTCTTATTTACATTTGTTTCATAGCTTCAAGCCAGATATTTTGAGGTTCAATATGATTGATTTCTACTAACAATATTTTCCTACTTTGTCAACCTTTTCAACAAGATGTTAAAAGCAAAGTAAAGATAGAGAGGTAAACGTTCACTAACATGTACAAAACTAATGGTCTTGCGTCAATGTGTAACCTTTCAGAGTCATGAAAATACTTACCTGGCGCAGGGGTCGCCATTGATTCAAGAAGGTGCACCCCCAGGGCGAGGCTTGCCATTCTCCCGGCTTGCTGAACCTTGCGATCCCCCAAACGTAGGGAACTCGGGCGTATAATTTATGGTAGCGGAGATCTGCTGTTGCCGCTATCTCCTACACATTTGAATCCCAAATATCAGAAAGTAAAATCCTTTACTTAAACTTGGCCAGACTTCCTTGAAAGTTGGTAACTAGCTGCCGCTATTTCTTAACTTCCGAGATCTTTGACTATAAATAAGAAGCAAGGGATGACCGATGCCAACGTGGGGGGCCTTTAACCATGTAGAAAGTCATGTGCGTGAAAAAGTCGATCGATAACGTAGAAATTTTTAGGTGCGAGTCATTCATTAATCGTCTCTAACATAGTATTAGAAGCTACTTGCTCGAATTGCATATTGATCTCCCTCCTTTTTAACGCCCAAAGTAGATTTCACGCTCTTAAAAATATTCCAAACAAAATAGATCACGCTTATTTGTTTATTGTCCAAAAAAGAATGAAGCGTATATTTATTTATTTATCTATTTTCTTTTTTTTTCTTTTATTTTTTCATATTTTTACATTTGGTCGAAAAACCCCAAACCTGTCTGCATGTCAGACTTCGGCAATAGGCGACAGTTCGGTGCTTATGTCGTATCGTTCTCTATTCGCTTGACTCGACGCACAGCATAGATGTATAACAATGGATTCTCATGCATATTCATGGACAATTCCTTGCAACCTATTGATGAAGGTGGCATGAAGTGCCTCACCTAATTTGTCTGCATATTCTCGAGCATTGTTTCATAGCTCAGGCCAGATGTTCTTCGACACGCCGCTATTCAATATGATTCGATCTTCTACAAATATGTCTCCTACTTTGTCAACCTTTTCAACATAGGATGTTGAAAAAGCAAAGTTAAAGATAGGAGAGGTAAACGTTTCACTAACCATTGACAAACTAACTGGTCTCTGCGTCAATGTGTACCTTTCAGAAGTCATGGAAAATCATACTTACCTGGCGCAGGGTTTGCAGTTGATCAAGGAAGGATGCACCCCCAGGGCGAGGCTTGCCATTGCACTCCGGCTTGCTGAACCTTTCGATTCCCCGCAAACGTGGGGAACTCTGGCGTATAATTATGGTAGCGGAGATCTGCGTTCGCGCTATCTCCTACAAATTTGAATCCAAAGTCAGAAGTAAAATCCTTTACTTGAACTTGGCCAAGACTTCCTTCTGAAAGTTGGTACTGCTGCTATTTTCTTAACTTCCCGAGATCTTGACCTATAAATAAGAAGCAGGGAATGAACCCGATGCCACGTGAGGGGGCTCTTTTAACCATGGTAGATAAGTCATGTGGCGATTGGAACAAGTCGATCGAATAGACTGGTAGAATTTTAGTGGATCATCATAATCCGTGCTAACTATATGTAGAAAGCTACGTGCTCTGATTCGATTTGACACATTACCCGTGGTCCCTTTTTATACCCAAAGAGATTCTCACGCTCTTAAAAATATTCAAACAAAATAGATCACGCTTATTTGTTGCTTTGCCAAAAAGAATTGACCGAGCGTATTTATTTATATTATTTCATGATGATTGATCTTTTTTATGCTTATTTCCAGCTTGGTTTTATTGGCAAGTGAAGCACAGTTGTGAGACCGGTCGAAACCAAATACCGTAGCTTCGATGACTTGGGTCTGACGTCACACATGAATCCAGGGTCAATTCACCTCGCAGGAATGTCAAGAAGCAGTTCTGCTCGTGCTATGCTCTTTGTGTACTGGTGGTTGACAACGTGCCTTGCGACAGGTATATTGTCTCGGTTCATCATTAAGTGCTCTGGATCTATCGAGCTCGAGGCCCGAGATGGATTTGTTGAAGCTACATGTCAATCATATTGATTGCATCTTCATATGTACTAGAATGATTACTCCCTACTTTGTCAACCTTTTCAAAAGGATGTTGAAAGCAAAGTAAAGATAGAGATAGGAAACGTTTTCACTTACCATGACAAACTAATGGTCTTGCGTCAATGTGTACCTTTCAGAGTCATGGAAATCTATACCTGGGCGCAGGGTGTCGCATTGACAAGAAGGATTGCACCGCCAAGGCGAGGCTTGCCATTTGCACGTCCGGCTTTGCTGAACCTTGCGATTCCCCCAAAACGTGGGGAACTCGGGCGTTAGATTTATGGTAAGCGGAGATCTGCGTTCGCGCTATCTACTACAATTTGAATCAAAGCAGAGTAAAAATGCCTTTACTTGAAACTTGGCGCAGACTTCGTTGAAAGTGGTACTGCCTTGTATTTCTTACTTCCGAGAGTCTTTGGACCTATTAAAAAGAAGCAGGGATGACCGGAATGGCCACGGTAGGGGGTCTTTAACCAATGGTTAAGGAAAAGTCATGATGGCGATAGAACAAGTCGAGTCGAATAAACTGGCTAAGATTTTAGTGGAGTCATCATTAAATCGTCTAACTAGTATTAGAAAGCTACTGCCTCCGAATTGCATATTGATCTCCTCTCTTTTTAACCATTGCAAAGTAGATTCACGCGTCTTAAATATTTCCAAACAAAATAGATCACGCTTATTTGTTTCTTGCCAAAAAAGAATGAAGGCTATATTTATTTATTTATCTATCTTTTGTTTTTCTTATTTTTTCAATGTTTTTTACATTGGTCAAAAAACCCCCAACCTGTCTCTTCAGATCCGTCAATGACCCAAATCGTGCTTTCTATTCGTCTTTGTGACGTCACAGCGGAAGTATTAAACAATGAATGCTCGATGCATATTCATGACATTCGGCCTGCACCTATTGATGAAAGATATGTCACAATTTGTCTCATTTTACGATTTTGGTTTCATAGCTCAGCCCAGATATTTTGAAGTCATCAATTGATTGATTTCTACTAAATATTTCCTACTTGTCAACCTTTCAACAGGATGTTGGAAAAGCAAGTACAGATTAGGAGAGTAATAACGTTTCACTAACCATGACAAAAACTAATGTCTTGCATGTCAATGTGTACCTTTCAGAGGTCAATGAATTCATACTTACCTGGCCGCAGGGTCGATTGATCAAGAAGGTGCACCCCCAGCGCGAGGGTAGCCATTGCACTCACGGCTTGACTGAACCTTGCGATTCCCCCAAACGTGAGGAAAAAACTCGGGCGTATCAATTTCGTGCGTAGCGGAGATCTTTGCGTTCGCGCTATCTCCTACAATTTGAATCCAAAGTTCAGAGTTAAATCCTTAAACTTGAAATTAGCGCCAGACTTTCCTTGAAAGTTGCGTACTGGCTGTATTTTCTTAACA
>CALNVZ010000218.1:40940273-40958750 GCA_940671915.1 Paracentrotus lividus | reverse complement strand
GTTTTATATTTTATGCAATCCCACCACCGACACTTATATAATTGAAATTATCTGATATTGATCTATTTAAAGCTGTCTTTGATTCACCTTTAAATGAAAAGAATTTCTTGCAAGCATGCTTCACAAACACGATTCATTCGGCTTTACAAAGAGTTCTCAGTAAACAACGGGTTCATTTTTTAATCAGTGTAACTATTTACCTAATAATGATCGTTACACATTTACCTCAATACTATCAGGATTTGTTAAATATTTGGTTAGATATTAAGGAATTCATTATAGAAGATACAATTTACAAAGGTATTAGATCCTTTTTAAAAATAGGTTTATTCATAACCATGGTAAAACATACTTGAATGTACTTTTTAAAAAATACTTACAGATTGTACCTTATTATAGATGAAAAAGAAACATTAAAGTCGGACACCTTTTTTTTTTTAGATGCATGGGACTAGGAGAAGAGCCGTGGTTTGCTATACCCTGCGAGACATTTAGACCAACAGAGAAGGGTTTAATTTAAGCTGGGCACTGCCTGATGGTGTGCCAAATTTCTTTTACTTCCAACCCCCCCCCCTATTTTTTTCTTTTATTTATTCTTCTTCTTCTTTCCCCCATGTTTTTTTTTCCTTCTTCTTCTTCTTTTTGCTATGCTCAAAATAAAGGTTGCTTGCACCCCCAAAGCCCCTCCCCCTGTATCCGCGCATGAATAGTTTTAAGAATGTACTCATAAGCACATTTGGAATTAACTTTTACGTCTCATTTCTAAGTGACATGTAGGAAAATAATCAAATTTTTACTTATTGTGAAACATGATGCTCATGAGATGATTTTCCCAGTGTTTCCCTTTTCCCCCTTAATATTGAAGGAAATGTTGTTTACAGGGTCTTTCCTCTTCGGTCTGCAAAATGAGCATGACGAAGCTTAAATAACCCACACAAATTTCACTATAATTATGCAATGAACATTGTTATTTCATAAAAGAAACTCAATAGCGTTTGTTTCGTTAATGCTGGAATCAGACATAAGGGCCCCACAGCTCAGGTTTGTGCAAACCTCCACAAAGTTGCTCGCTCTTTTTTTCTTTTTTTTTTTAATATATATATTCAAGGATATGTTGTTTACAAATACAAACTCTTTCGTCTTCGGTTTACAAACGACCTTAAAAAAGCTTGAAAACCCAAATGAATTTTACTGATTGTGTATAGAATATTGCTATTTTCATAGAAGAGATTCAATAGCCAGGGTGTTACTGATGTAGTTCTTAAACCGTCCTTGCTTGTGATAGGCTAAATGTATAGGCCTGTAGTTTTGGTAAATCTGAAAATAACATTATTTTGTAATGATAATCATTAATTCTATTCCAAAGCATATTGAAAATTTGAAAGATCGATTTACCAAAGCTATATCCTATCTTTAAAGGAGGACACCAGACTGAAATGGTTTGAAATGTGCAGTAAAATATAACAAGTGCAACACTGAAAATCTCATCATAATCGGATAAAAAGTATACGAAGTTGTTATTGTTTATTTTTTATTTTTTTAAGTTTTGTATTTTTTAATTTTTTAATCAAACAGTTCTGTGCATAGTCCCATGCATGCATATCGAATGGGAAAACTTATGAGGTCATTGATCCACAGTTTATTTTGTATTTTATCATATGAAATCCAAATTTAAAATACCATTTCTTATACCATGACATCATGCTCATTATATATGCATGAGACTATCCACAGAAAATGCAAGACTTCGGGGAAAAACATAACTTCGTTCTTTTTCATGTTTTTTATCCGAATTCAATAAAACTTTCAGTTCTTTACTTTTTATATTTTACCATTTCAAACCATCTGGAATTCAGTCTGGGGTCCTCCTTTTTCATTTTATTTAGGTTTTATTTCCACAATCATCTGCATATAAACAATGTATACGATGTCAATACATGACCAGTGTAATATGAGAACATAATATATTCATACAATTGAAAGTAAATTTATTATTAAACTACCAAAATGTGAAGGAAACCTTGGAAGCAAATTGCTCGTAAATAAGGTTCTCCTCCGTTATACGTATTACATTTATGAACAAACGAGAAAACAAATAAAGGAAAGCAAACTAGCACAAATTAGAATAAGGACAGACAGTGAAAACTTAGTTTTTAAAAAAGAAAGAAAGAAAAAGAAAACAAAAAAGAAAACAAAACATTTGAAAGAATTTAAGTTAGGCAAGTTTTTTTTTGTGTCGAGTCCAAGGAGTTCCAATAAACGGGTCCGGTAAAAATCAATTACACCAGAAAGTTCATTTGAGTTTAGTTGAAAAATAAAACAGCCTTTAAAAGAATGAACAAATCGTGTATTTTCAAGATTTTATTTTACAAAAATAAACTGTTAAAATTATTTGAATAAAACTTTTTGAAGTATTGATAAATTGTCCAACTAATAATTAAATGAATTACCCCCATGCAAGCACGCCATAATCTAGAGATTGAAGATAAAAAGGATATTGGCCAGGCCCCGTAATTACCCGAGTCTAAGCGATCGACTTTAAAAAAAAAAATCGGAACCACTTTTTCATTATTTCTTGTACTATACCTAGGGTCATTGATAAATTAAAAATGTATTCTAAAGGATTTACAATTTCGTGCATGATGTGCTTCAATAAGAAATTACTAAGATCATCGTGGCCCGTACTCCGCTTGTCTTTCATATTCTTTATAATTTTTAATATTTCAGATGGGTTGGTCTGTTGGTTGGTTTTAAAAATATGGAACTCTGGTTTTGTTCTTTAAAAATGAATCAAAAGTTTTTCCCGACATTAGGAAGGGGCAAGCATGGTTTTAGGAAGGGGAAGCATGGTTTTAGAACTACCTGCATATGAGGGCTATTTCACGTTAAGTGTACACTTTTTTTCTCACTGCGGGGGTCGAAAAAGAAAGTTGTTGTTAATGCAAAAGATGCACAGAATCTGAATCATGTGAATGTTAGGGATATACATGTACAGTGGTGGCCAAAATTATTAGAAAACCCGAAGCTACACAAAGTCTATGGGGTTCTCAATGCCCTAGTAAGTTTACTGAAAGTAAGTTTAAGGATAACTTTTTTTGTGCCGACAGCTTTCATGACTTTATAGCGTACAGTCTTATGCATCTTGTGATACCAAATTTATATAGTTTCGACCATCAGGTAATGCACAGCTTTAAAAATTGTTGCTCTATGCGCTTTCAGTTTCTCTATAGACCTGTGTATTAAACATGTAGCAAAAATGAAAAAACGTGAAATGCCAATTGCATATGCCGATAGCTCAAAGGTGTTTAAGCTAGACTTGTCAAATTTTGCAGTCTTATTTATTCTTACATTCTCAAACACATGCCAAATTTAAGAAAATTTTGGTTTGATGGAAAGGGGTGGATTGCCCATCCTCTGGTCGTGAGATAACCCTCGGTGTCTTTAGGGTTAAACTAGTGTATAGTTTTGGTAACAAAAAAGGAATTGGCACAAAACCGATCAAATGTAGTTACACAGAAGCGGATCTAGAGGGGGGTTGGGGGTTGCAACCCCCCCAAAAAAAAAATCCGGGGACCATTTTTTTTTTTTTTTTAAATCTTATCTTTTTTTAACTGTAATTTATTTATTTATGTATTTATTTTTTTCATTATCATCATCATTATTATTATTTC
Source organism: Paracentrotus lividus (assembly GCA_940671915.1). Lineage (NCBI taxonomy): Eukaryota > Metazoa > Echinodermata > Echinoidea > Camarodonta > Echinidae > Paracentrotus > Paracentrotus lividus. The sequence continues at coordinate 40,955,079 of CALNVZ010000218.1, read as the reverse complement.
TTTTTTGGGGGGAGAGGAGGATGGGCGAACAAATAGAAAGTACTAGAAGTGCCTGTTTATTAATTCCATATATCTTTTAAAACCCAATATTTTCGGCTCGCGCTTCGCGCTCGCGGTACTAAATTAAATGCACAAATAACTCAAATTTTGAGCTCAAAATTTTCGGCTCGCGCTTCGCGCTCGCAGATACTTAATAGGGTCTACATACACAATTATCTAAAAAAAATTAATTAATACTAGAAATGCCCCTTATTTATTCCATATATCTTTTAAAACCCAATATTCGGCTCGCGCTTCGGCGCGCTGATACTATATCATACTGCACAAATAACTTCAATTTTGAGTTCAAAATTTTCAGCTCGCGCTTCGCGCTCGCAGATACTTAATAGGGTCTACAATACACAATTACTTTTAAAAATAATTAATACAAAAAAGTGCCCCTTTATTTATTCCATATATCTTTTATAACCCAAAATTTTCGGCTCGCGCTTCGCGCTCGCTGCTATCAAATGCACAAAATAACTCCAACTCTAATTGTTTAATAATTCCTCGTTTTAGGTCAGTATAGGCCTATAAATCGGGGATTGTCTAAAACTCGCGCTCCGCGCTCGTTTGCTCGCTCCGCTCGCAAGATTTTTTTTCATCCCTCAACCCCCTTGGAAAAAACCTAGATCCGCCCTGTTAATGTGTCCAATTGCACTAAAGGTATGTGTGGGAGATCTTGTAACATTCCTTTCAAAATTTCCGATGACGATATCATTTACAAAGTTTAAATGAGGCGCAATCCAACTGCCGTTTAGACCTCTGCTGACAAGTTCGCACGCCCAGGTTACGGCGTGAATTAGTGCGAACCATCAGTGTGTAACACCCACACAAGAGAATCCCATCGGTTTTCCCGTGGCGCTAACCTGAGACGGGTCCCGACTTATCTTTTTCTTATATTATGAAATAAAGACACTAAAACGAGATTCAGTACTATAATTTGCTTTATTATAATTATTGGATTCAATCTATATAATTTATCTTAATGTGAATCAAATAAATTTTCTTTCTCCGAAACTATCACCACCTTTAAGATTATTTCTCAGGAAAGTGAATAAATTACTTATAAATGCATATATTTTAAAGTAATTATGAGCAATCACAAATATGGTGAAATATTGAGGGTAAATGGAAAGGGGAACTTAAATAGGGGCTCTGAATTACAAATTTGTTGCCCTTCAAAATAATTTTAAAAATCCCCATATAAGATGTTACTCCTTTAACCCTGCGTTATAATAACGCATTTATGACATCCCAGGAAATTTCCTTTCAGAATATACATGATTATATATCTTTGTAGGGAGAGGCTTAATGTTACAGTTATGACACTTTGATCTGAAAGGGATAAGTTTTTAGATTTTTCAATTGGTGGCATAACATAAAAAAGGTGACTTGGGGCGAGCTCCTCGTATGGCTATGCTATTTAGTTTTTAAAGCATAAATGATGACATTCGGAGACATTCCAACTATTTTATAGGTATTTAAAGTGGTTAACTACATAAAAATAACTAAATCATTTAAATATGATTGGTGTTCTAATAATTTGGCCACACTGTACGTCAGAAATGTGTAAAATTATTGAGCGCCAAGCTCATGTTTACATATTGAAATATTTGGTTGAAATACAATAACAAAAATAGGTGTATGGAGAGGACATTTGTTTAACAAAGAAAATATTAGCTTCATTACACTTGTAAATAGCACAAATACAGTTTCGTACTTTTATATGCATATTTATACTTATAACATGTTGATGCACTTATTTCCTATTCACAATTAGGCTATATAGAAAGTGAAAATGGAGGTTGAATTATTTAATGACTTGGGAATTTCTTCTTGTTCTAACATTTAGTTCAAATTTGTTTACAGTGTTGCATTATGTCTAATAATTTGATGCTAATAATAAATGAATAATGTAAATTCTAATGAATATGAGCTTCAACTCAATTCATTCAGGGGGGCATTTCATCAAAGGACTTATCGGATATTTTATCAGACAAATTTGGCCTTAGGCAATCAATCGCAAGCATTTCAGTAGTTATAAAGTTGTCGGATAAAACGTAAGACAAGTCTTGTTGAAATGGCCCAAGGTCTTTTTGAGAGGACATTTGTTTAACAACAAATCTTCTCGATATGAACTCTTACTATAAATGTCAATTGCTATACATCATTCATTTCTAAAATTTCTGTAAGAACATGCTAATAGATTATTGCAATATTACAGAGCCAAAATAATGACGTGTATTGGAGAGGATAAACTTCAAATTATTCACCATCAATACAGCTCCAACTTTATCTCATAACATACATGATCGCCTGAAAGTTTGTTTTCAATACATTGTTTCATGTTATTTAAACAGTGTTTAAATTAAAATCAATACGGATATTGTCTAACTTGATACACCAGTTTAGATATAAGTCTTATTATCTATTTTCTTAATCAAACTCCAAAGTGACGTCTTGAATATGTTATGAAAGGAGAACACTTTGTTTATGCAATTGACCTTTTTATGAAATCAATACATCAACAGTCTTTATATATTTTTATTTCAATTATATATATATTGTACCAGTTAGATAAGTGTAGGAAATATCCAGAAACATACATATTTTCAACCAAACTAGTATTAATAGTAAGTAATAAGCAAAAAACAAAAACAAAACAAAAACAAAACAAACAAAACAAAAAATATTTAAACTCGCAAAAAAATGAAAATATGGGTTGTATATTTAATATAACTGATAAAAAGTTCTAACAGATAAATGATTATCATAAGGGCAATTCCATAGAATTACGCAAGTCTCACTTCGCGGAGACCTCCGCGACGGATAAAAGTATTAGAGACGTATCGAGACGTCTCCGCGGCGTCTCTGCGACATTTTCAAAGCTGTGACAAAGCAGTTCAAAGAACTTCTCAAAGAGAGTTTGCGATTCATGAAAAGTTTCAAAAATTTGTCGCAGAGACTCTCCGAGACGTTTCATGAGTTGCGGAAACTACTTTGAGACGGCTCTTTGAAACTGCTTTGTCACAGTTTTTTGAAAAATGTCACGGAGTCGTCTCTAATACTTTTTATCCGTCGCGGAGACGTCTCCGCGAAGTGAGATATCACCATCAGTTACCGTGGAATTGCTCATAAGTAAAGATGTACATTGCAGTTGGTCCAGACATTGTTTCCGTACCTGAAGTGCCCGGTTAAAAAAATGTGTCGTCTCCTTAACAACCTAATGGCATACTAATATGCTATAGGGGGTGAATGATTGGAATGATCAGATGTTTTGTCAGTTACACAACTTTCAAATAATATTAATTCAATGGTATTTAACATCAAACTGATTGTGAGAACATTTCTGTCTTTGACTTCAGAAATTACAATCATAAATGAATTATGAAAATCAATACCAAAATAAAATCTTTGATGTTGAAATAATTCTAATAAATTCTAATATGAGTGAACAACATTTAATATTATTAACATGAAGAAGTGATTATACTAAAATAATTGTTTGAGTACATTGTTTAAAAAATTGGTGACCCTGTTATGGAGAGGACATTCAGTTTAACATTGCATTAGTGTGAGATACTGACATCTTTAGATGTAGATGGAAAATCAACATTTCATGATATTAAATGGAGGTATATATTGTGTCTAAGTGCCATAGATAGTGCAAGCCTCAGTGCTTCAGAATATGAAGAAAACCTGTTATGGAGAGGACACATTTTTAACGGAAAATAAAATCATTCAATTAACCAAGCAATAAATAGATATCACATATTTGATCATTGATATGTGACATGTCCTCATATGATATTCAATAATACTTGAGATAAAGATTAAGAATTTGGGCCCACATATCATTTTATCTCACTGCTGTCACCTCAGTGTTATGGAGAGGACAATTTTTTTTAACTTTAACGGAAAGGATACTTTTTACAAAAATATCATCACTTCCACATTTATTGGCCAAATTTGCCAATAAGATTAATGATGTAACATATATAGTCGCTATAGGCTACTAATAAAAGCATTGAAATTTCACACAACTTTCAAGACATTCGTATGATATAGTGAACATAATCAAAAATTAGGAAATGAGAATCCCTTTTCCGTTAAAAATGCAATATAAATGCTGATATACTCGAAATAAGTTTAAAGTGTTACAAAATTGAACTGTAGGTTTCTGTTGAAAAGGTCCATCAAATAAACCACGAACATGATATAATTGTAATTGTTTAAAAGATACAAATGAGGAAAAACACAGTTTTTTAAAGTGTAAACTTAACCTGAAATAGCCCAAAAATAGAGAGCTTGTTGTGAAACCGCATTATCAGGATTATATTCTCTATAAATCAGGGAAATGTTTGTGTGTTGTTATGTAAGCTTACGTAAGCAAATATTTTGGTAAAAAACTTCATAAATGAAAAGTCTAGAATTCATTGAACCACATTACAATAGTTCTCACAAACGTTTCCCCATAAGATTAATGTCTCTAATCATTTATTCAAGAGGAGGTCGTATATGATCGAGTCACCTCGGACAGGATTAATAAAATGTTTTAGTTTGTTGCAATTCATGCTTGCCAATTCTATCATGTGATGGCTCACAATATAATATGGAAATTAAGGGGCCGTCACAGTGAGGTCGTTCTATAACGTCCTTGCCCGTTCTTTAAAAAATTGCTGAACGGGCTTTGGTCCGGTTGGAACTTATAACTTTGAAAATAATTTGAATACGATACTATGCATTCATAAATAGTCCTCGTTACGTCAATTTCGTCTTTATCGCGTCCGCAATACGTTGTATCGCAGTGACGAGTAAACCGCTCGTTCACTCTAATACGGTTCGTAGCACCCAACCGTCATAAAAGTGTCCATGCTCAGCATGATAAAAGTGTGTACCGTTCGTAGTCAGTCTTCTCGTTCATGTAAGTTCTTCCCGTTTCAGGAGCGTTGTCAACACGTAAATTTTTAGAACTGGAAGCCAGTCGATTTTTTTTAACAACATCTTTAAAAAAATCGGACTGGCTTTCCGTCTTCTCGTTCGGGCCCGGTCCACCAAGTTCGTAACGGATTGTAAAACTTACAGGTCTGTACTAGATTGTAAAAGGCTGTACTAACGTTCAGTGCTTGTGTAAGCACTACCAAGACGTAGTGCGAACTAGTTCAGTGTGACGGGTTATAATGCGCTTCTGTGCTTTTTTTTTTTTATTTGTTTGTTTGGGGTCTTCTTTAGATCATGAATGAAGTTAAACAATCCGTTTAATGTAAAAAAATTATGTGGTGAAAACTTTCGAAAGAATATACCTTTTCAACATTGTATTCGAAATAGTACCAACGTAACCTTTGTTCAATATAAAATAAAATTTTAATATATAAAATCTCCTACACATTCATTTTCTAAAGGTTTTTTTTTTTCCAGCATAAAGAATTCACATCCACCTTTTGGACTGAATACAGACAACAACAAAGTGTATTACACGACAGTAAATGACTTGTAACTAACTGTTTTTATAGGGGGAAATTATTAGGTCGCCTCTCGCGGTAACACAAGCTGCGGTATGAACGATCTGCCCTAATTGGAGGCAAGAAAACGCTTTTGACGATTCTTGGTCACCGTGTGTGACGAAATTATGCAAATCTGTACTTTAATGCGATAATAACATTTAAAAATAACTGATTTAATGTTTATATTCATGCTAATAATTTGTGGCTATCATTTGTAAATATTTTTTGATATTTACAATATGCATGTTCAAGGTCAGAGGTCAAAAGAAGTGGGTCACGTGTGTGACTTCACAGAACGCATATTTGAAAGTTCAATTTCATTTTGAATTCCTTTGAGTTTTAATGATGAAATGTTCTTATGCTGTAGATATGCATTATGGACCTGTTAACCAAAAAATACCACTGGATAGGAGTCATCTCTTGAAATTTCTTTTTTTATCTATTATTTTGTATCATGAGGTGGGTCACGTGTGTGACATTTTAGTGGGTCAGCGTGTGACCTATGGCAAATTGTACAGAAAAATGAATAAATTATGTATTATTCAATAAATGTACATTTTGAGCAATTACTATATCCGCTGTGGAAAAAAAATATGACTCAACCCTAGTCAGTCAATGGGGTGTTTTTGGTAGCTGTCAAGACTGGGGCCATGATGCCCCCTTACAAGATCCTGGCTGTGATTGCGCGAGCGCGCCGAAAATTTGCACGATGGTAGTGTTTGATGTAACTACAAGAAAGCACTTTTAATTTTCCCTTAAATGATTATTTATTTATATGAATTAATTATTGCTAATTACGCATTGCATGAAGTCATAATTTTTGTTCTAATTGACAAACTACAGCTTCTGGAATGGTAATTTGTGCTTGCATAATCTTTATAGGAATACTAACAAGTGTATTTGGAAAAAATTTGGTATCGAAATAAATTTCTTATGTATTTCATGTTTTATGAATTTCTTATGTATTTCCTTTTTTCGACCTTTTGTTTTGTTTTGTTGTTTTTCTTTTTGTTGTTGTTTTTTTTTTCGCAAAAATTATTGCGAGAACCATTTAGGAGCATAAAATGCTAAAAAAACTAATTTCAGCCAATGAAAGTGAATATAATCAGAATTTATGACCGCCCCCACCCAGCGGGTCACGTGTGTGACCAATTTGTTTGCTAATTAATAATCAAATTAAAACTTGTCATGGATTCATATTTTAGTGAGATGCAAGTATATAAATCTAGCTTTGAAGAAATAATTATAATAATCCAGAGCCATGGTTAAGACGGGCATAAACTTTTTGTTTTTGGTTAGTTTGTGTGTGACATTTGAGGGCATTAATTTCCTAGGGTTGATAATCAATTTAACAACATTATTTTGGGGGTTGAGAAAGGAAAGAGGTAAATAATAATATAATGACAGTAATCCAGTAAGGAGGTCAGCATATCCATTCCAATCAGGGTTAAAAAATGATATTTCATGATACTGTTTTTCCATTAATGTTCATTTAGGTTAATTTATGCAAATGAGCATGAACAATTGCAAAAATCACGAAAAAAACATCAATTCATGAAACTTCAAACATTGCCTATTTGAAATATGCAGCTTAAAATAAAAAAGCAGAAATTTATTTGTCCACAAAAGGTTCACTTTCAAAGAATGGCCGAAAGCCTGGTCCTTTTTTAAGGCATGACCATAGTTGGTCACACACGTGACCCGTGGGTCACGTGTGGTGACCAATTTCAAAGTTAATTAAAATAAATTAACAGCTATCATGGTTCATATGGTGAGATGCAAGGCACATTATATCTAGCTTTGGAGAAAAATTGTAATAATAATAGAACCATGGTTTTCGGGGGCGTTAACTTTCGTGTTTTTGGTCGTAGTGTGTGACATTTGATGGCAATTAATTTCTTTAGTTAATTATCTTAAAACAATCAATTCAACACATTATTTTCATTTAAATTAAAGGAATGAAGTTAAACAAGGGTATAATGACAATAACAAAGTAAAGAGACCAGCATATACAATCAAGTCAGGGTCGAAACAAATGATATTTTTACGTACCATTTTTCCATTCAAATTTGCATGTTAATTTATGCAATGAGCATGAAAAATTTGTAAAATTTAGATTAAAAATGCATTCATGAAACTTCAGACAATGCTCTACATGAATGTGCAGCTAAAAACAAAAATGACAAACTTTATTTTTTCCAAAAAGGTTCACTTTTCAAAGAATCGCCTTTTGCTGGTAAAAAATTACCCAGTTGTTTGATAAAAATCACGTGGTTGGCCATCTATTAAATACTCTCTTCTCATGGTTCAGTGAACGAAATTAAAAGGAATTTGAGACGCGGGGTGTGGCACTGGTTTATGTTAGCTTGTGTATAAAGTACAAATCTCTACCAAAATCCATTTCATTATCGTTTGATCTCTACCAAACGGTGCCCTAACTCTCCCTCTCCTGAGCACCAAGGCTTCGTCTCAATCAGCGTATAGACATGATGAATGTCAGACGGGCGTGTCTTCGGTACTTGTACTCTTCTTCTTATTCGGTACAGTGAGAGGGCATCATGGCGAACAGGTGGTAAGGTGTGGGGACGGTAGAACTCCAAAATTTTTATTATTATTTTATATACAAATTATTAACTAGCAATCAGTTATTAAGCCGATTACGGATGACATGAATTTTTTCAGCCTTAATTCAGCCATCTAATATTTCTACATTATCTCATAACAGTTATATATAGGGTAGGGGTATATCCTTTGCTCGTGTCAGTCATCCATCATTTTTTTTTTTTTTTTTTTTTATCGATGGCAGGGGAGAAGTGTTGCAAAATGCCTGAATCGGTCTATATTTGAAATATTGCGCCTCGAGCACTCCGTATAGGGTGGATTTGGCGCATTACAAATTATATTTATTTCCTTCTGCAAATAAATAAAGATTGATGAGGTGATGATGATAATATAATTATAATACGATCGCAAATTTTTGCTGTGAGGGACCTGAAGATTTAGACGAGCAGCGTTTTGTTTTAACCATTTTGCACGTTATGTAAAGATGCATCTGTGCATAATCGTACAATTAAATCTAACAATCGTAATTCGTAATGATTGTTTTTCTGAATTAAGAAAGTAAGAAAAACACCCCGTCATTTTAAGTAGCTTCTAGAAAGTGCAAAAAGTAGGTTCCTGCATAAATTAGCAGACTTAATTGATATCGATTTATGTGTGTGTGTGTGGGGGGGGGGTTAGTACTACAGGCCTCAAGTCTTATAGATTGCATCTCACAGTAATACACCGCAGTTTTGGCAGTTTTAGCGCTATCGCGGCTGAGATCTAGGCAGGGGTGGGGTGGGGGCGGATCCAAAAATCAAAGTTGCGAGTGACGTGTTTTCTTGTTTTATTTATTGCATATTTTTTAATGGATAAAGAGAAGACCGAACGTGCCCCTAACTAGCGTTCCACGAAACAGTTTCGTGCAATCGTAGTTTTTCTCAACACTAATGATTCATTTTCTCTTCAATGCTGGCACACAGGTTTGTAAACCTCAGCTTGTATTATATCTGTGGAATGATTTAAATAAAATAAATAAAATCATTCACACCATAGCAATGCTTTTCATATAGAAAAACGGGGAAAGAGAATCTACTTTTTTAGTTAAATCAATGCTTTTTGAACTGTTGTATATTAGTTACATATCAATTCTACTCCACGTGAAATGTAAATCTAACGTATGACATTAATCTTAACATAGAGACGCGTCCATTATTTGAGGAGGGGGAACGCAACATTACATTCATGAGTTTAGTGGAAATACATGGCAGCTGAGCGGCGCAGAATGTCAACAAAACCCGCGCTAACGGCGGGAAGCGACCGATTGACAACTGCATGCAATTTATCTTAGCGTACAAAAAAAACTTCCCTGTCGGAAATGGTATTATCAGTCGATCCGTTCGAGGAAATTAGTCATGGATATGTAATAAATAATTGAACTTTTACATAGTTTCGTAGGTAGATGCTTCAGACCAGATTGGGGAAAGAGACATTATGGCAAGCCTATAACAACATTGTGCTAAAGTTGTAATCAGAATCTTATTTCACATAGATTGATGTTCCTAACGATATTGATATAAATAGTGATCTTGTCACATCTGCGAAGACGCCGTCCACATGCGATATGCATGCGATATGCGGAAATATTGACCCATCGAGTAAAGATTTGTTTGTGAAATGCAAAGTGACAGGACTTTTTTACCAATCGAAATGAAAGTACCAATTTGGAGCTGAGAATAAAGCTTTTAAAAACGTTGTTGATCATTAAGGTGTAATATAATTATGCGTAATCGAGGAAGATGACTATGCAGCGAATGAGCTATTTTGATAGCAAAATTGGCCATATTGTAAGGAATTTGCTCTTACTAGGATTTCGAATTGAACGGTGACAGGACTTTTTTTTTCCCTTTGCAATAAGTTATTCCTATTTTTGAAAAATTCAGCCTCGTAGCGTACTTATTCAATGTGATCATTTTTGTGAAAGGTAGTTGCTCGCCATAATCAAGAAAACAAAGTGAAAAAACTGGTGCAAATATACAAAAAGTCAATGCCGCGTTCGCTTTGCGTAGAGTGATAGCGCCCTCTTCCCCTTAAGTTTACAACTAGAATTGATATGCTGCTGTAATTAATAGGCAATATTGTTGTTACTGTTGTTATTATTATTATTATCATCATTGCTCTTATTGTTATTACATTGCGCCTATTTATTACATCATTATTTTTATTATTATTATTATTATTATCATTATCATCACCGTCGTAACGATATTATTATCATTTATTATTATCATTATTATTATGTTGATTAATTTTATCATCAAAATAGTCATTATCATCATTGACATCATCATTATTATCATTATTATTCATTATACAGATGCACGATTGACTTCTACTATCGATGGATACACCGGTGTGGTCCAAGTTAAAGTCGGACGCACTTGGTATAAGATCTGCAACTCAAACTTTAACCAAGCAACGGATGGCAAGGTGGTGTGTAACCTAATCCATCCTGGTAGCACTGCTGCCACTAGGCCCTCTGAACAATTACGAGGATTTTTCGACGATGCCAGCTTTAATTTTCTTGGGTGCGAAGGGGATGAGACAACACTCAACGAATGTCTCGACAATTATAACCAAGGCGTTGAAGATTTGGTTCCTTATTGTAACAGCTATGACCGAGCAACTGTGACATGTGTTAAAGGTAAGCATAGCTAAGCATCTACAGCTTGCATAGGAAATAATTATTAGAACAAATCATATTAAGCTCCTATAATTATATGATTGGTCTAATAATTACTCCCCAAGCTGTAGGCCTATTACAGGCGCGGATCCAGGGGGCAGCAGACCCCCGCCCCCTCCCTCCCGTTGCAAAAAAAAGGGGGGAACCGAAAGAAAATGGACGAGCGGGCAGATTGACTCCCCTAAACTTACCCCTATGGCTGATACATGATGACCTCTTTGATGGCCGAAGGCAAAAAAAAAAAAAAAATCGACCAAAATATGATGAAGTTATGAATATTCAAAGTTTTGATTCTGTGACGTCACATGCGAACTGATCTCCTCTGTGTTATGTAGTGTAAATTCCATAAAATGTCTTTTTTTTTTCAGAAGAAATAATTATGTCACCTGTGCGGTCGATATACCTTCAAACATAATTTATGTTCATATACATGACTATATCAAATTGACCCATTCCTTTATCAAGAACCATGACAAAAAGACAAATTTACGGAATTTACATACACAACCAATGGGAGGGCTGCTCGCACGTGACGTCACAGAATCAAAACTTTACATATTCATAACTTCGCTAATTTTTGTTCTATTTTCTTTAAACTTTCACTACTATTTTTCTATTATTTTTCTTCATTTTTTAAGACCAATAAAATTCCAGGGTGAACTTCCCCTTTAAAAGAAGAAATTTCACCGAAATCAAATAATAGTACAGGAATTTCTTTTGTTTTTGTTTTGTCTTTACAGCTAAAAAGAAGGAGATGGATTTGGAGGAAGATCTCGAACTCCGGGCTGCCGAACTTCTCCTTCAACTCCTAAAGGCTAAGAAGTAGTCCTATTACGATTCTATCGGAACGGGCAAGGTTAAGGGTCCTATTAAGATTATATCGAGGGAAAATAATCCTTAACATAGTTATTGTCTCCAAGTTATATAACATTATGCTTTCACATTTAAATTAGAATACCATGCAAGAATGTCAAATCTGCTATTTCCTGACGATTAACAAAATAGATACAATAATTTTGTTAATATAGTTAAGTGGCATACATCGTATATCATATCATCATGATCGTGCAAAGTTTAAACACTATCTCTTAGTGTTCAAACAATTATCAAAATAAATATATTCTACCAGGAACTCATAGAGAATCAATACTACTCCTTCAGTGACATTTTTATTTGATGTTAAAGAGTTGTTTTGTTTCTTTATTTATTTGTTTCTTTGTTTGTGTTTTTTATTCAAGTCTGACTGTCTCTCCCAACTCAGGCAGCCAACCATACACGTGTGCTCGTTCCGATTTTTAGAGATACCCCAGGCCGATTTTTAGAGATACCTACTGGTTTTTGGAGGGGATCGGAAGCCGTGTCAACATTACCACCCCCCCCCCCTTATTACAGGTTTTTGGAAGGGAAACTGCATCAAAATTACCCCCTATTGCAGGCTTTTGTGGGGGAGCTAGCAAAATTACCCCCTTATCACAGTTTTTTTTTTTCTCACTATATTCGGGACCCTATATCAGGATTTTTTTTTAAAGTCATCATGTTTTTCAATGATTTTCAGGACTTTTTTTCTATACATGAGTCACTAATATTAGGGTTGGGCAAATAATTACTTTTTCCTGAGAAGTTATATCAAACAAGTTGTTTCTATAGTCAAATTTGATGTAGAATCCAAAACTGACAATTATTTTTGTCTACGATGATGTCTGACGTCGCTAAAGTGCAAAAAACCGAAATAGTGTATTTTTCCCATTCATCACACACTTTATAGGTATAAACCGGTTTTATTTTGTTTCTTTATGGATTTTGATTGTCTAGAAGCTCAAATCTGACAATTTTATCATGACCTAATGTACCTAATATGTGTTATAGGTGTTATTTAGTGATTTTGATATGATGTGATTTTTGCTCGATATTAACTAAAACTAACTACCAAACTACACTAACAGTCAACTTAGGTAGGATCAATCATGTTGGATTAATCATGTTGGGTTCCCCGACATCCAAAATCCATATAAAAACGTAATAAAAGTGGTTTATACCTATAAAAAGTGTGATAATTGGGCAAAATACGCCATTTCAGCGGCCATTTTGATTTTTTGCACTTTAGCGACGCAAGACGTCATCTTACGCAAAAATAATTGTCATTTTCAGTTTCTACATCAAATTTTACTATAGAAACAACTCGTTTGAAAAAAAAAATTGAGATTCGCCCAGCCCTACTAATATAATCATTTCACAAGAAATCGGGAACGAGAATACGTGTATGGTTGTCATATTTTTTGTCTAATCTCTGAGAGATACGACACCCTTATGATTATCATAAGTCAGTATTCTGAAAACTGTCTTTTCTCTGTCATATCTTTGTACGTACACGTTTTCCCGGTCAAATTTTGCTTGTGTGTGTGTGTGTGTGTGTGTGTGTGTGTGTGTGTGTGGTGTGTGTGTGTGTGGCTTTTTTTCTGTGTGTGTTCAATTGAAGTCTATTCGAGTGGCCAAATGAGGAAATAAACAGACATAAAATACAACCAATAAATAAACACAATTATATAATTATATAACAACAGAAAAAAAAAAAAACAAACAAGCATAGAAACAAACAAATAAACCACAAGACGAGGACAAAAATTTAAGTCCAACATTGAGTGTCCTAAAATAAGGGAATAAACATGCAGACATGAAATTCACAACAAAATAAACAAACAAACTGACAAATAAGTAAAATAAGCAACAAATTGACAACCAAATAACCGAAAAGCACGGGTACAAAAGAAGCATATCAAACAATACAACAAGATCAAGGGCAACAAATGGAGTCACACTTTGAGGCAAAAAAGGTGAAATTAAACAGACATCATAAACACGCAGAATAATATAACAAGAGCAAACAACAATCTCCGTAAAATTTCAACAATCCAACAAACACAAGCAAGAGTATTCCCCTTAGATAAGGCCGTATTCTTACAAGACTTCAGTTAGATTTATCAATGGGCATTATATTGAGTTCCGTAGACGGCCAGTGCTTTCAAGGGAGCAGGAGCGGTCGTTGCTAATGCCGACTTTGGCCTTGGGGATCGCCGCATGATCACCAGGTGGACCGGGAGTCAGCCTTCTCTGGCGCGGCGCATGCCAGCAGCATTCGATATGGCACGGTGGGATTCATGCGGGCATGTTGCAGATTACTTGTTGTGAGCAAGGCCCTGTTTCTACTTTTGGCAGTTGTGGGAATTACAGAATCAATCGCATTTAATACTCAGTTGTTGCAACAGCGCCATCTATGGCCATAAAGATTGCTTTTCATGAAAACCAAAATTTGCCATATTTGTAAAGATTTTAGACATTCGAAAGTATATGAATATGACCTGTAAAAGTAAATCGGAGTTCTATTAGTAAAATAAATGACTCAGTTTGAAGCTAATAATTATGCGTTACACTTCAAGGGAATTGAAGAAGGCAACCCTGACCTATCATCGCTGTGTATAAAAGCTTTTTTTTTGACTATTATTTCTTACTAGTGTAAAGAACGTTTATAAGCACCTTTCGGCAAATGTTAATGCATCCCACGGCATTCTAAAAATAGTAAACGTTAAAAATCGGATGCTTAAAGCATTAAGATAGAATTGCATAATTTTATTGAGGTTGGAAGTGAAAACTTATACCAAAATGTCCTCCATGGTCGCTTTGTTAGAAATTGTAATTGCTTTTCTTTTGTAGTTCGATAAAGTTTGAAATAAAGCAATGATAAAACAACATAAAACAAGATCATGAAAGAACATAACCCACTACCAGATCAATTCCATTTTATAATCATCACCCTTTCTCTTTTCTTATTTTTTTATTTTTATTTTTTTAAATCGAAATTTTCTCTCCCTTCCTTTTCTCCTCCTCTTTCTTTGTCTCCTTTGTATATTTCTCTGTCTTCTCTCTACTTTCTCTTCTCTCATTATTTTTTTATTTAAAATGTATTGCCCGAATTGTTCGA
>CALNVZ010000218.1:40882220-40912322 GCA_940671915.1 Paracentrotus lividus | reverse complement strand
GGGGGGGGGTAATTTATGAGTAAATGTTTAAAAATTTGAACAACTTACTGGTAAATTTTCACTCTCCTTCTGCAATTCGTAAGCTTGAATATTAGGCCCTGGAAACAAAAGATATTAAACAAATAAAAATTACAAAAATGAACACTTTTATTATTAAACCCTATTCAGACTGGCCTTTTCAAGAGGAGATTTTGACTGGGACTCCCCCTTGAGATCTCGGCCGCGGATGGTCCGATTGCCGTGAAATTTTGCACGAACGTCGCTGCACATGTAAAGGGTGTCGCTGATATGTTTTTTTTGAAAAAAAATTTCACATATTTAATTTATGCTAATTTATGCATGCTCACATATGCAAATTAGATGCTTTTTTATTGAAATCTTTAATATTTCATTAATAAATATAGTTATGAAGCCCAAATTTTTTCTAAAAGTTGCTGAGTAGCATAGACAACAGTATTGAATTGACAAATTCAGAAATTTCAAATTAATTCTTTTGTATTCTATTGTTTTATGAATTTCTTATGTATTCTATTATTTTTATTTCTTTATATATGTATTTCTTTGTTTTTGTAATTTTTTATGCTTGAGAAATGTATTTTGATCAATATAAAGACAAATTTAATTAATCAAAAGGCTCAGATTCATTAAATCTTCATTTTCTTAATCTTTATTTTCTGTTCATGCCAGAGTCGTAGCAGATGCGCCTTTACAACTGAGGGCAAGAGACAGTTTTGTTTTCAGCTTCATCTGTTTTTCATGGCTTTTCGGAATCTATTACTGCAATCTGGCTATAGGCAGCAGGTAAGAAGGCTGGGCTACTACTCAGGCGTTTTTTTTTTTTATTTTTTATTTTTGTATTTAGACTAATATCATATCCATTTCCCATTTCTACAGAAGCATGAATTTGTTCAGATTTTAGTGGTTGATTCGGATCGAAATTTGCAAAAGTTTCAAGCTCTGCAAAATACATTCTCTTAACGGTAAATGACAGCATTAATTGGGGGAGGGGGGGCAACTTTAATGAATTTTCATGCTTTAAAAAAAGTGGTTTGTTGATAACAATTCACTAAAATTCTTAGACAGCATTGGTTGGAAAAAAAATGGATAGATAATTAATCCTTGTAGCAGAGTAGTGTAAAAGTTATTATACAATGTGGCGTAGAAATATTCGTAAGCTATATGACCAATTTGTTTGTGTGTGGAAGTAATTTTCCATGGTGGTTTGGCAGCTGAAATTAAACTATTAGTTGAATTCGATTGAGCATTTATTTGGGTACACCTAGATCTATGTTAAAACACACCTTTGATTATTCTACCATTGAATTTCAATGTAATTATATTTCAGCTTTTCTAAGAATTAATCGCTGTCAGGCCAGTTACTTTTTTCTTATATAGAATATCTTAAATTCACTTTATTTATCAAGAGTAACATCAAAATGTTTCTTTTACAAAACATGTAACTGTAGCATGTATGTCTGTACACGATGAACCACTTTGCAAACTTGCACTTCAAACTTTGGGACATGTATGGAATATAATTAAGTTCAAGTTTGATTTTTGTTTGCTTATTAGACATTGTAAATAGCGTTCATGATTTTGGCAATTGTCAAAAATAATTATTGAAGTTAACTTTATGTTTAATTTTTTATGGCATTGAAGCTAGTGCTGCAATCCCCTGCAAGCCCCCCTGTTATTTACATGTAGGGCTTCAATCTGCACCAAAACAAAACCTTCGCTGGGGGGATTTTTGGGATGAATTATTATTTTGAATGCATTATGGATGGTGAAAAAATATAAATTTGGCATTGTATATATTCATAGAGAAAAATAGTTTAGGCTGACTTGTATTTTTGAATGTAGTTATGGATTGTAGACAAAAATATAAATCTAATCTCTTTTGGGCCCAGGAAATGACCTTTCCAAACCCTATGGTGTCTGTAAATTCTGTTTAGGTGGCCTAAATTAAATACATGAGGTAGACAGAAAAACTGTGTTTCGTTGGTTTTTCAATGCCTCCAAACATTCAGCAGGAAGTGAATCTCATTGCATTGCTTTATTTGCTGTTAGTGATCAGTAGAAGAGAAGGTACAGTCCATGTTTAACATTGGAAATCTTAACGCTCATTCAGATTTTGTGGAATCGCCTAAAGCAAAATGCTGGATTTAGCCTATTATCATTCATGTATATTGGGACTATAGTGTAGTAGAAATTAAATTAATATTAATATGAAAATTGAAATACATGTATTTCCTGTGTGAATTTTTGATATCATTGGCCATCCATAATTTCCTATAAATTCAACTTTATGTACGTGGTAGGCCAAATTATTAGAACCGCATAAGCATATTTAAAATGATTTTAATAATTTTTCATTCAGTTGACCATTAAATACCTATAAAAATGGTGTGGAATGTCCGTGAATAATCACAATATGCTTTAAAAACTGATATAACAAAGCAATGCGTTGGGAACCTTCGGACCTCGCCCCCAAGTTGCCCTTTTATGTCATTCCACAACAATTGTCAAAATTTAAATCTTGGCGCCAGCTGTTCAGGATCAAAGGCATAATACATATAACATTTTAAGGCCTCATTCTACAAAGTATGATATAATTCTGAAAGGAAATTTCGCTGAGGATGTCAAAATGGGCATTCATGGACAACACAGGTGTGAAGTAGTTGACATCTTATGAATGCGGATCTTTAAAATTATTTTTGAAGGGCCGCCAATTTTTTAATTCAGGGCCCGTATCTAGTCTTATTGTTCCAATGACCCTTAATATTTCAAATATTTGAGATTGGCTTCAATAAGCGGAAATTCCTTTTAAAAAATATAGCATTAGCAAGGAGTGTCTTCGTTAAATTTTTTAAAATCGCTTACTTCAATGGGCATGGTTATTTTGGCTCATACTAACCACCAAGGGTGGGGCAAATCCACTCCCATTTGACGTAACCAAATTTGCTGAAACGACTTGTACATGTAGAATGTATTTTGGAGGTAT
Source organism: Paracentrotus lividus (assembly GCA_940671915.1). NCBI lineage: Eukaryota > Metazoa > Echinodermata > Echinoidea > Camarodonta > Echinidae > Paracentrotus > Paracentrotus lividus. Next base: position 40,909,321 of record CALNVZ010000218.1, on the reverse strand, counting down.
ATTAGCAATAAATGAAGCCTGCTAAGTTTCTACTTGCACCTCACATACTTTTTGAGACAATCAGGCATATGTATCTTCGCATTTTAATTTTTTGTATTTGGACTATATGTTTAATACATCAAGTCTATGGGGAAATCAAAAGCGCAAGCGCAACTATTTTTAATACTGCTGGCGGCATTACCAGATGGTCGAAACTACCGTAAGACGCTATGCTGAAGAAGTCATGAAAGCTCATCATGGCACACAAAAGATATTTTTATTGATTTCGGCAAATGAACTAGGGCATGATAATTCTCCATATGGTCTTTGTGTAGGTTCAGGTGTATCTACATAATTTTGGCGCGACACTGTAGATATTGGACAAGATTCTCGCAATTATTTAAATTGCTATATTGATGAACTGAAATCATAAATGAAATGCATTTATTCGCTTAGGAAGGATTAAACCTACTGTCAGTGACTGGGGGGTATCAGAATTTGACCCCCCCTGTAAGAAATTCACGCGATTCTGCCGCGCAACACGCTGCTTGGCGATTCCGCGACCGCGGCGTTTGTGACTTTTTTCTTTCAAAGTGTCGCTAGCAACTTTTGACACCGATAAGTTATATAAAATATCGGATACATGCCGCGTTGTCGGGGCATTATGCGATCGCATACATTATGTAATCGGCCATGTCAGGCCGTCTGACACGGAAATATGCTGCGATTTGCTGCGGTTTGTGTAAAAATTACTAGCATTTTTCTTAACTTGCCTAGTATTTTCTAACTTGAGGCTTTAATAAGCACTAGATTAATTGTGTCTTCGAGGTCCTTTTTAGATTAATTAAATTTTTGTCTTTATATTGATCAAAAGTTACATTATCAAAAGGCATAAAAATAACAAAAAGAGAAATTACCATATATACAAGAATAAACAATAATAGAATAGCATAAGTAAATTCAATAAAATCATTATGATACAAAAGAATTTAAATTTGAAATTCTGAATTGTCAATTCGAATACTGTTGTTCTATGCTACTTACCTACACTTTTAGAAAATTTGGGGCTTCATAACTATATTTATTCTGATGAAATATTAAACGATTTCATTATAATAAGAGCATTTCATAATTGGGCATTATGATGATGCATGCATAATTAGGGCATAAATTATTTATGTGATATTTTTTATCAAAAAAAACATATCTAGACGAGCACCCTTTACATGTGCAGCGAGTTGTGAGCTGCAAATTTCATCAGGACAATCACGGACCAATCGCCGGTCCTGAGATTCCAGGAGGGGAGTCCAGTCAAATCTCCTCTTGAAAAGGCCAGTCTGAATAGGGTTTAATTAATAAAATGTGTTCATTTTTGGTAATTTTATTAATTTGTTTATATCATTTGTTTCCAGGCCTAATATCAGTTACGAATTGCAGAAGGAGAGTGGGAAAATTTTACGCAGTAAGTTGTTAATTTTTAAAAAAACATTTACTCATAAATTCAACCGGAACCCCTGGCACCCCCCACCGAAAAAAAAAAAAAAAAAAAAAAAAGATCTTATCGGGCCTTTGGAAAAAGCAAAGCGTCATCAGATGCCAAAATACCAGTACAATATCGCACTGACCTACTGACTATAGCAGTAGTAAGAGTTAATAAAGCCTTTTGTTAAGATTGGTATAAAAATGCTTAAAAATGATGACGATCAGCTTGGAAAGTTGCCAAATAGCTGTCTGAAATTGTAAACAGAGGCTTTGGTAAAACAATATATGTGTCAAAATGGCATTCGGTTCACTGAGGAATGTCGAATTTATACTTGAATAGCTCATGAATGTGACAGGTGATATTGTTTATTGATCATCATGTATAATGGATATCAGGCAACCTTCAAACAAGAGTCTACATACAAAAAGACTGTCTTGTCGTCGAGAACGTTTCAGTGCCAATGTTGGGTGTAAATCATAGAACAATAGATAACTGTGAATGCTATACAATAGTTTCTTCTTGATTTTACATTCATTTTCAATAAATCATTTTCTTAATGTGAAAGGCGTTATGGAATTGACATGTAATTCATAAATAATATTTTTACGGCATGACGCATGTCAATCTGATATGTTTGAAACACTCACAGTAAAAGATCATCGGTTCTCTTCATTATGACAACAACTGCTAAAAACTGAAATTTGAAAAATAATTTGTTCTTTTGAAATTGGCAACAGACATTTTCAGGCTAGTTAAACCTTGGGGTATAGGAAGTTTATTTTAGGCATGGTCATCTATGCATATAATTAAGATATGGTGCTTTAAGTACCAATAAAACATGTACTATCTCTTTTAGCAATTATATTTGTAGTTACTAATATTGTCTTGTTTTAGCAATTTGCAAGTCTGAATATGTTTTACTCAATTAGATGCGGCAGCTATAAATTCATTGTTTTTCTGCTAGTAAGAATGCCAAAACTGGCTATACATGTAGCATCTAATGTATGTCAGCTTACCCCTGCTTGGGCTCATCATATGTGGTGCCGCTTTCTAGTGACTCTATTGAAGAATTTGAAACTTTTCCTAGTATAATAGAGTCAGAGGCAGATGCCTAGAGCTAAGCACTGTAGCTAGATCAGAATGTACATATATTTCTGTTCATTCTCCCTCGGTTGTAGCAAGGAGGTCCATCGCAATTTAGAGCATTCATGTTGTTGTGAAGGCTGTAGTCTGATATAGTTTTGTGAACCGCTGTCCTGTTGTTATTTTCACAGGCACTCTGGTATTGCACAACAATTTCACTGGCCCATGTAAGGTTATTTGAAGAGTATTGAAAACTCACCCAAATTCTGATGAAATTTTGGCTCCTATGAATTTTCCAAACGAGTTACAAAATTGCAAAAGAATAAGCAATTTTAGAAAGGGAAAATAATTTAAGTTTGTGAAGATTTGTTAGTATGATTCATCGCTGATGTTTTAGTTACTTTTTTCATTTCATTTTCAATTAGCATAGAATTTACAATGATTTTTATTGTTACATTGACCTTTGCATTAAGATTTCATTAAAGGGCAGTAAATTGAATGTAGATGATAGAAACAGCATAATGGGCAATTGTACGTCGTTTTTATTGGACTACATTAACTACTGATCGAATATCGTTCTAACCATTATTTCCTGTAGTCTACATGATATGTAGGAGACTTGGGTAATTAATGGCCCCCTTTTTCTAGCATTTCCCTATTACAACCATTAATGAAAAGGTCAATAATATTCTAGATAACGTAAAAAATACAGTCAGATATAATATTCAAAGGAAGAGTATAACGCTGTGACTGTCTGGGGCTATAGTAACCCACGGGTTAGGGTATTTTATGGCCCTTTATCGTCATGCATGTATAATTGAGATATTATCGAATACTAATATAATTATAAGGGGCAATGTATAATAAATGTTGTTGGATATGCCAATAACACTTGTCAACTAACAACAATAGATTATTATCAACTAATGTGGTTCAGGCCAAAATGTTGAAGATTTTGCATTCATAGCAATATGAGTACATCATGTATATGTATTGTACATAATCATACAAGTAATGTCCCGATGCCCAATATACACTGTTTATGCATGGGGGCCATAATATCACCCAAGTGAACTTTTCAATTTTATCCCTCTTTACAGCTCTACTATTGAAGTATTCAGGTGGAGTTTTTCTTGTTGTGTTTGTTACTCCTATTGTTTCTGTTTCAATCAAACTTTCATCTTAATGATTATTAATTAATGATATCACACCCAAATAAAAGCAGACTGTGCCACTTTCCAACGAACAGATTGTGATTGCCGTGCAGTAATTTGGCTCCCTAAGCACAAATTGAAGTACACTGTAAATGGCTTATTTTTCTCATATAATAGTGAAGAGTTTAGCTAGGCATGTGTAAAAATTAATTATCATTGAGTAATGCAGCAAGAATTATAAGCTAGCTCTCAAGACAAGGGCCATAATTACCCCGAGTCCCCCTATACATTTGGACAGAGAGAGATATTGTCAGTTGATTGCAAGCTGGTGTACATGTACATATATACCAGATTGTGAGTTGACGATCAGTATATATATAGGACCTCAAGTTAGATTCATTGGGAATGCAATACACATTTTATGGCTGATTTACAATTTGAAGTGCTCCAGGAGACTCATCTGGTTTAAGGGGGTCGGCTAAATTGCATTGTGGGCAGGGAGGGTGTAATTTTTGTAGACATGTATGCAATATGAATGAGGTATTTCAACTCTGTCAGGACAGGTTTGAGAAATATTAGGTTGCCTTACAAGTCAGCATTATGTATTAAATATCATTTGACCCGTTTATTCAAATTATGTGGGAATTATACACATGATGTGTCTTTATATGTTTGCAAAAATAAAAGTACTCCAAGGACCTTCATCTACAGCTGTATTTGTGAGGGCAGGGTCGATGATGCATTTGTGGCAGGGAGGGGTGTAAGCAGAGCGCGTAAGTATATTGCAATATAATGAGGTGTTTCAATTCATGATCGGGGACAGGTTTAAGAAATGATTAGTATTTGGCCTCTTGAAAATTAATACATGTATGTTAGCTAGCATATTATGCAAAGAATCATGTTCAACTATCATTTGACCCTGTTTCGTTTATATGTCCTAGATGAAAAATACAACATCATATTGAACTTTAAGTGAAATGTTTGCAAGAAAAAGGTACCTCCAAGGACCTCATCTGTTGTGAGGGGTTGGGATGCATTGTGGGCCTGGGTTAGTAAATACATGCAAATATGAATGAGATGTATAAAGAGGGGGTTAATGATGCCTTATGGGAAGGGAGGATTACAACATGTATTATGAATGAAGGTAATTTAACTTATAATGGCAGCTCAATATCGTGATGTGCCTTTTCATGGGATGTCGGCTTTTAAGCTTTTAGTGTAATTACATGAATGTGTACATACAGTGAGGTGATTTAGAGTAGATTTACAGATATTTTGTTTGGAAGCTGTATTGAATATTTGAGGCAACTGTATGCAACTTTTGAAAACATGGATAATTAAGCTCAGTTTTGCGAAGGTTTGTAATGGCTGTACATGTATACTACATGTACCTTTGAAGAATAGTTTTCTTTCCTTAAGCACAAGTTAGTTCCATTTTACTTTCTAAATTTCAAGTTGGCTTCATAACTGAGTCTGAATTGTAACAATAAAGACACTCCTGCTACAGGTGGATTGGTTGCCATCTATTGTTTGCTAGTACTGTAATTGAGATGTCATTAGGCGCTGCTGCACTAGCTGGAGCTAAAAAAATAGTGCGCTGATTTCGTGGATCGAGAAAAACCTGAAAAAAAGAAACAGGTGCACTAGCTTCAAGCTATTTAAAAATTTTGCATTAACAACCTGACTTGACCTTGAACAAACAAGCCCGATGTGTATTGTGCAACTGGTAACTACCGCTAGCGTAGTTCCACAATTTCTGATTAGCTTGAGCTAATGCACACGCGCAAAATACAGGGACCGCGGAGCGGGGGGGGGCTGCAGCCCCCCCCCCACTTTTTCGCACAACGTGTACAAAACGCAAAATGACCATACTTTTGTGATTTTTAGACTGTTCAGCCCCCCCACCCACCCTTTCGGCTCAGCCCCTCCACTTTCAAAACGCTCCGCGGCCCCTGAAATAGCGCTATTTTATGCTAATACCCCAAACCAGCTTGAGTTTTTTCAAAAAACTTATATGCTCGGGTTTAGATTCCTCAAATAGCGCGCTACAATTGACCACAGAGCCAGGATCTGCTATGATCGAGAGTACATGTAATTCATCAGATCACAATAACCGTCGCTATTTGAAATAGCTGTAGCTAGTGCAGCACGCCTATTGTCAAAGCTGTGCAGTAGACCGGGAAGATATAATCTACAGTGCAGTGAGGCAATCACAGGAAATTTCAATGTCTATGACTACCGTTATTAAAGCTTAATTTTTGTGGTCATGAGATTAGGAAGTGAAGTGATTGAGAAATGTTGAATAATTCATAGGCTGTGAGGTTTTGGAATCAACAAAATGAATAAGAAATTGACCAATCGTGCGAGAGTAACATGTACATGTTTCTGCATGCATGGGACTACACACAAATGTTCGGCACAAAATTTCAACGTTTTTGTTTATTATGGCTAGTATTGTATTTGAAAGCAATCTTTGCACTGCATCTTTCTTTTACGATATTCTACTCTAAATACCATGAAAATAATTTGACAGCTCACAATAGTTTCGTTCACCTTTCTCACTAACTATAGATTCTCTTTAATTGTACATGAGGTTTCAATACAAAAAGTAACTTAAAATTACTGTCAAATTAGACTGCACGTAATTTTTAGAAAGATCGGCATTCATGTTTTTGGAGAAAAAATATATTTAATCAAAAGGAAAAGATATCATGTATCTCCAACTGTAAATGAAAATTAATAAATATTTCATTTCATTATTTTTCAAATTTTTCTTCTACTTTGTCTTTACACAGAATGGTCCTTTTGAGTTGCATCACCTATACTGAACAAATTCATAAATCATTATGGCTTACACAGCAATAGAAGTGAGCGATGCATCAGTAAAGATATCTCTGGGTTTCCATATTCAAAATATAGAGTTGTAGATTTTCAAGGGGGTGGGGATGCGAGAGCAACAAAGTATATTGGGGCTAGGGCAATTTGAAAGATTTTTTTTTAAATTGCCCTAGAATGAAAAAAAAAAAAATGCCACAAGCCCCATACCCACTTGAGTTACATGTAGTTTAAAAATCATAAACCTATTTGATTAAATGATGATTTATATATCTGCTTTCTAATTATTGTGTAAAGAATGAATAATACTAAATAGATGAAGCTTTAAGATGTATGTTTATGAATGATTTACAATTCTCCTAAATTAAATTGAGGGCTCTTTATTCTATAATCACCTCCTCATATGAGGTAGACTTTTCAATTCATATTATGCTTGAACAAAATCTCAGGAATGAAAAAAAAAAAACGGTCACCAAAATTTTACCAAAAGGGCATATACATGTATTTAACAATCAAGTAATATCCTATTAACTATGAAATATTGAACAAATTTGCTAATATTGGAAGTACAAAAGGACATAATGTAAGTTTAAACCGCCATATCCTTTAACTGCTCTCAATAATCTCATTTCAGCCGAGCGTTTCAAAAGCCATTCAACGTGAAGTCATGTTGAGGGGGTGGCCCAGGATAGCAGTCAAGATAAACTCAATACATCCCCTACAACAGAACCAGGAGCTTAGCTGTGAAAAGGTATAGCATATTACATGAATGTATGAGATATGCTCTATGTGACATACTGTATCCGTGATCAACTGACCTATGTAAATCTTAAAACTTTAAAATAGAATGTCTAACTTAACGCTACACTGTTATATATATAATAATAATCTTTATGTTTAAGCAAAGTGATGTCAGCGAGTTGCCAGTAATGTGTTAAAAAACTTTTCTTTCATTAATTTCTCATGAATTTATGGATAGATCATAGAAGGAAAGAAATTAGGATTCTATAAGATAGCCTACATGTACATATTTAGATGTGTTAATCCTGATGTATTCTTTGTCTCTCAAGTAAATATTTGCAGAGAAAAATAACAACAATTCTGTCATTTTACACCAAGATAGGCAACTCTGCTGAAGCATTTTGCTGTAAAAATACAGTTATGTTAACAGTGAGTAATAATGTCTACTTACTCTAAAAACTATGTCACAACCAATACTAATAAACCCTTCATTGTACATTCTAAGAGTGTGTTCAATGTCCAGTTTCAAATTTATAGCCCACATGAATCATGATACAAACGCAATTACAAAAACGGTGATATAAAGAACAAAGAGGTGTTCATTGTCCCCCATCCCCGGTCGTAAAAATAAACGTATTTCAAATCTCAATTTAAATTTAAACGCCGAAATATTAAACGCCGAAAAAGATGCGTTTACAAACACAATCAGCTTCAATTTGACGACCTTGAGCATCGCGATTGCAGAATGCGACATGAACAGGATTGAGTTTTCAAAGTGTTTAAATGTGCTCTCGCAATAGAAGCTTCCGGTGCAATTGAAAAAAGGAGAAGATATTTGTGTTTTGGAGAGTGGGGAATTTAAAGACGATCGACGTATAAACACGTTAAATTTGGACACTGAACGGTGCACCGCTGATCGCGTTTGTTTTTGTGTTTGTGATTGCGTTTTGTATCATGATTCATGTTGGCGTATAAATTTGAAACTGGACATTGAACACACTCTAAAATGAAATGAAGGCTGGAGCAATGTTGAGCGCACTCTATTACAGATTTATCAATAAAATAGGTACAGGTAGCAAGCCATATTGACCCATGCATGTCTTGCACTTAACTTTTTATTTGAATTATCAGCCGGCAACAAGGTAAAATTGGTTGCCATCAAGGCAACATTTGTATGCCGTTCATTATTTGCATTGTTGCCAGCAGGATGTTTGGTTGTCATTGCAACCCAGATAAATGTTCATGTTTTTATCTGAAGTGGAAATAATGAATTGAATTGAATTGAATTTCATTATCCTGATAAGGCAAAATGGGATTCGGTTCCACTACCACAATGGAGTACCGTACATATACCTGGGCTGTGTGTCACCAAGTCATTCATGTTTACAAATTACTTTACGAATGACTAGCTAGTGATCAGTTCTTGTGCTAAATTATAAGCACATAGTATAGCACCCAAGAGCATCTCCCAGTCCTTTGTAAAATCTTTTGTAACTTGACGAATGAATTGGGAACACCCCAGAGATAGTTTTGCTCTTCATATTGTGCAAGCAAACCTAAAGGTGCAATTTCATGCATTATTAATTTCTATTCAGCAAACCTGCCAAAATATTGGACGCACATTCCATGATAATGCCAAAGAATGTGTAATTACAAAACTTTGTTTTAATGCCTGATTGCATACATGAATGCTGATGGTACATTGTACAAGCATGTTATTAAGATGAATTATTCATGGTGCTTTGGGCACTGGAATCTGGTCAAATTCAACCTAAGTTTGCAGAGCTGATAGGGTTTGCTCATTGCGACATTGATCAGTATCCAAAGTTCTATAGGTAAAATTATTGCTGGAATATTATGCAAAATAACAATGTATGGGTGGGGCAGGGGTGGAGGTGGTTCGGGATGGGGGTATTTCATTTTTCAGGGGGATTCTTTCCTGGTCTCAATTTTCTTTTATTTTCTTTTAGGGGCCCTTTATTGGGGGACCTCTGGGTATGTTGAGGGCTCCATTGTTTCAATCATCTTTAGGTTTAAAACTTGAATTTCTTTCTATGCATTTGATATTGGATTTTACTTTCAAGAAATCTTACCCTCTTTTTACATATTACTTTGAAATGGGCAAAATCTTTAAAGATGAATTTTCCAATGTTTCAATCGTATTTAGTCATAAAACTGGAATTTCTTGTAAGCAATTGAGATTGAGTTAAATGTAAGGAAATTTATCTACTTTCACATATTATTTGTAAAAAATGAAAATGAAAATGCTCCAAATTTTTTTGTCCGAAAAAGATATTTATTTTGCCCCTTTCTCGTGGGCCCGGCAGCCGCTGAGCAGCGCCAGAAGGTCATTGCTCATCCCTCTTTGTTGAACGCCAATCAGGGAAGCAGCAATTACCATTTTTTTACGTCTTTTGGTATGCGCGCAGCCGGGGCTCGAATCCATGACTCTCCCGATTATGAGCGGACGCTCTATCCACTGTAGTTTGTAAAGATTTTAAAATATTAAAGTATGCTGTAAAGATAAAGCAGTACACATGATTTAATGAAATTACTTTATGTGTGACTTGTGATGGTCAATTTAAAATCTCCAAATGTGACTCATATCAAAATGAGACACAAATCATCAGAAAAGAGTCAAGGATATCGGAAAATAATTTTTTTTTTAATTCTTCCCTCTTATCCCTTTTCCCCTATTTTACAGAGCACCCATAGAACATTAAAGCAAGAGCAAACTGACCAACACTCTCATTGACTGTGTGTTATGAATTGCTTGTCTTAAAACATACCTTTCAGAAAATGTTATCAACACAGTGTATAAATTAACCTGCAATTTAATTGTATTGGGAAACTAAATGTTTTGAGGGGAAAAGTAGTTGTTTTGCTACTTGGTAACATAATTATTGCAGTGTGAATTTAAAGAGTAGTGAAAAAGTGTGTTATCATCCAAATGAGTCTGTATCATAAGACTAAACTGCTCAGGATGTTGCATTATGGGTTAGGAATCAGGGCAGAAACTAGCAGTTGAGGGCTTGAGATGGTGTTGTACACAGGGGCCGCGGAGCCGGGGGGGCTGGGGGGGCTGCAGCCCCCCCACTTTTTTCAGCCAACGTGTACAAAAATGCAAAAATGACCATACATTTGTGGTTTTTAGCCTGTTCAGCCCCCTCACTTTCGGCTCAGCCCCTCCACTTTCAAAAACGCTCCGCGGCCCCTGGTACATACATGTAGCTGCTGGTTCATACTGGCTTTAAAGATTCAGAAAATTAGAAATATATTTTCCAAAAAAAATTATCATTTTTTCATTTTTTTATTATTATACTGATTTCCTGATATTTTGCTGAGTTTGCTTTGCGACTTGTGTCTCATTTTGATATGATGATTCACAGTTATGTATATATTAATCCTTTTGCGCAGGGTTATTGCACTGAGCTGCTATTACTTCATCTCACGACCTTGAAGTATTCCACATATATCGTCACGGTAACCTTCCAGGGACTAGAAAAACTTCAGGTTTCTGCAATCAATTTCTATGTAAGTTACATGCATATTAACTTTTTATTTTAAAAAATTGGTTCAATAAAAAAAATATATGTTTATAAGGAGGGAATATTTCAATTGATATTATTGTGTTGGTCATGAGATTGAAATGTGCGAGACTCTGTCTAAAAATGCTTTGGAACAGTTGTTAGCAGTTCATCTAAGCATTATTGTGTGCTGTAAATAATAGGAAATCTCGTGATAATTTTGTTCAGATTTCCCACTACACTAGATTCTCTTTAACTGTTTAATATTGCTACATATGTAACGTAGCTTTATCATTTTGGGGGCTTTTACATGAATTTTTTTCTCTTACATCTTGCAGTTCCGAACCTATAATCCGGCCTTTTCCAACATGGTGATCTGGTTTCGTTTTGTGTTCCTGGTCATCACGTTCATCATTACAGTAAGTCTACATTACACATAGTTGTGACATACAGGGTATCCCAAGAAAAGGTTACTAAACTACAGTCCACGTGGATTATATCGAGGTCCTTGGCATCAAGATAATATTAAACGTGTACACTTGCTTAAAATTGAGACAGAGAGAATTGACTTAAAATAACAATTTATCATCTTATCCATGCTTGCTGTGACAGGAGTATAGAGTACCGAAGTGTTGAAGTCATAATCACCCGTCGTCCCAGTTACTACATGTAGTTCTAAACAATAAAGCCCGTGCATGAGGTTTAGCCTAAATGCGGTCCAACAACGGGCCAGACTCGGGCACATACACAAACAGGTTTCGGTGCGATCATGTTGCTATTGTTCAACACAAGATTGTTTAGAACCAGCAACACCACCGTTATGACATCACACTTCGGTTCTCTATATTGTATTGAACATCTGAAGAGCTTAGCTGCGAAAGGGGTTAGATCCATTCAATTCCAAGAAAATCATTCCATTCCGAGAAAATCAAGTTTTTGTTATTTCTCCAACATTTTCTCTAACAATACTGTTGCAAACCAATTTATTGTAGCCATTTTTTTTTTTTTTGATCATCTTATAGAGCTGATAAAACTCAATAATTTGATGGAAAATGGATCTATCCCCTTTTGCAATTGAGTTCTTCATATAACTGTTGAACGTGTTTCAAATTAGGTTTGTGAGAGAGAATTGCTATGTTATGATAAGCAAAGATTAATTTTCTTTGGTCCGGTCAAAAACTTTAAGCTTCCATATAAGTTATTGAGGTATAAAATATGTTTGTATTTATTAGTCATGCTCAATTAATGTTACACCTGTTATTATACATGAACATAAAATCATTGTAGCATAAATGATGCACATGTACGTTTGATTTGATCTATCACACAATTAAATTTCATTATTTTGATACAGTAAATAGTGTAATATGTGATTGGTCAGATCAGTATCACATGACCTACTATTTGTATTGCCTGATTGGACACTATAACAATTGCTTTTTATGGGAATTGTATTCTAGATTATCCAGTATTTATACATACATGTACATGTACAATAGATACAAGCAGGTACATATGTTGAATTACATGTCATCTTTAACTTGTAAATCTCACAACATATCGAGGGCTTAAAGCCAGAACGGTCTATGTCCATTTTTTAAGTCCACCAAATTTCTGCATATCAATGTACTTTGTCTGTAACAACTGCATATATCCTCACAGGATATTGATTGCCAGAACTGTCTATGTCCTGTGAGGACATACATGTCTCAGACAGTTCTGGCACACAAACACATACGCATACAGGAATGTGGTGGACATAACTGAATTTTGCCGAAAATGGACATAAACTGTTCTGGCTTTAAGCCCTCGATATACACAATATTGATCATCTCAATAGAGACTACACAGTATAATATGATTGTTATTGATATTTGTTGTTATATTCCCTTCTTTGTTCTAGTGTATGTTTGCTCATTCACTAAGAAAGTTTTCAATGCGAGATTGGTCCATTGAACAGAAGTGGCTCTCAGTGTTATTACCTCTCCTTCTCCTCTATAATGGTAAGTTTTATAAATTTAAAGTTACATTTTCAAAAAGCAGTTTCAATCAAATCTTTTTGATTTAGTAATTTTAAGATAAGTTTTTAAATAGTGATTTCAATTAAAGTTTTCTAATAGAAATATGAAGTTAAGTATTCAAATAGTAGCCTTAAGTTAATTTTTGAAATTGCACAGTTTATGTTTTCTTAGAGCAATCTTAAGTTGAGTTTCAATCAGTGATTTTAACATAAGTTTTCAAATAGCAGTCATAAGTAAATTTCGTAAATATTATTTTGTTATGATAACAGTGTCGTAAAACAACACAAGTTCTCGTATAACAACCGTAATTAAAGTTTTAAAGTATATGAATTAATAGAACGAAAATAGAGGAAAACAAATGTGAATAAACTAATGTGTAATTTGAAAGAATTGGAGTGACTTTTTGGAAGACAAAAACTATTTCCTGAATAGTAACGTATGATAACTTGATTGATGTGATTTAATTATATGACTTTATTGCTATATTTATCTCCTAATCCTGTTAATATTTTACTGTTATATGAATTAGCAAAATCACTTACTCTTGATATCAAACTTTAAAGAGTAACTTTTGATTTATATAACCTTGTACATGTATACTTCCTCATATTAATTCTCCATGCACTTGTTGTTGTTGTTTTTCAAAATGTTTCTTTGTTTCTTATTGTTTAGATCCCATCTACCCTCTGACGTTACTAGTCAATAGTTGGATTCCTATTCTACTCGATAACATATTCCAGGCTCTTCTTGTGTGCTCTCCTATTATTTTGGCTCTGTGCTTATCATGGGATCAGACAGGTAAAATATCATCTTGCTATAAGTGTAGTGGTCCAAGGCTGAATATTTATCATTAAATGTTAGAACATTCTTTGTAAGTATGAAATCAGACAGGTAGAATATCCTATTTCCAATAAATGTATAGTCAAGAGCTTATTTCTTATTCTAAAGTGTAAGAACATTCTACATAATTTTTCTTGTGTTGCATTTCTATTATTTTGTCTGTGCTTATCATGGGATCAGACAGGTGAAATAACTCATCTGTCATATATCTGTAGTGGTAAAAGTCCAAATACTTGTCATTACATGTTGGACATTCTTTGTACCGGGTAGTATGAATCATACAGGTAGAATATCCTATCTTCCATATAAATGTAGTGGTCAAGGCCTTTTCTTCTTGGAAAATGTAAGAATATTCTATGCAGATTATCTTTGTGCACGTCTATTAATCTGGCTCTGTGGTTATTATGGGACAGACAGGTAAACTATCCAATCTTCCCTGCAACTGTAATGGTCAAGGGCTGAATTATTATTGAAGATGTGAGAACATTCTAAACAAATTATTTTTGTTTACCATGGAACCAAACAGCTTTCAGGGTTCCCAGCCCATCAGGGGATTCAGGGAAAAATCAGGGATTTTTTTTTTTTTTTTTCCAGTCAGGGAAAAGTCAGGGAATTTAATATACTGCAAATCATTCACTGCGACAACATAAAAAACACTCGAAATTGGAAATGGGTTTGAATAATTATCAGGGAATTTTGAGATTTCATCAGGGAAAAATTAGGGAAAAATCAGGGAATTTGGATTTCGGAAAATGTTGGGAACCCTTGCTTTCCTATAACTGGTAGTGATCAACAGCAGAATGAAATGTCAGAACAGATTATCAAATTTTTAAAGTCATTTTTCTTTTTCTTGTTTTCTTCCTCAGAGCGATAGAAAATGGGTCAAGTTTTACTTGATCAAGCTATTAATAGTTGGAGTGCTGTGGGTCTCTACACTGGTTCTAACATCATGGCAGCTCTACTGCAGTCTCTATGACCCAACCTTTAATTACAAGGTGGATTCAGGAGACTTTATCGTAAGTTTCTCCTCCTGTTATAGTCAAATTCGGTTTGGATGATGTTTTGTCATGGTGGCAGCCATTGCTGGGGGGCTTCCAATGTACTACGCATGCTCCTTGTGTGCACGTGCAGACATACGCGCACATGGTGCATGCGTGGTACATTGGAAGCCCCCTAGCTATTTGGCAAGTCACGTAGAGGGCTCACTTCCATGAAACGCCGCCCGAATTCTTCTATAATTTGTAATGAAGTGCTGTGGACCAGGCAGCTTTATCAGTGTTGTTATGACCAGAATAATAAGGACAGGTATACAAAATCAAGCAAAAGGAAGCGAAATATAACCTACATTATTACATATTCTTGTACTCCTATTTATATAATTGTTTGCTCACAAATAATTTTGATAATACAGATATTTTAACCAAAAACTTCATACTCTGTGCATGGTCTTCATTTGCTTTATGCTGATAATGTATGGATGTAGAAGTCAATTTTAAATTTACTCTTATTCAAACTCATTTATTTGAATCAAGTTGTATAGTTAACATTGCTGTGGACTATGGAACACAAGCCACAATATCATTTTATGCCTCCCCTACCGAAGGTGGTGCTGGAAGTATCATGTTTTCGGGTTGTCCGTACGTCCGTCCCATATGCTCATTATCTCAAGAACCACTTGAGATATGAACTTCATACTTTGGAATAGTATGTATCCCCAGAGGAAGATGATCTGATCAGATTCTCGAGTATGTAGGTCAAAGGTCAAGGGTCAGATTGGTATATTGGTGAAATTCCATGTATTTAGTTAGTTACGGATCTCATGAACCGCTTGAGATATTAACCCCAGCCTTTGGGATAGTATGTATTACATAGGGAGACAATCTGATTACATTTTAGAGTATGTATGTTAAAGGTCAAGGGCCACAGGGGTCACCTTTTGAAATTATTTATTTTAAGGGCGAAGGCATAGAGGAGATGCAGTTGCATTTGTTCTCTTTTATTTTGTTGTTTTTATTATCATGGATATTATTGTTATAATTATCTCCTAATTTCTTTTACAGGGTATGGTGATATTCTTCCTTGTGGTAGGAGGGTTTTATGTGCTCTATCTGCTCTTCCTTGTAATAAGAGCCTTCACTGAACTGCGCTCTCTTCCATACATGAGTAAGTACATTGTATGTCAGGCAGTTCATTGAGGAGGTCCTGGGTTTGATCCCAAGCCGTGTCATACGGAAAGACATTAAAAAAATGGGAGTTGCTGCTACCCAGTTTGGCATTCAACAAGAAAAGGAAAGAGCAACATCTATCTGAGGCTGCTCTGTGGCTGGGCTCATGATCAATTGGGCAAGAAGAATTTCTTTGTTGCAGACAATAAAATTTGGAATGTTTTTTGAAGTGTGTAAAGCTCATGCCATAAATCATTAAACATTCTTTTCATTTGCATAATTTTCTTATATCTTGTGCTCACTGAATGTATCAGGATTTTTGTGAAAATGAAATAACATATAATCCCCGGGATGAATTGTGATTTATAATTGATATTCATATATGCTAGTTATTAATGAAACTATGGATGCTATATTGAAATATTCAATACAAAAAGAAAACAATAAACTGGTACACATGAATTTTCAGCTGGTCTTAAACTTTTATAATTGTAGTCGGTTGTGCTGATTCATTATTTTTTCAATACAGATCTGAGGCTGAAAGTCATGACGATGCTTATGTTGGTGGTCGTCGTATCAACGTAAGTAGACACATTACTAATACAGGTCTGCCTCATCAAATGGACGTTACAAGATCGTCAAATATCGTCATTGTTGTCAGATATCGTCATCAAAAAGGAAATAACCTTCTCTTATATGATACCTCCATTATGATTAATACAATTTAAATCGGTAATCTCACTGCCATTACTCTGACAGACATTAAATTTTAGTTGAGAAGCTATCGATCTGCTCTTTTATAAAAAAATCTACTTACATTATGTGGCATTAAGAATAGGGGGAAAAGTAATATGATACATGCAGAAAAACAAAGATCTTCTTTTCTTGTTTGATTTGATTTTTATTTATCACTGTTCTATTTTTCTGTATGATTAATCATTTAAGGGGAACGAAACCCTAGGGTTCATTTGAATTGTATGAAACAGAAAACTTTAAAAAAACTGATCAATGAACGTTTGAGAAAAATTAAATCAACGATAAGAATGTTATGAGTATTTGAATGTTGTGATCACTAACGCTATGGAGATCCTCACACCGGCAACAGGTAAAAGATGTGTGATGTCATACATGAACAACTCTCCCATTGAGTGGACAAAAAAGTACCAAAATTTCTCTCTTTTCCTAATTTTTATGGTAGAACAGTCTCTTTATCCATGATGATATTTTGTGAAACCTGTAATACATGTCCTCTCATGAAAAGAAAACAAGACCTACTGACAAAATTGATGGAAAGGACAATTTTAGTGAAATATGTACAAAAGTAATGGGGAAGTTGTTCATGTATGACATCACACATATTGGGCCAGTTGCCAATGGGAGGATCTCCGTAGCAGTAGAAATGCTCATAACTTTCTTCATATTTATTCAAGTTTTCTTAAACTTACTTAACCCGTAATCGTGGACTGGGGGGGGCCATCATGGCCCCCCCCACGACATTTCCGCGACCACTCCGCCGCGCGAATTTTTTGATCGCGCTGCTCGTTGATTTATACTTTCAAGTTTGCGCATCTTTTGAAACCATTTTCGCGAAAATCGGTGTACCGTTACGTACGCGCTTTAGCAACATTTTCAAAAAATATCCGTCAGACCGAAACGGCTCAAAACTGATTTGTGTACAAAGTCAATGCAAATTGAGTTTTCTCACCTAATTCATAAAGATATGATTATTTTCACTTTCATTGGCTGAAAATCATTATTTTAGCATATTATGCTTAAATGGTTCTTCAATATTTTTGGCGAAAAAAAACAAAGAAAAAAGGTCGAAAACAAAGAAATACATAAGAATATCATAACATTAAAATAATAAGAAATATTTTTGATACGAGAATTTTTTTCAGTACAATTGTTAGGAATGCTATAAGAATGATAATACACAAAAATTAGCATTCTAGGAGGCTTATTTTTTCAATTATGAGCAAAAAGTATGATTTTATGCATAAATTAGCATAATGTAATTACATATAAAATAAATCAATATTATTTCGGAAATTAACCAGCGCAGTCTTGTAGATACATGACACACTACAATCGTGCAAATTTTTGGCGCGGTCCGCCGATTCGGCGGCGAGATCTTAGGGGGGGCCATCATGGCCCCCCCCAGTCTTGACAGTCCAAACACCAGTCTGATTAGGGTTAAGTGATCTGTTCCTTTGATTTCCTGTTTATTATAACTAACTGATTCCTTGGTTCATTCTCATTTAAAACATGTGCCTATTTAATGAGAAGAGCTAATGGATTGTGCTTGCAAATGTTTTTCTCTGGGATTCTTAATGAATTTTTTTTTTTTTTTTTTTTTTTTTTTTCAGGATACAATCACTATCATGAGATATCGGTGTCAAACTTGATGAAAACTTTGTGACGGAGCTCTCACACTACTACAAAAATTATTCCTTTCATTATCTCAGATACTGTGAAAGTATAATTACAGTAACATTGATGTTAAAACTTGAGGGATGTTCCCCAAGTCGTTGTAAAGTTACAAAATTAGACCGTACAACTTATGAAGTGGTATGGAGATGTATCTATCCATATTCACATGCTAAGATCTTGCAATGGGATGTGTCAAAAGTCAATCTCATGATAAATTTGCAGTTTCCTCATCATCAATCATCACGAGTGGTGATGGAATTTTGAAAGAAAATCCTTGAGGTTACTGCTTAGAATTATTATTTTATTTGCCCACGTTGACGTTACAGAAATCAACTACTTGAGTGGATTTTTTAGGGATCTAGGAAACCTTGAATTTTTACCAAAATATTGTTTGTTGTTTTGTTTTTTCCTATTAATTTTTTTTAGATGTTGAATATAAACATATAATCACCTCCTCTGATTTCAGTTGACGGGCAAACTATCACTTCCTCGGCAAGTTGGATGTACAAAAAGTGGAAGTTTGTTGCTCAAAATATCTCTATTATCAAAATTATTTGTGAGCAAACAATTATATACGAGTACAAAACATGTAATAGGTTATATTCCGCTTCTTTTTGCTTGCTTTTGTATTCTGGTCATAATACAAAGCTACTAAGTCTCACGCAGAAAATCTATATTCTCACCCCCCCCCCCCAAAAAAAAGAAGTAGGATTATGATGAGATTTTTTTACCATTTGGAGCCTCAAAGCTCTGAAAATCGGCAGTCTTGTCGCGCATCATCCCTGCAAGTGCAATCTTTGCATGCAGGCGATGTTATATGCAAGATAGTTTAAGATGTGCTAATAGTGTGTAGCGGTGCGCGTTCGCCTTCTTTGGTGATAAAGTATGGAGGCGGCGGGTGCACATATGGTGACACAGCGCGCGCGTCGCGTGCTTTCCAAATACGATGCGAATGATCTCGTGAAAGTCTCACACAAAATTGTTATTTCAACTAGGCATCTCTGCATATTAACACTGCCTGGTCCACAGCACTTCATTACAAATTATAACGATAGAAAACTTACATGAAGTCTCAGATGACACCTTGTAATTGAAGGTTGGGTCATAGAGCGCAGTAGAGCTGCCATGATGTCAGAACCGTGTGAGAGACCAAGCAACACAAGGGAGAAACCCCCCCCCCCGATCCACATTATTTACAAATTATAACGATAGAAAAACTTACGATAAAGTCCCCTGAATCCACCTTGTAATTAAGGTAGGGTCATAGAGACTGCAGAAGACGCCATGAGTTAACCTGTACACACCGAGCCACCACTATAGTTGATCAGGGTAAAACTTCACCCATTTTCTATCGTCTAGAGAAGAGAACAAGAAAAAAAAAAATGACTTTAAAAATTTGTAATCTGTTCTGACATTTCATTCTGCTGTTGATCACTACCAGTTATAGGAAAGCCAGGGTTCCCAGCATTTTTTAAAAAAATTCCCTGATTTTTCCCAAATTTTGAGATCTCATATCCGATAAAAACCATTTCCATTTCCAATTTCCAATTCCAGTTTTTTATGTTGTCGGCAGTGAACGATTATGTGCAGTATAAAACACAAGTCTGACTAACTACATAACTTTTGATTTTAGGGCCAATCAAAATTCCTGACTTTCCTTGATTTTAAGGCATTTTTATTAATTCCTTGACTTTTACCTTCTGAAACATGCTTCATCGCGTGCCTCTGAAATATGTTGCCCATCACTTTCATCCAGCGGTGATTATTTGCTCACTAACTGGTCAGTCATACATGTATGTTAGCGAATTGTCAATATTTCCTTGACTGATCCTGTCTATGTTCACGTGCCGAGTTCTTGGCCTTCTATAGCCTTCTCAACTGCTATCTCTACACGATGGCATTTGTTTACTCTCCCTCAAGAAGCGCACATAAGGTAAGATCGCTATTATGGTGAAAATGGTAGTTATTTTCTGTTCTTAATTAGCACATATTACTGTTTAAGCCAATATTTTTTTCGTATAGATATTTATTTGTGATTTTTTACTAGATTGGGAAATCCGCAAGATGATAATTTTGCAAGTTTGTAATGTTTTGATTATGTAATAGCCCTATATTGAAGTGTGAGAATTGTGAGAAATAAAACATCATGAAAATAGGCAATTATACAGTAGTTCATGATATAATTAATAGTCTTGGCAGGGTGCTGACATGTATTTCCATAGGATATGCTCTGACAACTGCATTTTGCTACATTTAGTCAGGGCATTGGTAACAGGGAAATAATTTAACTCTTGACCAATCACATCGTTCTCTTTCACAATATATTTAGTTTATTAAAAAAAAAAAATTTCTTGTGAATACATTTTTGCCAATTTCCAGGTCTTTTCTTACCCTTCTTTTTCCCTCTTTTTTCGTAAAAGCACATAGAGACGCCTAAAATTGGAAGTGATACTCGCTATATAAGAACCGTACTATATTATTATTATTATTAATTATTATTATTATTATCATCATTATAATATATTGTTGTTGCTCTTAATATTTTAGATACATACTTTAAGGATAACCCTACATTCTCAATGCTGAACGAGTCAGAAGATGGAAGGTCTGCATTAGGTAGTTACTATCTCTTTTCTTATAGACGTCATTTTTGTTAATAGGCTGTTTTCCGATCTTTGCAGCTTGTTGTGGTAAAGCCTTTCTCTGAAGTGTGTTGGCTTTGTATGGGGTGAGTTTCTGTCTTGTTGTCTGGTGGGTCCGGGTTTATGTGGGGCACGCTCGCCTGCGCGGTGCGGCCCTTTTGCTGTGTACGTTAGTCCAGCGGTTACGCGCTGTGATTACTCTTGCTCAGCTCTTAATATTCTTGTGAAATATGGGGTAATGAATTTTGTTGATGTGAGTTTATGGGATTAATGTATCTCTAATTCCGCTCGACTGCGTGCATCTCAGTTCTCAGAAGGGTGGATGGCCGTCGTTTTTTTCAGTCCTAGAGCTAGTTACAACCAAAGACATTATCAATAAGGGTCTTTGACAGATCTTATTGTCTATTCTGATGTGTGTTGGGAGTGGCATGGCAGAAGGTACCGTACGGAACAGGTAAAATGGTAAGGAATAATGGCTACCGAGGGAGTTGATGTGATGGGGCGATATATCTCGAGGTGCAGGCGGACGGAATGATGGCCTCACGAGTTTGAGAATGGTGCCATTCAAGATCACGGAAGAAATGCCGCTTGTCAGTGCTAGGACACATCTACTGTACTGTGTTAGGCATCGACTTTTAGGAACTTGATGCCGTGCATAGGCCAGGGGGATAAGTTCAATACTAAGCACTGGCTCACGAGCCGGGTAACAGATCTCGGTCCGTGATCCCAGGCCAGGCATTCCAAATACCTCACTGACGTCATGTAGTCATCTCAGCCATGGATTAAGCCAGCACTTTTTACACCTAAATCTAATTGTAACTGTTTAGTCTTTGTTGTGACCGATATGTCGAGTGAGCTCGAATGTTGCAAAACAAGGGGCTTGCGTAATATGGAGTATTTAAGAAAGGTACTAAGTCTTTACCAATTATTACCCTTCGGAGAAGCGGACCGGAATTTAAATTTTGTTTTTTTCGGCTGCAGCTTGTGTACTAGAGTTCAATTACAGGAGTCTGAACACTATGGGCTGAGCTACGTGGGTTGTTCAGGATGATCCATTTCGAAATTGTAAAACACCAAACATGAATCAGGACAAAGACAGTCTCGTGACACCAGACCAGCCGAATCGGAAGTGCTGGTCAGGGCTAACGCAGATACGGATGCAGTTGTTGTGTTTGTTTTCCCACTTGTACATAGCTTGCCTGCGAGAGCACAATTTAAAGACTGTGTGACCGAATTGTGGGTGTAGGGTTGCAAGGTGTGGTCCTTGGCGATAGGTTGTACAAGGTCGTAATCGGACGGCTATTGTTCGGGTACCGCATGTGTGTTATTTAGGCTCGGTCGATTATAATTGAATGTGCCTTTACGGCAGCTGAAAGTAACTGTGTGGTTGTTGTTTGGACAGGGGATGGGGTGACAAGTGACACAGCATTTAGTTCGTTTTAAAAAGCGGGTTTGGGTCGGTGGGTTTGGTATGATATGTTCAAGTTTGGGTTTAAAAATTTGGGAAAAATAGGCGAGACCCCTATGTGTTTATGTTCTCGGAATCGATACTATGCTGGTTTGGTCATCATTATAGGAAAGGAATATATGTTGCGAAGGTGACATGGAGAAGGGGAGTGTAGGAGAAGGCACGACTCCTGTGGGAAAGAAGCTTGGAATAATTTTGGCTGACGCTACGGGAGGTGTTACATGTAGTAGAAGTGAATGCTTACGTAGTTTTAGTTGGTGACCGAGGTTGTATAAATGCTCCGACTCGCACTGGTCGTTTTATGTATGGGATCTTTAATAAATAGGGATTTGCTTAGATAGTAGCGGAAGCTCGGAGCACGGAAGGTCACACTTAACACGTGACATGCTAATTGCACCATTAAGTCAAAAATATATATATAGTTCTATTATGACACACACACGCGGGGCTAAGATTAGTTTGTGGCTATGTTTTGTTAAGAAGGCTTTTTGGTTTTCTTTGTTGTCTCTTTTTCTGTGTTTTTTTTCCTGTTTGTGTTTGTGTTTATTTTTTTTTTTATGTTTATTCTTTTGCTCCACTGGTTATTCGTATTTCCAGATGTACTGTAGTACACTTTATGAGTGGCTGATAGAGATGGATGTGCGGAGGACTCTTGACTGATGAAGTCAAAATAGTAATTGAATGATACGCGTTTATTTTAAGAGAAAATGCCTTGACGGTCAATGGATTCGTATGTTGTCGGCCTGAACGGTTGCCGGCTATACTCGCGCTTTTGTAAGGTTGTATTCTCGATATGAAGGCCACAGTTTGAGTCTAATTGAGACATTATGTACCGGGTACGGTAAAGTTAGAGTGTGGTAAATGTGGTACAGTGCATGCCTCCATTAAGTAACTGTGACCCTGAGTGTTTGTGGGAGGAGCGGTGGGGGGAAGGTGCGCACATGCCCTGTGGAATACTAAAATCTTCACCATCCTAGAGGGCTCACCTTGGTAGTCATGAACATCATTTGGTTCAGAATTAGAGTGGAGGATGAGCAGAATTATGTACTCCTTTATGGAGATCGAGAACGTCGATATCGGGCGCGATGTCATCTAGTTTACTGGGTCTAAGACAACCTTGGGCAGGTAGGTTTACTAGAGAGTTCGTGTTTTATCCTGTTTTTTGGTTCATTGCTCTGGGTTCAATACAATGGTTTAGAGACAACCAGAAAACACTGCATTGAGACATACAAGTCTGTACTGCTTAAGTGCATTTGGTCGAGGAGAGTAGAGCGTTATAGATCGTGGTATCCAATACTAGGGAAGATGAGTTCAGTGTGAATGAATAAGTATGCTTGGGTATAGCCAGGTGGTTGTTATAGTGAGAGTGGATATTTAGTATGGAAGAGCACTGTGAATGTGATGGTATGAGAGTACCATTAGTGCTTACCACAATTTGGGCGTGATATGTATATTAGGATCGTTTGTCCTACTAGCATTTAATTTTTTTATATTATGTGGTAGTTTTTTTATTGTTCTTGTCCAGCTAGATGTGTAATGTTGGCTTCATCCGGAGCTTCAAGAAGCCACATAGTTTTACTCTAGAGCAAAAAATTGACTTTACTTTATTGAGTTAGACAATTGAGGTTTTTTAAATTTGAATGATTTTAGGTTTGAGCGTATGTGCTTGTAGTTTCTAACATGTTACTGTGGCCTGACAAAGTGTTGTTATTATTTCTTCAGAAAGAATATTCTGTGAGGGTACTTTATTTTTATGGTTATTATATGTGAGTCGTCAACTCTCGGCAGAACCCCTTTTCTGAAACTACTATGTTAAGGCTGTTCTCTTGCAAAAGGGGTCAATAAGAATAAAGGCAAATTTGGATTTTTTAAATTTAACTTTTAGAATATCCGAGATCTTAAGTTGTTTTATTGGGGAATATGTTATAGAAACATTGTAAGAATGCCCTGTCCTTTTCCCTTCATATGCAAAATGCTGCTTGGTTCTGGGTGTTTAATGTAGTTAAAATAAGTGGAAAGATAATAATAAATGATTTTAACTGCAGGGCATTTCTTAGCCTTTGTGATACGGCTGCGTGTAAAAGTTTCCAAGAGTAAACTTAGTATGACCGAAGGTGGTGATGAAATTAGAGGGGCTTGAGGGAAAATGATTAGAATGACATGCTGTTGTCTCGGAGTGTCAGGGGTGTTGCTGTTCTTGTTGGTCAAGGAAACATAGCATACACTAAACTAGTCTATTAGTTCATACAATCTATCAAGCAACAGTCAGATTTTATTACATAATGTTAATGTAAATAAATCTTCTTGGTCAGAATGACCGACGACGAAGGCCTGGGGTTTAGTGGTGAATTAGAATCTCTGAAGAGAGTTGAGTGTGAGTCCGGTGTGTTGGTTTTTTATTTTTGTGTTTCTTTTTTGTGTTTTATAATGGTTAATAGGTAAAGCGGCGTAAGTATGTGGATAGAATGATTGCATTCTTATAGTGAATGTATGAGTGCGTTGCGCATAGTTGTATGGTAATAGATCAGTTAGACCTGTTTGGTGATATACTCATTGTCTGTGATTTTCGAGCGGCTAGACGAAACGAGGTTTGTTGTTGATTTTCATGTAGCAGCAATACTGTGTAATGTGGTGGGTGTCAGATAGGCAAGTATTAAGTTTTTTATTTAGAAGCCAAGAGGGGTGTTCAGATATTGTCTAAACTTCCTTTTTTTAATTTGTGAAACGAAGATAGAATTATTGGAGAGGGTGTATCTTTTATTTCCAGAGAAGTCATATTTTTACTGGTAGCTTCTTGGCCAGCTACCCGGAGTATAGAGGGCTTTCTGTTTCGTTGGATAATTTTAGATGTAGGAATTAAAAAGAGCGAATGACAAGCGAGAAAAAGCAGCTTATAATTTTCGTATTAAGAGGCCAAGACATCTGGGTTAACTCGTCGTTATTCTTTACTTTGAAATCCAATTCTGCTATTGGTGTCACACTATATGTCGTGTTATAAATTGCGGGGAAGGTGGGTTGTAAGCTGTCGGAGCATTTACTGTCTAATTTGTGGGATGGGTGATATTCAAGTTAATTTCTCATAAATATAATTACAGTGAGATTGATATAGCATAAGTGTGTAGATATACTTACGTTTGCATGTCGAAAAACAATAGTTGATTTAACGGGATAGGAATGGTCAGATGTAAGTTGTTTATGTAATATTCGATTATTTATAGAGTGTGGAATGTTTTCCTTTAAGCTTTGGTATTAGGGTGGATATTTGTCATTGTGGTTTATTTGTGGTTAAGGAGTGTTGGGTCAGAATATCCTTAGCTTTTGGTTGGCTTGAGAGGGGGAAAATCGGCCAAATCTGAAGAAGGACACTTGAAGTATAATTGTATATAGGGTTATGTATGGGGGAACGGGCTAGGGGTTTTTGGATGTTGAAAGGTATTTAATAGTGGTTGTGTTGCTTTCGACATGATTGGTTGTTAACAGTGTAGTATGGTGTGCGGATATAGGGTTCAAGGTCAATGTTACAGTCATTTGATATTATGCTAGGGAGGTTGATTCTGGAGAATATGAGTGGGTTAGATGACAGGTTTGTATAAGGTCCATAGAGTACAACTCACAGATTAATAGTTGTGTTGTGTTAATGCAGATGCCATTGTGCGGGAAGAAATGGTGACTAATGATGGAAGAAAGTTCGAGATGCAAGAGTTAGAAGCAAGAAGAGGACAGGTTTTTTGTAAGCGCGGATTTTATTTGTAAAAAATAGTTTTCAGGTAAAGTGATTATATTCAAAAAGATAGACATTATTGTTTGTATTGGGCAATGTAATAGTTCCATATCGACAGTTCAATCTCCTTTTAGTATGAGGATATCCTTTGGACCAGACAGTAAATGTCCTTGTCATGTTAACAGAGATCTTTGTGTCAGCTGAGAGCGGTGATTCCGATTGACCCTAGGAACAAAATAAATATTCTTGAGTCATGGGTTCGGCAAGCAGGCATTAATACGAGGTTGGCTGTTGGTTCTAGAGCAATGTGTTGGACAGATGAGAAATGCTGTTGTCGTAGCTATGGGGCTGTATCGGCCCGACTGGTTGCTACTAGAACATATGGGAACTGGGTATCTGTTGGCTCAATCTGATGAGCGAGATAAACTGTATTTGATTTTAGTAGATTGGTATTAAATTTAGATGAGATACCCATGGTTGGTTGTGAAGATATGTTGCATTGCTGTTTTAAGAAATCAGAAGAATGTTACTAGGTGCATTTAGTTGAGACGTTCTTCTACTAGCAATATAGATTAAGTTAAGTGAATCCAAGTATTTTTTATGCGATAATGTGTCTTATAGTGTCTTTTATGTATCGTTATTCTAATATATTAGAAGTGGGATGTTTGAACAGTCCAGTCGTGGATCGCTAACAAAATTTGTGTATTTCAATGGCATCCAGTGGCCTGTCCACTGCGCTCAAGTCGAAATATGGTAAAAAATCAAAGGCTGTCCCGTGATTTACGCACTCTCGCGCAATGTTATGGTAATTATTATAGAATTACATTGATTGTCGAATTTTGTGTTCATTGTTTAATAACGTCCGCTGATATATTAGTCTCCTATGGAAGGATTTGTTGTGATAATTTGATTAACTTGGACCTAGTCGAGAGTGGTGCTGGTGCTCCAGGTTTATCCCTTTTTCAAGATGGGACCGTGCATCTCAACCTGATACTCGTTTAACTGATGCTTG
>CALNVZ010000218.1:40839056-40875480 GCA_940671915.1 Paracentrotus lividus | reverse complement strand
TTTTTTTTTTTTTTTTTTTTTTTTTTATTTAATCAAGGTAAAAAGCACTATGTTGTAAATGATATTTTTAGTATTGTAAGGTGTTGCAGCATAGTTTGTATGCTAATAGATCATTTGTGTATATATTTGCTTGATTGTTACACGGCCTAACAACTTTTTTTTTTCTTAGCACAATATCTGTATGTGTGTGTCAGTTATAGAGGTGATTTAGTTTTTATTTTAAACCAAAGTTTTTTCAATTTCTTTTCACTTTCTTATTTTATTTTGGAAACGAAGATAATTTAAGGTGTATCTTTTATTTCCAAGAAAGTCATATTTTAATTGGACTGCAGCTAACTCCAGTATCATAGCTTTTTTGTTGGAAATTTAATTTTAGTAGAGAATTAAAAAGAAACAGAAAAGAGGCCTTAAGTTTGTTTAAGAGGGCCAAACATCTGGTTAAATGATGTCATTTTCTTTACTCTTGAATATTGCAGCATCTACTTCTTTGTGATCAAATATATAATATCATTTTTAATTGCTGGAAAGGGTTTAAACAATCCCAGGCTATTTCTTTTACTCTTTAATTTGTGGAATGTTTGTAATATATTTCCCATACTATTTCTTACTTCATAAGAGTATTCATTTAACAAGTGCAATATATAAATATGTGTTATATGAATAAGAGATGCCATTTCTTTCACATTTTTGTCAATATTCAAAATACAATAGTACTAATTAAACGGGATAAATTTCAGATTAATTTTTTTATTAATATTGATTATTTAAACGAGTGGTGAATGTTTCCTTTTACTTTGTATTGGGGGATTTTCATTGTTTTTATTTTGTTCAGGAGTTTGTAAATATTCCTTAGCTTTGTGCTTGAGAGGGGAAAATGCGGCAATTAAAGAAGACTAATTATTTGTATATATTTCGTTATGGACGGGCTAGGTATTTTGTATAGTTAAGTTTTTTAATGTGTTGTTTTGCTTTCACATAGATTTTTTAAA
Source organism: Paracentrotus lividus (assembly GCA_940671915.1). Taxonomy (NCBI): domain Eukaryota; kingdom Metazoa; phylum Echinodermata; class Echinoidea; order Camarodonta; family Echinidae; genus Paracentrotus; species Paracentrotus lividus. The sequence goes on along the minus strand of CALNVZ010000218.1, from coordinate 40,874,491 downwards.
CATTTATTTGTGTGCGATATAGTTTCAGGTCATTTACATCAATTTGATATGTTCATTCGGAATATAGTGTGTTGTACAAGGTATTATTTATGTCCATACACAAACAATATTGTTTGTTAATGCCAAATGCATTTGCAGGGAAAATGGGAACTTAATGAAAAAGTACTAGCATGTACAGAAAGAAGGTTTTTTGTAGACTGATTTCTTTTGTAAAAAATAGCTTTCTGTAATAGATTTGATAATAAACAAAAAGAGATAGACATATTTTGTATTGCATTATGTTATACAGTCCACTCCTTTTATAATGAGATCCTTTGGACCAAGACAAATTCCTTCTTTTAACAAAATCTTGTTCTACTGAGTAGCGGATCCGGCATTGACCCTGACCCAAAAAAATATTTTGGTCCATGCACAAGCATAATAGAGTTGCTGTTGTCTCTAGACAATTTGGCAGATGAAATGCTTTGTCAGAGCTAATGCTGTATCGGCACCTGCTACTGAACATATGGGTACATTGTATCTGTGCTCATTCTATGAGGAGTAAACTGTATTTATTTTAAGTAGGTTGTGATATTACATTTAAATGTAATACGACAAAAATGTTTTGTTTGAAGATTTAGATTTTTGTTTAAAATCAGAAGAATGTTAAAACTAGTCATTTTGTAGAATGTTGAGAACCTTTTGTCTCCCTCTCTCTACAGATAATTAGTATAAAATCATTAAAGTGAATAATATATTTTTATTATTGCTATAATTAGTATTTATTTATTTTATTATTATTTACTTATTATTCTAATTATATATAAAGTGGATGTTTATACATCCATGTGAAGTGTAAAAAAAATTGTTATTCAATTCCAGTAAAGTCAGTTCACAATGTAGTTGAAATATGGTAAAAGACTCAAAGCTGTGTCATTTATTGATTCAATTATGGTAATTATTGATTGACATTGATTTGTCAAGTTTTGTTCATGTTATAACTCATGATATATTTTTACATGGAAGGAATGTTGGTGTATTATCAATTAAACCTTGCCTAAGTCGAACTGGTGCTCATCCAGTTTTCATCCCTTTTCAATGGCCCGTATTCTCAAACTATACTCTTAACTATGGCTTGCTAAAAGGGAATCAATCTGCCTATGTTGCATGTTCCTATCACCTTCACTGAATGCTGGAATCGTGTTTTAATTGTAAGGGAAACTTTTGTACTAATCATTCCCAAGCAGTATTTAATAGTTTCACTCCCAAAAATTATGACGAATTGAACATCTACTTTTCGGGATTGAGTCCCTTTTTAGCCATACTGCCCTACTTTGGCAAAAGGAAGCAAGTGACGTGCTAATCAAATTTGAGTTTTTAATGTTTTCATATTTCATGTGGTGCCATCTTTTTGCTGTCCAAATTTCATGTCTCAAAGTTTATCCATCTTTGAAATATTTAAGTAAATGACGGACACATTTTGCTCTTTGACAGGAAATGTCACTTTTGTCACTTGCTTCCTTTTGCCAAAGTAGGGAAGCATAGTTAAACCATAGATTTAAGCTAGGCTCTAAGTTTGGCGGCTTTTGAGAATACGGGCCAATGTCTTGCTTTTCCTTTTACTGACTTGCCTGACAAAATGTCCTCTCACAGTCAGAGGGACATAAACACATAACATAAACCACCTTCTGACCCTTAACAATCTATTTCCTTTTTCTTCTTCTTCTTCTTTCATTTTCCCCTTTCAAAATCACTTTATTATATTGACCTTCTTCCCTATAGATAGATTTGATAATTTGAGTTGTAAAGTTAAACTTCTCAGATATTTGATCCGAGTTATTTGTGATTAATGAAACATTAATTGCCTTTAGTGTGAATTCATTTGATATTCTGCATCTACTTAAACAATTCTCATACTTTGTAAGTCCTCCAACTTTTGTTTATGAATTTCACTTTCCTTTTCTTCTTTCCAAGGTTTGTCTTTATCATTTCTGCTTCAAGAGAGCTAGTTTAACTAATTTGCATAAAATATGAATATTATGAAATTCATGTAGTAAAACTCTATGAAAGTGTGTTCTACCTTATTTATTCCGTCGGAGCATTAGAACTCGTAGAAATAAAGAATAATGCGAGATTCCAGTCAAGTTGAATAATTTCAATGATTGTCAATAACAAAAAGCAGCAGATTTTATTTTCATTATTTGTACAAATAATATGTATATTACATTGTTTGTCAAGTAAATAATAACAGTACCATTTAAGATGATGTTGTACATAATACTGGAGAAAAGAGATTTAATACAGTAGTACTACATAATAAAGTATGACATGTACTATTAAATGACTGATGGAGTCTGTTTCTTTTGTTGTATATTTTTCCCCTTAAATTGTTACGCAACATATTAACATCTGTTTATTTTATGTATGCTTTTATTGGTCATTGCTTCTGGTGTATCTCACCTAGCGTTCCAAAGTAGTCCCAAATCCGTCTCCGCGACGAAAAAAAAAGTATCGGAGACGTTTCCGATACCTTTTTTCCATCGCGGAGACGTCTTCGATACTTTTTTTCTGTCGCGGAGACGGAATTGGGACTACTTTGAAACGGTTTTGAGATTCCCGAGACTCATGAAACATTGCGGGGACTCAGGAGAATTCTCGGAGACGTCTCTGCGACAACTTTCAAACCGTCTCAAAGTAGTTCCAAATCCGTTTCCGCAAAGTGAGATACCGCCATTAATAACAAAAATTTTGGATTCACAAATTATGAGACTACCAAAAAACATTATTTTGTGAATAATGATAGCTATTTATTTAATAATATACAAAAAGCGGATTTCGTATCCATAGCTGCTATTTTTTCTGAGATGTAATCCTCAAGTCCTCAAATTAACGACCCGCCCCGTGTACAGTCTGTGTCCAAAAAAAAATGGTACAGTCGGGGAAAAAATAATTTAGGTGTGAAATATTTTCAAATAATGTGTATATGTGGTACCAAATTAAAGCCATTAGATTTTTCGTGCTAATGTGTTTTGTTCTGTATAATTGGCTTTCGTAAAACAAAAGTTAGGCTAAATTTTGTGTGACGATGAACAAATCGCAATTGGGTACTTCTATTGTTCTGGAGCGCTGACTTCATGGCCATTATACAGTGTGTCCCACAAAAAATGCTAATGGCACTTTAGATGGATATAATATTAAAGTTACAAAATCATATTGTTTACATCTTTACACCCGTTAATTACAATTCGTTTTCTACAACTGGATGAAATTTTATGTGATATGGTCCAAGAATCACAAAGATATGAGCATTTTGTCATTAAACATCAGGAAACCTCTCCATCCAAGTAGTACCGGATGTGTCGAATAAAAGACACCCAATTTTGATTAGTAATACTTTGAAAAATATTTCAGTAGTGATTATGAAATTTATGTCATTGTAAAGTGCAACTCATTACCATTTTAATGATACCTCTCTTAGCTCACCAATATCATGTATCACTGAACCCCGTTGTTTTAAATATGTCTTGCAAAATTGTGAGTGGTTTACTTTCACGCTCATTGATGATCAAAGTTGGGTTTCCTTTTAGGCACCTTTGAATAACGCATCTCAAGGAGCATGAAAGTGAAGACTCACAATTTTGCAAAACTTTTTCAGAACAATGGGGTTCTGCGATGCGCGATATTGGTGAGTAAAGGGACATATCATTATATAGAATGGTTATGAGTTGCAATTTACAGTGATATAACTTTCATAATCACTACTGAAATATTTTTCAAAACATTAATGATCAAACTGGGTTTCTTTTATTCGATATACCCAGTACTACTTTATACAAAACTTGGATGGAGAGGTTTCCAGATGTGTGATGAAAAAATGCTCCTATCTTTGTGATTATTGGACCATATCACATACAATTTCATCCAGTTGCAGAAAATGAATTGTAGTTTACGGGTGTAGAGATAGAATTAATATAATATTGTAATTTTAATATTATACCTATCTAAAGTGCCATTAGCATTTTTTGTGGGACACACTGTATATGCAAAACCTACACAAAGGCATGGCACGGCGTGCGAAAAATTGATTTTTCTTGATTGTAGAAAACTAGTCATATCTCAAAAATTACAGTACCAAATGTGATGAAAAAAAATTGCAGAAGAAAGTGTGATTATCCTGCTTTATGAAAATACCAAACAATACCACGTTGTGATTAATCTTCTTACTATAAAAATATGTTTTCCACTTGTACCACTTTATGTGACACAGACGGTATTGGTATTATTCTGCAACATCAGACTAGGTTCATCTTAACTTTGAAAAGTATAGCTATAAAGATCAAACTTTCCTTCATAATTATTCAACCTATGGTTATTCAATATGTAATGGGTAGTATTGTTGCTTGATTGGATTGTTATTCACAGTTAGGTTACATGATACATGTATTTGTATAAACCTTGGATTATGATACAGCCGATCCTATTCCCTAATAAAGCCAAGCACCAATACATGCTTTCTCCTTAATCATATATTTATTTTTTTCTTATTGGTCCAGTAACCTTATATTTCTGTTCAGAACAAAAACTTTGAAAAAATATTTCAATGATAATAATAATAATAATAACACCCAATATTTATATCGCGCCTTTCCCAAATGGCCCAAAGCGCTCAATTTCAATGTGCTCTCATATCTCATTTCATATAATACATTGTAGAGATTACGTACTTAGTAGTACTTACATGGCACATAATATTTAGTATGTAAAATGCGTTTGGAATTTACAAAAAGTATACAAAAGTAGCGCACATATTGATTGTCTTTCACCTACCCGTAGTGAGAATTAAGAATTGTCACATATTATTTCGATTCAAACTGTAAATGCACTAGTACCAAAGGACACATTATATTCATTGATATCAAATTCAAAAAAAAAAAGGAAGAAAATGTATCACAAACATTGATTGTCTTCAACTACCCGTGGTGTTGCGAGATATCATTCACAGCCAAATTAATCTAAAAAACAAAACAATTAAACCCGTTATTTTATTCAGGAATATATATATATTTTACGTAGTTAAACTTATTATTCTCGTGATAGATATATATCATTACTAGCTTCGAACATATTTTCCTCTCTTTTTTTAGGCAGATTTTATATTATTTCACAAAAAGATATATCAAAAAGAATAATATCATTAATCTTGTTACCACCTCAAAAAGTATATACCTTTATAAATGAGTATAAATAATGTTCGACAAATTGCTGAAAAACAGGTGATCATTTCAAAAGAAACAAGACGAAAGTTTGACAACTTTTCCAGGTTACTAGCTGACAGTCTTTGGAAAAAGAAACAAATTTGAAAAATGCTGACGAAGTGACGAATATAAAAACTCTTAGATCAAGAATCCACTGGCAGTTATTAAAAACTAAAAGATTCAAACGTTAAAAAGAATAATCGTCAAATTAACCTATTTGGCGACATCGACGGCATTTAAAAATATTACCATAGGTTTTTGCAGTACGCTCAATATCTCGGTGACCTGTAGTCAAAGTAGTACATAATAATTATGCCCTTTTTGTAAAGTAAACTTAAAGATGTCACTCTTCGATTTAATTTTTAATATTAAAACATATTTATCGGTTATTTCGGGTACTCATTGCATACGGGGATTCTCGCATAACAAGGAATCCAGTTAATTTAATAAAATGATGTTTACAAACAAACCTTTTTTTGAAAAGATGAACATTTTCCTTTTGAGGTAGAATTTTCTGTGTTTTGAAAGAAAGTATTGTAAAAACAATTATTACTTTCCATCACTAAAAATCGTACAAATTAACTGTGCTTTTTGTTGTTGTTGTTTTGTTTTGTTTTTTCAACCACAATTTTTGAAATTTACATGAGAGCATTGGCCTCTTCCACATGAAAAGGTTTCACTGCAATTATTGCATTAAAAAAATAACAACATGCCTCCGGAAAATGCCTCAACAAAGATACTAAACTTGCATGTTTCATGTTTCTCCTTATTCAAATTATTGTTAATATCGTAAATACGAAGATAGAAAATTAAGACATATAGCCTACAAATCCTTTGATATTCGGCAGCTCCCTTTGCCTATTTCTAATGCTCCTTGGTGGGCCGTTTGCCGGTAACACCGTCGCCGGAGGGTCCTGCCATGCCACGGCCTTGGCGGGTGAGGAGCTCGCCTTATCCCCCTTGCTGGGTTGAGAAGCTGGTGCAAAAGGGAGCGGAGACTGTGATCTACCCAGCGGCTGTGGTGCGGTCAAGGAGCGTTGGTGGTGATGCGGAAGAGAGCGGTGTAACGACTGGTGTCTGTTGCTATGATATTGAAGATGTTGGGCGTATTGATTGTGATGCGAGGTGGATGATGACACGCCCCCTGGGAGGTACCGGGTGGAGTGGCGGTGGATTTGAGAAGGGAGAGTAATTCCATTTCCCAAGCGATGAATTGGAAATGCATCTGAAGAAGAGACAAATGAATAGTATAACATTTGTGTTAATAGGGAGTTTTCGATATGTGACAACGTGCCACCTTAACGAAGTTCTAGAGGTAAAGAAAGGAAACTTTTGACATAATAATATTATAATAAGAGTGGTTTCTTCACATGACACTTTCCTCGGTCCTAAACTAATCTTAAGAACTTGAAATGCTTTGTTTCAGCCGACCAGTCGGACGCAATGAGTAGCGAGGAGAGTTTTGAGCGTCACGCACGAAGAAGCCATTATTATTGTTATAATTTGTTAAAAGCTTCCATTCTTTACGTCTTGAACGTCGTTCATGTGGCATGTCAACACAAATTGAAAACTCCCTAATAACCTACCAACGGGCGACGCGTCGACATTCGTTACGTCGTGACGTGACGAATTTCGAAGCGTAATTCTTGAGAAACTTGTTGACGGAATTCAAGGAAATCATTAGCAATTATCATGCGCATTATACCACTTTTACAGTTATTATTCAAAAGAACAAAAGTACTTGTAAAGCTCATTATCTACATCAATATATCTCTTCTCAAGATTAATATATTTGCTAAGAGCGGATGGTTGTCGATGAATCTTTATTTGATAAAGGAAAATAATTATGTTCTGCGTCCAGACGACATCCTTACCCTTCCCCTCAAATCTATTTTGTCAATCCCCCTTCCCACGCCCTACCCACCCCCCCCCCAACTCTCTCTCTCTCTCCTCTCTCTCTCTCTCTCTCTCTCTCTCCTCTCTTCTTCCCTCTCGTCTCTCTCTCTCTCTCTCTCCCCTCTCTCTCTCTCTTTCTCTGTCAAAAAGGGGGTTGTAATGAATTGGTCCTTACTGTGCGGCTGGTAGGGTACGTTGATTTGACCACTCTGAGTATCCATTCCAGTCTCTTTGTACTGGTCATTCGAAGGTGGGTCATCTGTTTCCTTCTTGATATCGAAGCTCTCGATGTGGACAGCAGGAACAGTCTTAGCGCGTTCCAAACCTCGTTTGGTGTATATCATCTTTTCACCGCCATGTAATGAATGTCTTTTGCCCGATATGTTGGCGGAGTGTCGCCCAACAGATCGCCCAACCATATGATCCGCTGCCTTGATCTTTCCGTTCACTATGAAAATACAAGTGTTGTTCGGTAGGGAGGGTACGAAGTTTGGGCTTGGCACTGAGCTAGGTTTGGCGGAAAAGGAGTTGTGTGCTCGCCGGGGAAGCTGCGAGGTATTTTTGTTGTCTGCCATTTTTCGAACGTATTTTGATGTCTTTTGGGGCACATCGACGACGACCATATTTTTGTTATCAGCTGCATTCATATCGCTTGCTTCACTTTCAGTACTCTTGACGCTATTGTTTTTACTTGAATCTCGCGTATTTTCGTCACTGCTCTTGGAATTAGTTTGCAATTTGGTCCAAGCTTTTCGCATATCATCTTGAATTTCTCTTTTCGTAGGAGACGCATGTTGGTTCTTCGGAGATTTCTCTATCGGAGTAGCCATGCTCTCCAGTTTCAACCGATCGCTCTTTAGTTTACTTTCCATTTCAAAGTTACGTTCTTTTGCCGCCATGCTTCTCGTCCCGCGCCCGCTGATTGGACGACGAAGTGCAAGCACTGGGGAAGGTGTGCCTTCAGGCTCCGCCTCCATTGCCTCGTCACCGCCCACCCCAGTCAACACGCTCACCATCTCGCTCCGATCGTTGTCATCAGCAACCGCATTACCACAAGTACTTTCCGGGTAGCCCCACCCCATTGCAATTCGCTTAGCCAATAGACAGTAAGCAGCGTTTTCAGGGGTGGGTCTGTTCTCCTGCACGCACTCTGTGAGGACATCTTCATGGTGACCGCACTGTACGAGTGCTTTGATGATGCGTTTATCTATTACAGTCTTTGGGACGGGGTCTTCAAATCGTGAAGGATAGAGACGTCGTGAGTATCCCCTATTCATCCAAGGATGCCGCATGATATCAGCGAGTTTGATGCGGTCCTGTTCCTTTGGTTCTAGCAGCCTTTTTAGGAGGTCTCGGCAATCTGGTGGAAGGGAAAAATACTCTGGGGTAATATTTTGAAAGGAAATCAGAAGATACAAAAACATCAAGGAATGTAGAAGGGATTAAAATGTGTCTACAATTCAGTAGGATCTGTGACATTGGCAACAATAATTGTTCCGCGTCACTCTCTATTACTAAACGAATTACTAATTTCAGCCTTGGATCATGGACTAAACACTCTATAATCGAAACCCTGACTATAATAGACAACATAACATCCTATCACCATCCTAACCATAAGCCCAACATAAAACCAAAATATCAAAAGTAATCCCATTACGAATTAAAGCCCGGAGCAATTGTCACCTGAACACCAGAGCTTCTCCTTGCAGTTACAACTTTTTGTTACTTTAAATTGATTGTTAAAGATCTATTGACGGGTTGGTGTAGTATACATGAATTGTGAAAGAGAAAGAAAAAACGGATCACTTCGGCTTCAACTTTGTGACGATTTTTCCAAGATTCGCTCTCAAATCTACATTGATCGGAACCAGGTTTGAATCCCAGTCACGTACGTATATCCGATGGTAACGTTAATGATCGGTCCCCAGCGTTACAAATCATACCATTTCTGATTGCCATATACGTCTGTCAAAACTCTGAATGAACCATTTTCTTTTTATGATGGTAGGCTATCTCACATCGCGCGGTGACGGGTTCAAGGCGGATTTGGGACTACTTCGTGACGGTTTTGAAACTTGTTACGGAAACGTCTCCGAGACGTCTCCTGAGCCCCCGCGACGTTTCATGAGTCTCTGGGAAGCTCACAACTGCCTCAAAATCGTCTCAAAGTAGTCTGAAATTCGTCTCAGAGACGTCTCCGTGAGGGAAAATATTATCGGAGACGTTTCCGCGACGCAAAATAAGTATCGGAGACGTCTCAACGACAAGTCTCAAAACCGTCTCAAAATAGTCTCATATCCGTCTCAAAACCGTCTCCGCAAAGTGAGATACCATGCACCATTAGGGCTGCTTCCATGATGACAAACATGTAGGCCTATATATAGACCGGACAGAAAATAATGAGCATAAATTTTAATAAATTAATAATTCCTTCAAACTAACCTTTGGTGAGAGTCTCTGGTATGGTGGCGCCCTGCATGATTCTTGTGTGCAATTTGCTCATGTTATTGGGCGGGTCCACGACGAAGGGTAACTCCCCTGTTAACAGGGCGTACATGTTTACCCCTCTGAAGAAGAAAAAATCGGAGGGAATCAAGCAATTGTTCAAAGATAAACGTTTTTCAATTTATTCATCCTTTCCTGTGTTAAACAAGTATGTCAGGTATGATATAATTTAGCATCCCATTGACCCTTATTTGGAAGATGATTAGTCGAATCTGTGACATGCACTAAACTTGATACATTAAAATTACATTTGGCTCTTCACACCCATGTTTATATTGTGTTGCATTTTATTATGATGAGAGCAACATTATGGTTTATGAATTGCTGGTATTGTATATTCCTATTTTGAATACCAGCGCCGTAAAAACTAAACACGCAACAAGCCTGCAATCCATGATCGAGGTGATTGTCATACCATAAAGAACGTCACTTAGTTACTTGTGAGAGTAAATGTGTTAAATAAAATCAGCAGTTATGTCTTTTTATGTCTTCTGCTGGCTCAGTGAATAGAGCGTCGGCCTCATAATCGGAAGGTCGTGGGTTCGAACCCAGGCCGCGTCATAATGAAATACATTCAAAGATTGGAGTTGCTGCTACCCTGTTTGGCGTTCAACAAGAAAGGGAAAGATCAACGTCGATCTGGCGCTGCTCAGTGGCTGCCAGGCTCACGATCAATTGGGGGGGGGGGGGGAATCTGTTTCGGACAAAAAATTTCGAGCTTTTTTTATCATAATTACATTTTTAAAGAAAAGATAATATACTCAAACACTCCAGATATCGACGGCTGGACCATAGCTTGAGTTACAGAATATCTCCGGGGCAGCGTAAGCCGGAGATCCGCACTGCGTCCGGAAAGTCCGTCAAATCCAAGAACATTACTCAGACCAAAATCTAACCAAATATAATGACCATTAATGAATGAATGATACAAAATTGCTAAATGATGTATTTATTATATTTCCATGATTAACAACATAGCTGACGCAAATTAAATGTTTTATTGACGCTACTGGTTTATTGACCATGTTGGATGTATTTAAGGCCGTTTATGATTGATTAAATTATTATATTCTGCTTATTAACAAATACAAAATAAATATATTCATATAATGAGAATTCGACGGTTGTAGAATTGCATGAACAAGAAATTATTTACAATAATTCTATAGAATATTACAAAGTATAGAATAAAGAATATACAATTTGTTGAAATAAAATATATACGAAAATAAAATAAACGTTCATCAGACCAGAAATTCTATACAAACAACAGATCCACCTTATAAAAAGGTTATTCATTCCCGTGCCCTTCGGTAGCCCAAGGGCAAGTGAGTGTCGCCACAATATATTATTCAAATCATTTAACAATGGTAGCAATTTAAATAGTAATCTAACAAAACTGTTATTGTTCATAAACTCACCAATTACTTTTAGATTCTGGTCATTATCCAGTAGAAAGTTCTCGATCTTGATATCTCTGTAATAAGGACAAAATTAAAGATTTGAAGATAAAAAGCGCAGTGATTGATTTAAGCAAAACGGTGACGAGGATTATACGGCGGAAAGTTTTAAACATGAAACAAAAGCCGAGGTTTACACGGTATTTCCTTGAAAAATATTATTAAACATTTGTAAAATAATGTTCATGTATTATTGTGTCAATTTTGTCTCTTTGTTTAATAGGATCATTATAAGTTTTGGGTGTGTTATTTTTTTTTTACTTTTCATGATCCCACCATATTTACATTAATTCCTTTCTAAATTTCTTTGTATATATATCTTATTTAGAAATATTGTTTGTCATGTTTTTCATATGTTTTTAATGAATATGTGGTAATAAATTCAATTGAATTAAATTAAACGTTACAAAATGGATTTTCTACGCACCTATGGATGACGTCGAGATGATGCATGTGATCGACTGCGGTGACGAGTTGCCTGATATACTTCCTCGTCTCTCTCTCACTCAACTTCCTTCTCTTACATAGGAATGACATGAACGTCCCACCCTCAGCCAGCTCCATCACCAAATAGTAGTTGCTAGCTGTCTCAAGGACCTAAGGATAAAAGTATTTCATTATAAAATTTAGATCCTGCGGTGACGAGTTGCCTGATATACTTCCTTCTCTCTCTCTCTCTCTATCTCGCTCTCTCTCTCTCTCACTCAACTTCCTTCTCTTACATGAATGTCCCTCCCTCAGCCAGCTCCATCACTAGACAGTAGTTATCTAGATAGTAGTTACCACTAGATAGGAGCTATCTCTCCTCAGCTTCACTTCGGAGGAGATAGCTTTTCCTGCTTGCCTGGGAAGTGATAGTTTTCCCATCACTTGGATCGACGGTGATTATTTGCTAATTAGCCGTCTCAAAAACCTACACCAAGGACAAGAAAGTTCTTTTCAATTTTCTCCAAGATCAAGACGTTTATAAGACTGCTCTGGGGCGTCTCTCTGACTAGTTTCAATTCCATCTCAAAGCCGCCTCAAACTAATCCCACACACGTCTCAAAGTCGTCTCTGGCAAGTGAGATAGGCCTACCACCATTACCAGTGTTATCAATATAGAAAGATAGAGGATGACGTAAAAGTAGACTATTTTTCTATTCTATCAAAAAGATGCGATCGGCCCTCTGAATTCGTTTACAAACCACTTAATTGTAAAACGTCTTAGTAACCTGCACCGAGGAAAATTAGACTTCATTCCAAAATATAGTTCCACTAATGATTTTTTCCGAGAATTTTATTATAAGGGGGTTGAGGAAATCAATGTATTTACATCCTATTTATTTTTGCATCAAAATAATTATCATGATTAGTAAAGGGTGTGATTGGGTGACGATAAGGTTAAGAGGCAACCCAAATCGGCGGATTCTTCCTTCCTTTTTTATTTTTTATTTTTATTTTTTTTTAATGAATATGTAAAAGTTATCAATATTTCTCACCTCATATAGTCGAGCGATGTTAGTGTGTCGCATCTTCTGCAGAACAGTTGCCTCTCTGCGTAGATTCTTACGAACATACTCCCGATTAGCGATCAACTTCTTATCAATAACCTTCACGGCAACCTAAACAGACAGATAGGTGATGTCAGAGATCAAAGTGAAAGTTAAATAAGGTGTTATGAATATTCATACATGGATACAGAGTTAGTTTTTATTTGGAGTTGATTTTAAGTTCTTGTGGACACTTAACGTAATCCCGGTAACTTTATTTTTATGTATTCCTTTATTTGAGACCTTTGAGTGTTATTTTCTCAACAAATTGGGTCTCTACTGTTCAAACATGCCAACTTTTTTTAAACTAAAAAAAGATGTATTAAGTGGATCCAAGGCACTAAAACAGGGATCTGAGCAGTCTTTGCGATAATAGATCAAAAAAAAAATAACAAAAGGAATCTTCATCAATTATTACTCTTTTTTCGATTTTTGTTTTTTGTTTGTTTGTTTTTTTGGGGAAGCGGGGCAATATGCGGGGGACTTCATAATGTTTACCGAAACTGCGGGAAAAAGAGCATGACAAACGGGAGATCCCCGCCATTAATGTAAGCAAAATGGTGGAATATTTTTGCAACCCTGAAGAAACGTATTTAGTGGATTTCTTTTCCTTGAACTTTTTCCCACATCCTATATTACTCATCCAAATTAAATCCCACTATTTATCCTTCTAGTGTGGTTAACATGCGTTACAAGCAGACGACACGGTGCGTACATTCTCTCATCGCTAGCTATCGATTGTATCGATTGATAGATGAAGACGCACTGTTTGCTCCTAAATCTCAACTCTCAAAGCGTGACTTCTAAATATTTAACGAGATCGCTGAAAACAACAAACGTAGGTATTAGTTTATCGCACCCTGGTAATGAAATCGTTTTTTTTTTTTTTCTGGGGGGGGGGTCGCCATCCCCTCCCCCCCCCCCTCGATTTTTGCTGGGGGATCGTCCCCCTCGAGTTTTAAAGCTTAACATATTTTTATGTAGTGATTAGCTTGTGAAGCTAATAAAGAGGTAAAATGTATGTCAAATACAATGCTAAATGTTATAATTAAGGCAAAATTTTCGGCTCGCGCTTTGCGCTTGCAAACATTTTCATTAGTATTAGTTTCTGCATAATGTGCGAATTTCAAGTATATTTTTTCACTTTCGGGTGTTTCCGTCCCCCAAGTCGTGACATGAAATCGCCGCGCTTGATTACACCTTATGTATACGAGCACCTTATCGTGGATGCTTGACGTCTTAAATAGACGAGGGTATCTCACTGAGCTGCGGATGTTCGCGAACATGTTATGTTGCAGTTATGCTGCAGTCACACAGACACTTACGTATAGATACGTTTGTGTTGTTTTAATCTTATTTCATCTTCTATTCTATCATTTCTTATGTATTTCTTTGTTTTACTGGCCACGAAACTATCGATATTTCCACTGCTGACTATGACGGGAAGGCATAAGTGGGGATCCGCAGAAAAGAAAATAATTTTTGGACGCAACCGGACGTAACTCAACGTAAGTGTATGTGTGACTGTAGCATTACATAGACACTTACGTTGAGTTACGTCCAATTGCGTCCAAAATTTATTCTCTTTTCTGCGGATCCCCACAGTTGTCTTCTCGTCATAGTCAGCAGTAGAAATAGTGATAATTTCGTTCATTCAATTAAAACAAAGAAATACAAAAGAAATGATAGAATGGAAGATGAAATAAGGATAAAACAACAAATGCGTAACTAAATGTAAATGTCTGTGTGACTGTAGCATTAGCGGTTAACTTTTCCTGTCATCAGTAACGAATGTATTATAATCAATTTAGCGAATTCGCCGGGTTCGTAAAGAGTCGCAAAGAAATGTTTAACATCGAACCCACTACGTTCTTAAGTATTCGCCGCTAACGAAAAAAAAGAAGGAAAGATTGAACCGTCAAGAATTGCTATGTTGGCAAAAAAAAATCACCACTTAGTAAGATATCCCTTTAGGATCGTAAGGCAAAAACGTGTTACAAATCCAACTATCATTCTTATGTTTTAGTATGCTATATTGATCATACATGACTTTGTAGCCTACCTGTTCTTGTGTCAATATGTGCGTTCCAAGGCGAACTTTGGCGAATGATCCTTCCCCGATGACGTCACCTAAGACGTAGCCACCGACTTTTTTCCTGACCACCGTGCCTTCCGATCTTGATTTCCTTCTCCTCCTCTCAGACTGACCACCCTCTCGATTACCGCCTCCATCACCGCCGCCGTCTTCACTCTTTCCTCTTTCAGCGACAACGACATCGCCTTTCGATGTCGCATTCTTCCGGTCGAAGTTCTGGCGACCTAGCCGATTAGCGGGCGCAGGGGACATCGTGGGATGCGAGTTTGGCAGAACTACGACGGCGCTAGCCATATTCCATACTCATGATGATGAAGGTCTTTAAAATTTGTCGTTAAGAGAGCTTTTTCCGAATTTAGTTCAGATGTTGTGGAATCATCGTTGAATATATCCGGTTTTTTAATGTTCCTTTCAATAGGACTATCTCAGAAGAGAGAGTGTGAAACGAGTTTTCCGAATTTCAAGATCTTTCTGTTGGAGATTGCCTGACCCCTTCTTCAGAGAAGCCACGTTCTTTTTCAAATCTCCTTTTCAAATAAGCACATCCATCCTCACAATTTTGTAATTCAATTCCAGAAATACACCAAGACCGTCTTAGGCGACAAGTAGCATGATTGAAACTCGCTTAACATTATTGAGCAGATGAGAGTACTTTTACCATAAACTTTCACTTTGTCTTTGACCATGCGATACGAATTTTCTCCCACAGCCATTGAAGTTGTTCCTAAGGAAGGGGCACGTAATACATCACCCCTTCACAACCACAAAACCGCTATAAAAGAGTTTCTGCCCCTCCTCCATTGTACCCAACACTGAAAAGGTATGCATCGATCGATACTTCGTCCTAAAATGACGATCGATGGTGGATTGAATGGAGATTCTGCCTACTATCCACGGGAATATAAGCTGACAATAAGACAAGAACAAAACGCTTCGATAATCGAGGCTATTCAATGCTAATAACACTCGTCGTTGTTTTTATGTCATTTCTGCCCCCTCCTCTAGCAGTCTTTAAGATGGTCTTAAGATAGCATGTATCAGGAATAGTGGTATATTTTTGGAATTGTTAAACCCTAATTAAGCCGTTTTTATGCAGAGGTGTCTACGAAGTAAAAAAGTAAGGGTTCGAACATGCAACATTTTTCGACATTTTTCGACGGATTGCTCACTTTGAGACTTTTGATATCTGATAATTTTGACCTAAAGACAAGAGACGATCATTGAATAATGGATGCTTCTAACTTTAACACAACTCCCCTAATTTCCAGTTCGATTTAATCGGTGCAATCTGGTGAAGGGTATTAATATGGATATCATATTTTTATTTAAAGAGGAAATTAATTTAATTTTTATATCCATCACTTATTGCCTTATATTCAACGGCAGAATATACTTTAGATTTCAAACTGGATATCTCTTTTCCCTTACTAGTCTGTCTCAGACTTCCCCTTTCTCTCTCTGTCTCTGTCTGTCAAGCTTGCACTCACTATATTCCTTTAAGTTATATTACAATCCATCTCATTACGTCTAGTTCAACACAATCCACAATCTGTTTTCTCTCCATCATCTCTCTCTCTTTCTCTCTCTCTCTCTGTTCACAATTTTCTTTATAGTCTAACTTCACTTTCTGTTCCTCTCTTTTTCCCATTTTATTGGTTTCATCTCACTTTCATCCATAACTTAAATTTCCCCTTCTCTTTTTCTCCCCTTCCCTCCCATGTTCATTCCCTCCCTTCATTATTTTCTCTCTCTCTCTCTCTCTCTCTGTCTGTCTGTCTGTCTCTCTGTCTGTCTGTCTCTCTCTCTCTCTCTCTTTCTGCAATTATAGCATCCACCCATGCCCATGTCTTCTTCTCAAGTTCTGCCATCTCTATATAATACAGTCCCCTCCCATTTAATAGGTGAGCGGCGAAATCCCCAAAGAGGCTTATTTCTTGTACTTTAATGCACCCGACTGGATTAAAGCAACAAGATACCTTATTTTAAAGGAAATTTTCTGAACTTTTCGAAAATGAGCATAAAAGTTGCGGCATCTTGTAGCATCACCATGGAAACTAGCTTCGAATAGGCCACGCCCATTTTTATGACAAAATTTATGAATATTAAATTACGGGTCATTCAATTGGCCGATGAAGAATTTTGGACATTTTTGGGGCTTGCCCTATGTTGAAACCACCATAGATATAACTGAAAATTGCTCAATTACAATTTTATAAAAAATTAAAGTAAATAACAAATCAATTTTGTTGCCTAGCAACAGATTTTTGCTTAGCAACCATTTTCCCACTTGCTCAAATGTGAATTTTCCAATTCCTAATGGAATTTCTATGTTTTTAAAGTTGCAAAATCAAACTACTTTAGTTTTAAGGTTGAAATATGTTGATATTGATTGTAGAGGGATGACACAAAAAGAAAAAAATCATATAAAGATGAATTGCAATGCAAAATTTTGTTAAACATCACCTAACCAAACCCCTGTCATCATGGAAATATGACAAAACTGCTGTAAATCTGTATGTATTCACCTGTATTTAACAAAATTTGTATACACATGGATAAATGGGTGCCAAATGAAGGTATATATGAAAGAAACCAACCATAAAACCCTTTACCTTAGAAAATACTTCAAATATGACATATTTCTAAGCATCGATGGTAAACAATATGTTGCCTAGCAACCACTTTTTACCGCCTAGCAACCATGTCTGTAAATCGTATTTAGAGCTTAAAACATATAGAAAAAAGCAATAAAAAATAGATAAAACAAAAAAAAACTACTAGGAAAAAGAAAAAAAAAGCGAACAAAGGCAGCAAAGAAACTAGAAAGTGAAATGATTAGGAAAAAAAAAGGGCTATATATTGTATAAACAAGATAACACCTTTACCTTAGAAATACTTCAAACATGACATATTTTTAAGTATCCATGGTGAACATTATGTTTGCTAGCAACCACATTTGACCTAGCAACCATATTCTGTAAATCGTATTTTAGAGCTTAAAACCAGGTTGAACATGGGTTATTTTGTTGGGTTTCTATGAACAAGACTCAAAAGACACTTGGGAACTGTAATACCTTTTATAAAATTCATGGATATTTTTATTCTTTGAAGATGCAGAGGAAATGTCCATAGCAACAACAACATTTTACCTAGCAACCTCCCTCTAGTCATTGCTTAAAGCTTTTAAGCAGTTTAAACTCATATTCCGTCAATGTATTTTATCATTTGAATAGTAGGTGGTACCCCATAGTGCTGTTCATTTGATTGGAATCATGATGTTTGGTTGTGAGGAATCAAAATTTATTTCCATAGCAACATCATTCAAACAATAGAACCTACATGATTCCTAATTTATATCTACTTTTGTAGTGTTAGAATGTCAATATGAATTGATTGGAGTTGAAAATTTTGTTGTTAAGAATTAGAATTTTTATGAGCAGTAACACAATATATAATTATCTACACCCTTTAAGCTGTTAAAGACGTTGACGGAGTAAATACAACCTTACATCGATTGACAGCTAAGTAGGCGTAATAACATTAATACCCCAAAATAAATTCAATTTTCATAACAGTATTCATAAAAAGGTGATCGATCCTCACACCAGGCCATCCCTCCAAATACTCGAAAAGTTACCCCTATTTTAATGGCGCGGTTGATGACGTCAAGAAGTTTAAGGAATGCTACTGCCATGCATGATTGGGTTTCGCCTTTAGTAAAACACGTTTGTATTGCTATGTCAGAACAATAGACCTCATGTGTGCTAGAATTCTGATTATGAAATGAAAGGGCGAATTCATTCAGCATTTAGCATTTAGCATTCCATTAACATTTTTTGACGTCATCAGCCGCGCCATTATTATAGGGGTACTTTAGGTATTGAGAGGGTGGCGCTGGTTGAGGTTCGATCACCTTTTAATGAATACTTTCTAGATGGAATATAAAATGCTTAAATGGGAATTGTTGTATTATGAACAAATATTAGCTTTCGTTTTATATGTAATTTTGGTTTTCATTTTTCTCCGGTCCGGTCTGGGACTTTTAACTTGGTTATTTGTGGGCGTCTTTCACATTTTTTAATAGTAGGCCTTTAATTTCTGTGATGTTATAATCTCACTTTTCCAATTTTAATGGAATTACTTTTTTTATTGAAAATTGACAATAAAGCCAATACGAACCAAGGGCCTTCTATAGTCACTTCAAGTCAACTGAATTTTGCCCTGATTCCTAACCCTAAATGCAATATCCTGAGCAGTTTAGTCTTATTAATGCAGACCCATTTGAATGATACCACACTTTTTTTCTAGTCACTAGATTCACACCGCGATAATTTATGTTACCAATTAACAAAAACATACTTTTCCCCTCAAAACATTTTAGTTCCCAAATGATTTATTACTGTATTATTGATAGGTATCTCAAACGGTTATATTTTAAGACTATAGCTATTACAACACACAGGTCAGTGAGAGTGTTGGTTAGTTCGCTCTTGCTTTAAAATTAATATTTTACATAGCAACTACATCTCTATATCATAAAGCTTTTACGCAGTTTTAACTTTAAACTGGGTTATTCTGTAGGCAACCTTTATTCTCTTAGAAACAGTAGGCTCAAACCCCAAATAGGCCCTAATATTAAAGTGCTATTATCACCTCGTATCATATTGAATTGATAGGGGTTGCCACTTTTTGTTGCTGAAATATTAGAAGGAATTTCCATAGCATCAGCTTTATTTTACCTAGTAGCAATAAAAAACTATACTATATTTATACTATTCACATAAATTTCGCCCGGAAATATGGTCTTAAGTCATGAAGTGGACAATCCTGACTGAGAGTGGTATACATGTAGGTCTACAACTTGCATTCTGCACATGGGGATGATTATTATCAAAGGTGATTAATCCTTATTTGAAATCCAAGACTTTAATCACCATTAGGAAAAATCTGGGGTTACATATAATGGGGTACATTAAGTATGCTATCTGATAGAAAGCTACCGATAGAGGTGACGTTAGACAACACTCTCTGGATTAGCCGCATAGGACTGAACCTTATTTCAATCCCAAAATATTAGATATTTTCCACTCTTCCAGACTGGTCATTTCAACATGATAATGGTCATTAGATCTCATGTAGGATGCTAATAAAATATAATAAAAGATGGTTCTTGGGGGTTATGGTTATGAATAAAAGATGGCTGGCCAAAATGGCAAGTGACCACTGAGACCTCAGCTCCAGTACATGTTCATGTACAAATTCTGTAGTATCGATCGGCAAAGTGTTGTCCAAGCATGACAATATGCCATCATTATAAGGGTCGATTTCTAGACATTACTCATCTTGTGTGAGGCTCCCCAACCCAGGCTATCCCAATCATTGCATCTGGTTCTGTTAAACTTTGAAGAAATTTAAAGTCCACGTGCTTGAGCTGGCTTGTACACGTATTTCTCTATCTTTTATGAACTACTTAAACTCAGTAAAGCTAATCTCAATGTGTGATATCAGGTTTAGCATAATGCAACGAAGAAGCTACAGAACTCTGTATCAGGACATGTTTCCCAGAGGTTAAGAGGGTGGACTTCCTCCCGACAACCCCCTTGGACATACTGGTAACATCTCCCCCTGCTGGACGGCTCCCCGTGGGCCATCTCCGCGGAGGACCGGTCCCCGAAGGATATACTCCCCTGGTGCATAACTCCCCAAAATGACAGCTCCCTCAGAGGACAACTCCCTCCAGAGGACAAATCCTTCCAGAGGACAACTCCCCAGGAGGAAACTCCCCAGAGGACAGGTCCCCCGAAGGAAAACTCCCCTAGAGGATAACCCCCAAAGGACATCTCACCTCACTTTAAATGCTTTAAGGACAAAATATTTATTTTATGCCAGCCCTTTCTCTTTTCCCTTGTAATATACATGTAAATGAATTATTATAAACAGGGATAGGGATGGTTTAAGGAGGTTTTACCCCTTTAGCTTACACAGTGATTTGTGGCATAGTTGCTAATTATTCAAATGAAATTTTCACCCTTTTGTTCCCAATTTTGCGACGATGAAAGTACACTGAAGAACATAACAAATCTGTAGCATTTTCTGCACATCATCCTTCATTTCTTAAATTTGCCTTCTACTACTCATCATGTTCGAGAGGACATTAACCTTGGATACCATTTACTCAGGTCTGCTTAGAAAAGAGAAAGGGAAATTGTACCGTTCCTCTGGGCGTGGTCATAACAATCTTCCTGTATTCCGGTCACCAATACTGTTAGTCATTACATGGGGAAATGTCCCTTTTGGGATTTGTCCATCACGGTATTTGTTCTCCAGGAAATTTGTCCTCAGCAAGAGTTGCCAATTGGGGGAACTATCCTCTGGAGGAGTTGTCCATCAGGGTAGATGACCTCCAGAGGATTCGTCTTCCAGGGAGATGCCCATCAGGGGACTTGTCCTCCAGAGGAGTTGTTTTCCGTGATATTTGTTCATCAAAGGTATTGCCTCTGGAGGAGTTGTCCATAGGGGAATTGTCCTCTGGAGGTGTTGTCCATCAGGGCAATTGTCCTCCAGGGAGTTGTCTCCCTGGGGAATTGTTCTCCAGAGGAGTTGTTCTCTGTGGTATTTGTCCATCAGAGGTATTGTCCATCAGAGGTATTGTGCTCTGGAGGAGATGTCCATTGGGGTATTGTTCTCTGGAGGTGTTGTCCATCGGGGGAATTGTCAACCGGGGAAACTTTCCTTGGGGGTGGTTGTCTTCCGGGGAGTTGTACTTAGGGGAGTTGTCCTCTTGGATACTTGTCCTCCAGATTAGATTTAATCGGGGTAGTTGTCCTCTGGGGAACCATTCCCCGGGAAATATGTCCTCCATGGAGTTGTCCTAAGGGAAAGTTGTCAAATTGATTGTCTTTTGCCTCGATCATAGTTCGTGCTTGGGGCCCCACGGCGAAGTCGTTTATCTGCTTTTTTTCGCACGAGATTTACCCCAAGAAGCCGACTCTTTGATAGAGAACCAGCTTTGTCTCTATCCCTTACCCCCAAATCTTGATTCCGGGGCCTGTACGATGAGTAGGAAAATACATTTTGACCATTACGTACGCCGTTCCCGGCCGCTTCCTTACGATTTAATGTGCACCAATGGAATATTTTCCAGTTAGTCATGCTTAAATGTAGGGGAGCCAGGAAGACCGACTGCATGCTCCGATTTTCCGC
This sequence comes from Paracentrotus lividus, assembly GCA_940671915.1. Lineage (NCBI taxonomy): Eukaryota > Metazoa > Echinodermata > Echinoidea > Camarodonta > Echinidae > Paracentrotus > Paracentrotus lividus. The sequence goes on along the minus strand of CALNVZ010000218.1, from coordinate 40,852,563 downwards.
GTTTTTCTGAACCCGGTAGGCCGTCGAAACTCTGTGGAGTCACCACGGGAACCCGAGGCGGGTCCTTACCTGTTGCCCGACGGTCGCTCCATTACGGGCGGGCTCCGTCCGTTTTTCAGTCAGTTCTCGAAATAAATATCGATGGCCTTTTCGATACGGGTCTGTCGTAGGAAAAGACCACTTTGGTTATATTCAGTGTTGCGAACAGGTTTGCTTATATAGGCCTATAAGCATCTAATAACTTTTCCCATTTTCACCTAATGCTGGATATTAAATAGGTGTTCAAATGAAAATGTGCTTTTTATCAAATTCGTCTTTCAACTATAGGTTTTTATGGATAGTCTAATTTATATTTAGATTTAGCAGCCAACAAAATTTAATTAAAAAAAAATGGAAAAAATTCTAGGGGATCGAGCTCGAGTCCTTCTGAATGAGAGTATTGTTTCATACCATTCTGCTGTTATTGCTGATTACCGAAATAAAATTCCTAATTTTAAATGAACCAAACTAGGATATATTAGTTCTATGTTCAAGTCACGATTTAAGCCAATTAATTGTAAAGGGTCCGGAGCTATCCTATGGAAAAAGAATTGCGTGCAGATCATACCCAAAAATTGTGAAATCGCTTATACTATACGTCAATGCGGCCCCGAATGGGTATGTGGTCGCACATTAAAGAAGTGTCGCTGGGAGGAGAGTATTCTTAAGAACCATCGGTCAGGATTGCGTCCACTTCAGACCATATTATCAGGGCAAAATTTGTGTGAATTTGTAGGAAAATATTGTTGTTGTTGCTGCGGTAAAATACTATTTGTTGCTATGGAAATTCCTTCTAATTCTTAAACAACAAAAATCCATTTTGAATTAATATTATAAAAGGTGTAGAAATATTACTATAGGAGTTATTTAGGGTATGAGCTTCTGTTTTTTAAGAGAATGAAAATTACCCCCAAACCCCATAAAAAAAATCGGGGGGCAAGTTTAAAACTGCTTAAACTGCTTAAAAGCTAAATATTTATTTTTTAATGTTAATTCTTCATCACCAAAAATTGTTGGATTCCACTTCAAATTATCAAATGAGCCTACTAAATAAACAATAACTGCTTGAAGAATTTTCAAGCATGATCTAGTGGTTCTTGGTTTAATTCTAATCAAATTTATTATTATGAGTTTTACATGACAAAAGTATGATAATTTGGAAGGGCTTACTCTTTAAATATAAAAGATGCCGGAAGATAACCAAGTTATACTGCTTTAAGATTAAACATGGCATAGAGTGCGGTTGCTAGCGCGAAATGAGGTTTTGTTGAAAATCACTTCGATTCCTCCAATAACAAAACTTCGAGATTCCAATCAAATAAATAATAGTATACATAGGGTAACAACTACTATTTAAATAATAAAATACACTGACAGATTATTACGTTTAAACTGCTTAAAAGCTTTAAGCATGATCTAGAGGGGTAGTTGCTAGGTAAAATGTTGTTGTTTTTTTTTTTCAAAGGATGACAATTTCAATCAATTTGATACAATGGATTAAATGTTACAGTTGTACCTTTTGGGGTCCTGTTTATGGAAAACCACAACAAAATAACGCAATTTCAAACTGGTTTAAAGCTTTAAATGTGATTAACAGACATGGTTGCTAGGTAAAATGTGGTTGCTAGGCAACATAATAATCACCATGGTTGCATAGAAATGTGTCATAAATTAGTTTTTCGAAGTTTAAGGGATTTATGGTTGGTTCCTTTCAATATATACCAGTACAAACTAGTTTCATGATTTAAATGTGATTTACAGACATGGTTGCTAGGTAAAATGTGGTTGCTAGGCAACATAACAATCACCATGGATACATAGAAATGTGTCATATATTAGTTTTTCGAAGTTTAAGAGATTTATGGTTGGTTCCTTTCAATATATACCAGTACAAACTGGTTTAATGCTCTAAATAAGATTTATAGATATGGTTGCTAGGTAAAAAGTGGTTGCTAGGCAACAAAATGTTCACCATCGATACTTAGAAAGGTAATATTTGAAGAACTTTCTAAGGTAAAGGGTTTTCATGGTTTGTTTCTTTCAATATATACCTTCATTTTGCACCATTTTAACCCTGTGTATACAGAATAGAGTTAAATACAAGTGAATGTACAGATTTACCGTAGATTTGACATATTTTCATGATGACAAGGGTTTGTTTGACAATAATTTGCGTTATAATTCATTGTTTATATGGATTTTTTTTCTTTTGTGTCATCCCTGTACAATCCATATTGACATATTTTTAGCATTAAAACTAAATTAGTTTGATTTTATAACTTTAAAAACATAGAAATTGCATTTGGAATAGGAAATTTCAACATTTGTGCGCGCAGGTAAATGGTTGCTATGCAAAAATCTGTTGCTAGGCAACAAAATTGATTTTGAATTTACTTCAATTTTTTATAGAATTGGAATTGAGGAATTTTCAGTTATATCTATATTGGTTTCAACATAGAGCAAGCCCAAAAAAATGTCCAAAACTCTTAAACGGCCAAGAGAATGACCCATACTTTAATTTTCATGATTTTTGTCACAAAAATGGGCGTGGTCTATTCAAAGCTAGTTTCCATGGTGATGCTACAAGATGCGGCAATTTTCATACTCATTTTCGAAAAATTCAGAAAATTTCCTTTGAAATAAGGTATCTTGTTGCTTTAATCCAGTCGGGTGCATTAAAGTCTCAAATTTTGGCCTCTTGCCGCTCACCTATAATGAGCACCAATACTACAAAATGTCCCTATGAAGAGGCATTTCTCTCTATCCTCATTTATGCAAATCTGATGGCTCATCTTCTAAACCCAAGACTGAGTTTGTATGAGGTACAGTTTTAGGCAGTAGTGCTATAGTACAATCCTTTTGTCTTAAATACTTGACAAAATTAGAACAGAATAGCACCGCAAAAAAAATTCAACTAGTACAAACTCAGTCTTCGGTATATATAGAAAACGGGCCGATGTGTTTAATGTTGAGTATACTGAGATTTGTTAAATCAAGGCAATTGGATCGGTCCAAAGCACCTTGTTATAATGGGAGTAGACTGTATGTGTACGTCTTTATTTATCTCTCATTTACTACTTACAAAATAAGCCTATCAAACAGTATATAACAATTAATCAATTTAATGTAGAAGATTCTATCTATTCCATTTTTTACTCAAGATTTATGAAGTCCATAAATTCTATGACACTGAATCACATATTGTTAGACACACATCCATACATTATTTTGATTGAACCCATTTATTTACCCCCAAAATCATTTATATGAAAAAGAAAAGCACAACACTGAATTTAAGTTCAAAGTTTTCTCATAAATAAGCGGAGGGAGAGAAAACTTTATATGTAAAGGATAACAATAACAGAAAAAAAAGAAAAGGGAGAGAGATTTGCAAAGATATCTTGTATTGAAGATCTTCGCTGTATTAAATGCTCTTTAGGGAATACTATCAATATAAAATACAGTACAGTAAGACTCTGAGAACAACATACTTTTTAGTTGTTATAATTCTAAAGTCAGTGAAAGAGAACTTATTGGGGAATTCTTTCAGAATTTCATAAAATAAAATAATAGGGTATTATAGCTTTTAATTAGACTTTAAATAAATTGATATGTACGTAGGCTGTTTTTTTTTCTTCACACATTTAAAGAATTTACCATGTCCTAACTATTCCGGAAATCAAATATTCCTGCACATTATTGTCTGTTTTACAAGAGTAAAGGACATGATGGATGTTTCAATGATACGTATCTGTCTCTTCTTGGGTCTTCTTGATTTCATGCACATATCAGTATTTTATGCTGCCAGTACTGTATTGAACATAGGGACAAAGAGCATAGTTATGCATGAGTTTTAACCCAAGAGTCGTACCTTCACTTGAATTTACCTACTTCTGATATCAATTTTTCTTGTTTTTGAAACCCCTGAGCTTAATTACAACTCTCTGATTATTAAGTAGAAAGATTTTTGTCTTTTATTAAAACTTGCAAATCTTTTAGATAATTTGTTTGTAGGATTGGGATAGATAAAGAGGGTCTAAATATCTGATTAAAGAGCTGAGAGTAAACTAACTCCTATAAAAGTTTGCAAACCAATACTTCATAATGGCAACAATACAGGAAAGGGCAGGATTAGGATAAGCTCTTGCTCAACATAACTGACTTAGGTATAAGATCCTAAAGCCTGGAAAAAGACTATATGAGAGTTCTCAGCAAACCCCAGTGTCCAGCGGTGGCCTCTGGATCATAAAACACAGAGCAGCTCGACTTGTTGAGGGACTTTTAAAGACTTAATTTATCCTGACGTCTGGGTTTTCCATTGCAGATTTTTTTTCCCCCTGGGATGTTAGAGATGTCTCCTCTACGAGTCAAAGGTCGTGGGTTTGATGGTGACTCCTTTCCTGATCTGACCCCAGCCAATCAACCTAAAAATACACAAGAACAAATGGATATCAAGGTAAAAGGTCATGTGTTTGGTGGTGACTCCTTTCCTAAATTGACCCAAACCAATCAACATTTTAAAAAAAATAGACAAGAACAAAAGTATATCAACAGTGATCCTTTCATGATTTGAGCATAAGCATATCAAGATCAAAGGTCGTGGGTTTGACAGTGACCCCTTTCTAGATTTGACCCCAGCCAATCAACCTAAAATAGACAAGAAATGAAATAAATAAACAGTGACCCATTAATGATTTGAGCATAAGCATATCAGGGTCACAGGTCATGGGTTCGATGGTGACTACCCCTGTGTACTCAGTAAATACAGATTTTGTTACAAGATAATTTGCTTGATCCCAAGCACATCATTGTTATTGGAGTGGACGATATTATACATGCTTTTCTGAAGAAAAAAAAAAATGATTTTCAACAATTATCGCCCTTACCTCCAATGTTTCTCTACTCTCCTACTGAGGGCGATCTTCTCTCCGATCTCGGTACAGACAGGATTCGTCAGAACGATCTTAGCCAAATCAGCCTTGACAGCCAGGACGCGGCCTCCCGTTGACAGTGACCCTATGTTGACCATAAGTACCTCCCCCTTGGTCAGCTTTTGAACCTGAACAAATTACAAAAACATATCATATATTTGATTTATGATCATTGAATTGAGACAAGCAAAGTCAAGGTTCCCAGTATTTCAAGAAAACAAAATTCCCTGATTTTTCAATGCTTTATTAAGGCATTTTTTAAAATCAAATTCGCCGACTTTTCCCTGACTGGAAAAAAGTGAAATAATTTTCTCCGATTTCCCTGATGGGCTGGGAACCCTGACAGTTGACTTCAAGAAAAGCTAAGTATCATACACTGATGCTCTGAAAGTTGAAATACTGTATCAGTGGTTATTTTTTATGAATTTTACAAGTCCACCCTCCCGAAAATTTCTACTTCAATATAAGGCTACTTATACAAATGAAATCACAAAAATCATCCCCTCATGAATTTACCCAGCTAATCTCAAATATCTTGATGCAAAAACACTGGCTAACACAGTATAACACTACCTTCTTTCATAATATTATTGTGTCATTTATTCATGATATATATAACATTATCTATCAGGCCTTTCCAATGACTAGAAGCTTAAAATCCCATACAATTTTTCTAATGCTATTCATGGTGGCATTCAGCACCTCAATTAGAAAGTATAAAACCGTTAAAATCCAACTCTATTGAAATTTTCCCCCGAAATTGTAAATTGTCTAGTGACCTATGGCTCTACATATCAGACAAAATAATAGCGATAAAACATACACTCTTGACTGTATTTCATCAAAGACATAGGATTTGATTCACATTTGAATTTTAGATCAAGAAGAGTAGAAACTGACCTTAGCTCCTTTCTTGTCTCCCTCTGTCCTCACACCAAGCAACCTCCTAAGAAGAAAGTATGAGATCTCAAGCTCTGTGTAGATATCAGGAAGAGCCCCTACAGCTCCAAGAACCTGGCCCACCAGACGATCAGCTCTACATAGGGTGGGGTCGATCTTTGTACCAACACCTGTAAAGAAAGGAGATATAACAGTTATGGTGGTATCTACAAGAACTACTTTTACCAGAGGCAGTAGAGGTTAAAGTAGTATACAGTCAACCTGCATATGTCAAATAATGGCCCCAGTCAAAGGTCTTTTTAACTCTTCTTCTAGTTATATTCTATTGTTTTTAATCCTTCATAATTCGAACCTATATCTTCAATAACAACAGATGCGCACATCATGCACTCACACACTGTCATTGGAAAATCCACTCTGGACAGCTGTCAACGTAGCTTTTTTGGGTGCAACAAATTCAAGAATTCAAGATTCAAGAGATTCAACTTAGGTAAGATTGACTGAAGTTGGCACTGTGGATATATCACGGTACAACTCCCATAACCTGGCCCACTACTCCATAAGTTCATCATTGGATGTTGATTCTGGTATCAACACCCTGTACAGAGAAATGAACAAGTTTAAGCAGAAACAATAAACGGAGTAGAGCATCGGCAATGTAAGATATCAGGGAGAAGCTACAGTACCGCCTGAGATAAACGTCACAGGTGATTGCAATAAAATGACATCATCCCTATTCACTTTGTGTACAACTGCACTCAATCAATTGCAATCAGCTGTGATGTTGATCTCAGGCAGTATTGTACATTGACCTCTTACTTTAAAGCTGGTGTATAGTGTTGGGACAAGGAAATATTTAATTTGGATTCACAGTTAGATAATATGAAAGACTGAATCATAACTATAATAAAGAAAGTTATATTTCATGAAATCTCGTTTTAGTGTCTTTATTCACGATATAAGTATAAAAATGATAAGACGGGGATCAGACTCATCTCAGTGTGCACTCGGCGTTCACATGGAAAACCAATGGGGATTCTCTTGTGTGGGTGATACACACAGATCGCTATGCTCCATTCATGCGGGAAGTTCGGGGGACTGGACACCCCAGCAAAGGTCTCAAAAACCGTTACATTATGTTTGGGTTCAAACATTTCACTGAAATTCACCGGAAATCGTGAAAGGAATATCACAAAAGCTCTCACACATATCTTTTAGTGCAATTTGGACAACATGAGACTATATTTAATCGGTTTTATGTCGATTCCTTTTTGGTTACCAAAACTATACACCAGGTTTTAACATTCTATACAGATCAGGCCTACAAGCAAACAGGAGGTCCTTTTTGTCAATAAATAATCATTAAAATCTACAGCTCTCTGTAATGACTTGATTTTTCTTACCAATCAGGCCTCCTGGAACAGCAAACTGGAGATCATTCTTCTCAGCAAAGAGAGAAACAATCTTTGAGAAGATGGGTCTACATTGAAGCTTTCCTTCGCTATCCTTTGACACGATACCAGGTCTCACCTCAATCTCCTGCCCAACCTGTTACATCAATCCAATATTTCAATTTCAATGTCAATCTAATGTAAATTTCAAATTCAATTCCAATCCCAATCTCACTAAGAATTTCAATCTTCTTTTTTATTTCAATGTCAAAGCCAAGGTCAAATTCAATCTCGATTCAATTCTTAATATTAATTTCAGTTTTAATTGCAATCCAAAATACATCTTAATATCAAATCAAATTTCAAATCCAATGTCTTCTCAAATCCAAATCTCAAATTCAATGTTCATCACAATTGAAATTTAAATATTAACATAAAATAAACACCTAATCTTAAGTTTAATTCAAACTTCAATCTTATTTTCCATTTCATTATTTCAATCTTAATTCAGTAGTTCAGGAGGGAACGAGAGAGAGAGAGAGAGAGAGAGAGAGAGAGAGAGGGAGAAAAACAGGAGGGTGGGATTGATGAGGGTTGAGAAAAGAGGAATTAGAGTCCGGGTGTTTCACAAAGAGTTAAGTACACTTTAAAATCACACTTAAATCGTTAGTTTTGTTTGTTATTTTTCGCAACACCTCATTGATTAGATCATGCTCAGGGGATGCGCGCCATGGAGAAGTCTATCAATAAAAGCATTTCGAAAAAACAACATTCCCTGATTTTTCCCTGATGAAATCTAAAAAATTCCCTGTACTGATAATTTTTTAAACCCATTTCCAGTTTCACCTGTTTTTGTTTTTTTTTTGGTTATCGCCGTGAACTATTTGTAGTAAAAAAACACTTTTCTGACTGATTACCGTACTTTCGATTTTTGGGCCAATCAAAATTCCCTGACTTTTCCCCGATTTTGAAGCATTATTATCAAATTCCCTGACTGGAAAAAAGTAAAATAATTCCCGATAGAAGGATATCTCCTGATACAAAATGTGCATTGAGTTAAGTTGCGACTTTAAGTCTACTTAAATCTTTGTGAAACACCACCCCCCCCCCCCCCCCCGGACCACTGTATATTTAGCGTTGATTCTTACCTTTAATACACCCTTAGGATACTGCCTCCTGCCACGCCCCCTTTCAGATCTTTGACCTCACAGCCAGGCTTGTTCACATCAAATGATCTAATCACTGCAGAAAAATATACAACCACAACATAAATGAAAATGGCTGAATTGGCTAAGCATCATTTCATGCTTCACAATAAATCAAAAGTGCAAGTGACCGGAAATACCAGATTACTTTCCCTCCATAGAATGCAGTGGTAATTGAAGTGTACCCAGGTACGCTGAAAGGTGATATTTAGTTTAATATTCAGTCAATTACATTAGAGATCTCTGTCGGTTCCTGTCTGACCTAAAAGTTTGAAATTATGATTCTGCAGCCTTAGCTGGAAGAGTGTTTGTTTCTTTTTAAAGATCCTGAATAATGTTACACATTCCCTTTAAAGAGCTGGGGTAGTGGGCTTTCCTGTAGAGTGGATCACAATTTGCTGTCCCAAAAATTTGTAAGAAGCACAGGAAATACTGTCTTGAAGCTAAATACTGTCTTGGACCACAGTAAAACAACCTGTCCACCATAGACATTCTTTGGCCTGCTTTGGGATCATCAGACCAGGGGAAAGTGAGATCTACCAGACTTTACCAGATGAAGCGATTGGGGAATACACAAGGCATTACATAAGGTCTGGCAGTGGTGAAAAAACTTGAGGTAATGGACAACTCCTGTTACTGGGTAAAAATCTGTGGTGTTAAACTACCCATGGAAGCTCAAACCTTACAAATATTATAGAGTACCCAAGTGTGACGTCATAACAGTGGTGCTGTCATGGTTGCTGGTTCTAAACAATCTTGTGTTGAACAATAGCAACATGATTGCACTGAAAACTGTTTATGTTTGTGCCTGAGTCTAGCTCGTTGCTAACGGCATTTAGGCTAAACCTCATGCACATGCTTTTCTGTTTAGAACCAGTAACTGGGACGACGGGTGATTATGACGTCAACACTTCCGTACTCTATATAGAGTCATTGACTTTAAGCTTACCAATAAGTCTAGGTTCTGAGGTGAAGTCTCTGACTGGAATAGGGATCTTCTTGGTTATATATTCACAGATAACCTCTATATTATGCTTCAACTGAGCTGAGATTGGAATGACAGGAGCTCCTTCTGCTACGGTTCCTGTACAAGATTGAAAGAAGCCAGCATGAAAATACTTTGAAAAGTTGTAAGACTTTTTTTTTTCACCTTTCCCAAACTAGAATGCTTAAAAATCTTGCAAAAAGTTGAGATTAATGAATTGCAGCCGATTTAGATGAACATACATGGTTTGAATCCCATCCACAACACAAATATTTTATGGCATGACACACGTCTCCATCACGCGATACTCGGACATGTCCCATGTAACACAAAGATTTGATTAAAAGTTATGACTAATTTTTTTCTCGGTAGCCTCATCTGGAAACCAGGTACATTCATAGATCAGGATTTGGATATGATTAAGAGTAGGGCTAGGGCTAGAGTTAGGATTAAGATTATCAACTTTAGAGCATCCTGTCCATGAGGAGGCTACCGAGAAAAAAAATCAATCATTACTTTTTATCAATCATGTGGTACACCCCACGGGGGAAAAATCCTGGAAAATTGTTAAAATAGGGCTTTTTTTACAGATTTTTCCTCTAAAGTATTTGTAATTATGGGTAGTTTTCAAGTCTTTCTGGAAAAATCCTAAAATTGAGTCCAGATTATGGTCCAAAAGATCGCCATTTTTGAAGCGGTTTTCCTTCCAAAAGCCAGTGATAGGGGTATCTCTATTAGAATCCGGAATGAGCATACGTGTATGGTTGACAATCGAGTCAGGGGGGGGGGTTAATATTATGCTAGCTATGCTAGCAGGAGTAATTATGTGTTGCTAATAGTATTCAATCTTACAGACGTCATCATCAAACAAAATACTATTACTGTATTCGCTGTTATTTTCGCGCAAATTAATTTTCATGCTGAGCCTCAAAGAATGTTCACAGGTTTGAATTCGAGCTGTATGTTCGTAAGCAGGCAACTGAACCCTCCAAAACATGATAGAAAAAGCATGCTTATATACTTCGCAGGTTTTGAAATACGCGCCTGCAGATCTTCGCGCCGATTTCCGCAAAAAAATAATGTACCGTGAATATTTCCACGATTACGGTATTTACAATTATTTGCTTACCTTGGACGAACTGAGAATCTGTTCGTATTGTTCCGCCTTGCTTGACTTTCTTTGACTAGATCAATCTTGTTCTGTAGAATGAGGATAATGCTGTGAGTTTATGATCTCAATAGCTGCAAGATGCTCTGATGTTTGCGGTTGGGGACAAGATTCATTTCCAGCTGAATATTTTATATATGAAAAAAAAATATTTATTTATTTAGTCAGCAATTATCAATTTATATCTATCTATTTTTTTGTTTATTATCATTCTATTCTTTCTGCTCTGTTAACAAAATACATGTATTTCAAATTTAATAAGCAATGCAAGAATTATTTACAGGTATAATGACTATATGCACTTATAATTGTAGTTATTTGACATACATTATGTTCTACTTTGCATACATAACCTTGCCACCTTGGAAACTGAAGTGGCACTTCAAATTATTGTGGTTATTCTAGTTGTGGTTGCTTGAATAACTACATTATTCTAATAAAAGCACTTTTGGTAGATAGTCAAACAATTTTCTAGAATGTGGGATAACATTGAATTGACATATTGAGGATCTTCAACATTTAAATAGATATTTCTGAGGATTCCTCACAATTAACAATAATGCTGCGTCCATAACAGCTGCTCCGTTCAACATAGTGGCCATAAGAATATGTCGTGACCAGGGCATCTCAACAAAAAACGTGTCTACAAAGGAAAATAATAAACAATTTTTTCAATAAAAAAAGTGAAACATTCTCTACAATTATGCAATAAATTATGACATATATAAGAATGAGATGCAACCCACCCCTTTTTCTCAACTCCATAACAATCATTTTTTCAATATATTCTACTTGCACTCGATATCTTGATAAATTATTCTCCATTCCTAATTCTCCTTTGTGAAACACTGTTTATGTCCTGTCTAATTGGCCATTTTTGTGGTGATTTTGATTTTTCACAAATTTTGCGAGTCCATCTTCATGAATATTCTCATGTACTTATATGTATTCAATGCAAAATATCCCAAATTGTGAGATTATAAATTTCCCTAATAGTAGAGTCTGGTTATGTCAAAATTTAGTCCGTGAGATTTTCGTGCACAAAGCGATTTTATGAGCTAATTTGTCAATTTGGGGTGCTGAATCCAAAAACTTTGGTACAATTTTTTCGACCGTCTTAGGCCGCCATTTTGAATTTCAAAATGGCCGCCATAGAAATTGTATTTTGACCTATATCTTGTGAGATATTTAAGCTATATTGGTTTTCCTGACCTTATTTTGTCATTTGGGGGTGCTGAATCCAAAAAACTTTGGTACCAATTTTTCCGACCATGTCTTAGGCCGCCATTTTTGAATTTCAAAATGGCCGCCATAGAAAATTGTAATTACCTATATCTTGTGAGATATTCAAGCCAAAGAGGTTTTCTTGACCATAATTTGTTGATTTGGGGGTGCTGAATCCAAAAAACTTTGGTACCAATATTTCCGACCACGTCTAGGCCGCCATTTTGAATTTAAAAATGGCCGCCATAGAAAACTTTATTACCTATATCTTGTGAGATATCAGCCAAAAGGTTTTCTTGACCTAATTTTGTTCAATTTGGGTTGCTGAATTAAAAAAACTTTGGTACCATATTTCCGACACGTCTTAGGCCGCCATTTTGAATTCAAAATGGCCGCCATAGATTGTACTACCTATATCTTGTGAGATATTTCAAGCAAGTGGTTTCTTCTCCTAATTTTGTCAATGTAGGGGTGGGCCGCCATAGAAAATTGTACTACCTATATCTTGTGAGATATTCAAGCCAAAGTGGTTTTCTTCTCCTAATTTTGTCAATGTAGGGGTGCTGGATCAAGAAAACTTTGGTTCCATTTTTTTCGACCACGTCTTAGGCCACCATTTTGAATTTTAAAATGGCCGCCATACAAGAAATTTGTATTTTAACTTATATTTTTTTCATAAGGGCATTTATGAAGGTTTGAATTTGGGACAAAGAAACATAATTTTGATGTTCACATTATGATACATGTTCTTCGGTCATTATGATCTATTTCATCTTGACATTCATAATGACCACCATAACTAAATCATTCAGCCTTGGGGTCGAATAACCTGTAATGGTTGGCACCTGTAAGGATGGCCACCACATTGGAATTCAAAATGGCCGACCTAGAAAAACATGAAATGCTAATTCAGTTGCAATGTTATAAATGTAAATTTGGAGAATATCTATAGCACCAAAGATGTTAACAATGTGCTTTATAGACAGGTAATGCAGATAGACGAGCATGAATAATATATAATTAAATCCACTTGATAGCAGTACAGTGCTATTTATAAGCATATCGCATTTGATAAATGTAAATGTAATTATATAAAGCATTTGACGAGAGAGCAAAGTTTCTAATAAAGTATAGACCACCATGAAGACAGTGCAAGGTACGCCAGACCCATACTAGTACATTGCCTTCATCAACTGTTTAAATGTACTAAAGACAGGGAACCGCCTGGCCTCCAAACTTGCATCCCCTTAACAAACTTGTTATGGAATAAACACTGGAACAACAGTTATCAGGGAACTTTATATTCTAATGATTTACTCAATATAACGCATAATGAGGAACTGTTGGTTTCTTATTTGTTTATGATTTGGTCAACCTCATTCAAAGTTTCCAGGATCCCAATTAATAAACTACATTATCATTTCTATCTGATAGAGATGATACCGGAAATAGCCTGAAGTGTGCAACATTAATGCCTTAGTAATTCCCATCCATGATTGACTGTTCAGACTTTGCTGCTCCTCAAAAGTTTGAAGACAAACTTTGTGGAATTCAACATAATACTCATATACATGTACTTGTCAAATGTGTTTCATCCAAAAGTGGCCCATCTCCGTCATACATAAGGAAACAAATAGGCCCACCCTTATGCTTCTTGTACCTCT
>CALNVZ010000218.1:40805491-40837295 GCA_940671915.1 Paracentrotus lividus | reverse complement strand
TATTGGTACCAAAGTTTTTTTAATTCAGCAACCCCAAATTGACAAAATTAGGTCAAGAAAACCAATTTGGCTTGAATATCTCACAAGATAATTATAGGTAATACAATTTTCTATGGCGGCCATTTTGAAATTCAAAATGGCGGCCTAAGACATGGTCGGAAAAATTGGTACCAAAGTTTTTTGGATTCAGCACCCCCAAATTGACAAAATAAGGTCAGGGAAACCAATATAGCTTAAATATCTCACAAGATATAGGTCAAAATACAATTTTCTATGGCGGCCATTTTGAAATTCAAAATGGCGGCCTAAGACGTGGTCGAAAAAATTGGTACCAAAGTTTTTTAGATTCAGCACCCCCAAATTAACAAAGTTAGCTCATAAAATCGCTTTTGGCACGAAAATCTCACGAGATTACATAGTGGCCTCTACTATAACTAGCTCAAAATTGCAAAATTTGCAAAAAATATTGACTTATACAGTATTTGAATGAAGATGCTGTCAATTGTTTGAAATCAATTGTAACATTTATTTCAGTCGGAACTGCTCCTCTCTTCTGTTTTCATGAGTACTCTACATTATTACCCCTCTTTCTCTCTCTGCATGGTGCATGCAATAACAATCTGTGGATACATTGCTATCTCTCTCTCTCTCTCTCTCTCTCTCTCCCTATTTACCTGTGTAATCTGAATCTGCCTGTGCATCCTGACCTGTCGCATGCAAACGAGTCATCCTTGTTGCTTCCAGCAGACCTATAGCATCCTGGCCTAGGACAAGCAGGGCTGTCACATTTATAAACCTGGACAAAAGATAAAAAATAATGAATTATATTGGTATTTCTAGTACACCTATACCATCCTGGCCTGGGGTAAGCATCAATATCATTTTATTCAATGATTTGTAATGAAAATATCATTTGAAAAATTTGTAATGAAAAATACATAGATACATATCAAAATTGTAATGAAAAGTATCATTGCACAAAGGTACTTCAAAACTATATGAGCTGTGTAAGATGACGAATGAGGACGTCAACCATTTCATTGAAGAATATTCTATATTCAATCGTCATAGAAGGACACTTCAAGAAGCTATTGTGGGAGATGAAGAATTAGCAGAGCTCTGTCTCTGAGTTTTTCAACGTATTGGACCCTACATAATTTACTATGTCAGTTCTCATCTCCCTGACATCTCTCTATCTAGTACAGCGAGAAACAACTTGAATCTCCTTATTTTAACATTCGTCCATAAAATGCTTGTCTCTCACTCTTCTCTACTAGTATCTTTGAGTCAATAATTTTCAGTCTCCTAATTTTGTAATATGCGTCTACTGGCAGATACAGTACATGCATGACGTACTTTGGATCTCCGAAAACAGCTGAGGAAGGATACAGAAGAAGAACAAGAATATTACATTTTTTATAAACCTAGACAAAAGATAAACAACAATAAGTTCACTCACAGCACAACATCTAAGCATGGGGCCCCTTTTTGCAGACCCCAACAATTTAGGCTAAGAACCCATATGAGGAATTGAGTGTGGAGCTGTTACCTGTTCATAATAACAATTGCTCTCAAGATGGGCCAGTATCATAATTCATTGGGTCATAATAACTGAGTATCAAAGTATAACACTCCACAATATTTAAAGAGGACATCAAAAGTTTTTTTTTAATCACCCAACTTACATTGCAAAAATATTTATATTTTGAAAGACAGCGCAGTTAGAACTATAGATAAACAATAAGGCTTTAGTTACATTTACTCCTGGGTGGGTAGAGTGTGGGATGCACTTGTAAGCATGCCTTAAATTTTGTCTGTTTTACGGGCAAGGCCATTTTTTTTATAGGGCACTTTTTCTTAAGTACAGCACCAATGCAAATGTCTGAAAAAGGGCAACAAAATCTCAGAGGCCAAACAGGGGATTTTGGAAGAGGCACTAAGGCCAGTAAGGTGGGCATCCAAGGCCATGGCCTCTGTGGCCATCGATTAATTTAAGCCCTGGTAAGTATGTGCCTTGCCCCCCCCTCCCCCCCACCCCCCGCCCCCTCAAAAAAAAAAGATTTGTCACCGGGACACTAGTGATTTGAAAGTAAGTTCAATGGTAACATGTGATCAGAAAGTCTTTGTTTAACGATGAAAGGATGGTTTTACCGATTTCCTGATCATTAATAAAAAAAACACATAATGATTTTGATCCACCAACTACACACAGTTCTATCAAAGACGAAATTTCTTAGTATTCTAAATTAAAAGTATGTGTAATCTAGTTTCATTTTGTGTATACTGTCCAAGAGATAATAGGGAGTCTAAGATTGGACAAAATACATTAAATGAGAAAGGTCAAGCCAAATATACCCCATTCATAGTCTCTATACTTTGAGCATTTGCATAGCCATAGCCTTGATGTAAATTTCCTTTCAAGTACGTTCTTGAAATCGGACAGTCTGTACTATCCAGAGATGGCCATTCACTACGGTCGACTTCCCAATGGCCTACATGGACCAATTGTTCATCTGGTACGAAGCAAGGAGAAAGTAAAAACATTTTAACAGATTAAGTCTAAAAGAGACAATATCCCTTTTGCTGCTACTTTAATATAAGAGATTAAATATTGAATTGTGCAAAATCAATTTAAACATAAACAAGTGGAGGCCTCTTTGTCTCAAAACAATATATAGGCTGACTCAATTTATGCTATTGTACCTGATACATATTTAAAAAGCATCAGGATAGCCAAACTAGTAACTCATTGAAGTTAAATTTCGCCCATCTGATGTGACATGCTTACCCATAACTAAAACACAAGAGATTGTTACAAATTTTCTATTCCCTTTGGGAAGAAGGACAGTCATAAAAGTAGATATTGAACAATGGGGGTAAATAGATGATAAGGGCCGGTGTTTCTTGAAGGGTGACTGAAGATAGACCGGCCTACCAATTTAGTAGGCATTCTAAACTTTACTCAAAGAATATAATTTTGCACCCTCAAGTCCGCATAACTGCTGTCCAAATACACCTTGGGTCCCAAAGAAAAATAGGTGTATTCATTAAGTAACAAGAATAATCTTGTTAGCAAGACGGGAAAACGTCTTTTTTATGCATACAATCTGCTTTTTGTCGACACGCCACTGGTAATTGATAACGTTAATATCCGCAAAAAAAAGAAATTATTTATAGGGCCCGGCCCCCTAAGCTCCATGAAGAGTGATTTCCATGGTTCGCAGTGCAGCGCCCGCATCAATTTTGCTCCCATGCTAAAATGCTAAAAAGTTAAACACTTTTTTTAAACACACAGTTTTAAAATTGTTTAATTTTACCTGCACAAGACACCATGATTCATGAAATCAACTTGAAAGGCCTCTTTACTTACCTAGCCCATTAATGAATTGACATCGCATAAGTGTAAGTGCGCTTAGCCTAGGCCTAGATCTAAATGGCTATTTCAATTTTTCTCAATATTATAATGTAAAATTTTAAAGCACATTAAAGATTGGTAGATAAAGAAAGGTATCCCAAGGCTCTGGAAGCCACTGCTAATATAAACGATATTAAGACAGCGGCTGGCCTGGCAGAGAGGCGAACAGCGCTGTAGAAAGGGATTTTCAATTTACGTTGAAATATATTGATTAGGGTGACCTTTTTTGAATGGGGTCGACCCGAAAGTAAGATAAAAATACGCTGAGTGCTTTTAACATGCAGCGCCAATACGGCCGCTAGAGCCGCCTGCTCAAGCCGCCTGGCTAGCTTGCCTAGCAGACGGCGTCATCGCGACCGGGAAGGGTCCTATATCGCCATGTCCGTTCCTTGCGATATAAACAATTACGTGTTTGGAAACTGATTTTCCGCTTCCAAATATCAATCACTTCTATTGTTATTGAACAACATAAAAATTGTGGAAGAATCTAGATTCTCATCTGCTCTGTATTCTTGGAAGTTACAATAAATTCAATGTGAGTATCAATATTTTTTAAAATAATATATTACACTTGGAGAGATTCGGGGTACATAGCTCAGCACCCAGCACCTAATCATTTATTCTTATCCGTCAGTTCCACGTCGCTTGCGATGGGGACTGGTCAGTTTACTGCTTAAAAAATATACAACAATTTGATTGTTTGAAAGAAAAAAATCTTCTATTCTTTTTTTTCAATGAAAAATGAAAAAGAAAATCTCAACCAATATTGAGTTGGTTGCTTGTCTCTATGCACTTGCAGGAGAAGTGGGTTCAATTTTGGAGAAATTCACTAGACGAATAGAAAAAGTAAACAGTGAAGAAAAAGGTCACTAGCCCGAATGGTAACAGCTTTTATAGAAGCACCTCAGTCTCGCAGGCCTCACGACCGAACGAATCGCTCTTGTCAGCGTGCCGATACGCTGCGCACGGAGACCCTCGGCGCATTGACAAAGGTGGAATGTTCCTCTATCCGAAACAGCTGACTGATGAAACACACAGGCGATATTACCAGGTCAGGCGAACAGAACACTTGCGATCAACGTCCACAAATGATTCCCAGTTACATAAATAAAAATGCCTTCCTCTTTCTCCACCAATAAATACGATACTTAAAGCGTATCATGATATCAGAAAATATTTAAATAATAATAAACAATGATTTAAATTAAAGGAAGTTATTCATAACAAATTGTCCAAATTTGTACCTGCCAGAATGTTGTGGTTACGGGTCCTTCAATCGCCATCTCTGATGTGTGATACATGTGAATGAATGAACCTGACAAAACCGGAAAGTACTTATTTGAGGTACTATAGGGATGGATGAAATTATGGTGGGTACTAGTATAGGAGGCAACTTGAAAGGGAAGTTCACCCTGGGTTTAAATTTGGTTTGAAGATGCAGAAAAATAAAAGAAAAATTGATTGAAAGTTTGGAGAAATGACCAAAAAAATTATAAAAAATGAAGTTATGAAAGTTTTAAAGTTTTGATTTTGTGACGTCATCATGCGAGCAGTTCTCCTATGTGTTAATGTAGTGTATTCCATAAAGTATCATTTTTTTCAGAAGAAAATTAATTATATCACTTGTGCGGTCGATACAATCATCAAAACATTTGTTAATATAATGGCCTCTTTCAAATTGACCCAATTCCTTATCAAGAACCATGAAAAAAGACAAATTTTAGGGAATTTACAGATACACAACAATGAGAGCGCTCGACTGACGTCACAGAATCAAAATTTTAAAATATTCATACTTCGCTATTTTTTGGTAGATTTTACTTTCAAACTTTCATTCATATTTTTCTTTTATTTTATGCATTTTTTAAAACCAATACAATTTCCAGGGTGAACTTCCCCTTAAAGGCAGATATAGCAGTAGATATTATAGTCCCTCCTGTACGTACGTCGGGGAAATAAATTGGAACATCTTTTTTTT
The DNA here is from genome assembly GCA_940671915.1 of Paracentrotus lividus. Classification (NCBI taxonomy): domain Eukaryota; kingdom Metazoa; phylum Echinodermata; class Echinoidea; order Camarodonta; family Echinidae; genus Paracentrotus; species Paracentrotus lividus. The sequence continues at coordinate 40,831,902 of CALNVZ010000218.1, read as the reverse complement.
TTCCTCCAAATTTGCTTATCACCCTGTATTATAGCTAAATAACTTGCTTAAATTAAAACTATAGTAAAACGAAATAGGCATATCTTACCGAAAATATGAATAGGTTTGGGTTAGTAAAACTATTTATTTTGAACCTATAATATCCATTCAAAACAAGAGGTCGCAGTGTTACTATTGCCCCTCAAGCCCGGGCAATCGTAACAGACATGGGGCATTTGTAACACATGAAATGTAACATTTAATTATTCTTTATCAAAGCTATGCCCTTGACAGTATCCAAGTTTAAACAACATTAACCACATAAGCTAAATTATAATAAAACATGACAATGCTGACTCAAATATTTATTTTTCCACTTGTTTTATATTAATAGGCATGGTTATTGCAGAAGTTTAGTGCTCAATGTACGGGGCGATGGCAGCGCCTGAATTGTTCCGGGGGCGGTCCGGGGCTAGGGCACTGGGCAAAGCCTATTGCCCTGAGGTGGGGCGACGCATGTTTGGAGAGAATTGTTTGTGTATTCATCATGAAACTTAGCAAAATACAGGCCTAAGAATAATAATTTCTAAATATAAAAATAAACAGCCATAGCTTATTTTGTCCCAGAAGTAATTGGCAGTGTGAAACTTTCCTTCCTCAAAAACGAATTTCCTGCGTAGGAAGTTAACAAACCGTTAGTCTGTTTACAATCAAACAGCATGTGGACGATGAAATGCACATCTCTTACTCACAGGTTAAAGAATCCCCAGGCTGGAATTGCAATTATTACAAAATAAAAGTAAAATCATAACAAAGCACAACACTGAAATATTCATCCAAATGGATAAGAAATAGCAAAGTTATATTTTCTAGGTTTTGAATTTTTAAGGACAACAGTTCATTATTGCAACCTGATGATGTCACAGTTCCCCCTACTTTTTGTATATTTATTGTCATAATACCAATTATCAAGATTTTCTGCCCGCAAACTAAAAAACAGTATCCTTGTGGTACATAATGTTAAGGTCACAGTGCTTTTACTTATTTCAGTATACGCAAGGTATGAAAAAAATGAGATAATAGGATCATATAATAAAATATACAAGAATAGGGGACTGTACATCATCAGTTGCTCATTTGAATATTCAAAATATCAGAGACCTGTTCAGAGACCTGCAGAACTGTTTACGCAAATACTCAAACCTAAAAAATGCATAACTTTGTTATTTTCATTCGATTTTGATGACATTTCTGTGTTGTGCTGTTAAGGAGAATTGACCCTTATACTGTGGATGCAGAAAAATCAAATAAGCACACAGTGAAGATTTGGTAAATTTTGATAAGAAAGTTATTTTAATGTTGAGATCTCTAAGACATAGGATCTGCATATTCAACGCGTTACCATTGTGAGTCAGTACAGGAGAACTCCTATTGTGTGCACAAAAACTATTAAAAATGTCTCTTTATGTTCATTCAATGATAGCAAAATTTTGTGCCATGTTATTATGCCTTGTTTCATATATCCTTTACATGTCATTCATAAACAAATTTCAATTTCCTACTTCGAATGAGAAAAAACAGGATTTTAGCAAAATGGTACAATAGATATGGACAGATCCCCTGCATTACATCACACATCATGATCGCGTTTGCCAATTGGAGGATCTCCAGATCATTCGTCTCAAAGCATCTGAAAATTCAATCTGTCCGAGTCGGATTTTCTGAACTTTCTTACCAATATGTCTTTGGGTTTTCTTCCATTCACTATATAAGCCAAATTCTCTGGAGGGATAATTCCTTAATTTTACTCTACTGTACAACTTTTTGATTTGAGCCGGAGTCCTCCTTTAAAGGATGAGTAACATTGAATGATATTCAAATCACATTTTATTCGATTTAGCTATTTTGCCAACAATAATAGGTCAGGATATTCAAGATTGCAAGCTAATTGCTTGCTTTACATTCGAGCTCGAGATATCAGATATTTCATACTCAAATTTTATAAACCCAACACCGATGTTAATATAAAACCATGTGCTTTCCACATGGCAAAATACACCCATTTCTTGTATACCCCGTCCCTAGCGGCCTAGTGACTGGCAGCAGAGGTACTGGTGTTCGCTGTATTGGCACGTTACGTTTGTTACACAGTTAAGTAGTAAATGACTTCCATTTGATTGATTTATTTGATTTGATTTTATTCGTCGAGTGAACATTTATGATAGGAAAGAAAGAAACACCGACAAGGATAGCCCATGAAGCCGGAAAGGCTATTTACAATGGGGTCCTTTCTAGTGAAACGTAGGATATATATGACATAATAGAGAACAATAACATACATAACACAATAGATTAATACAAAAAGATGAAGAATCCACCAACAAAATGTGCTAATATTAAAACATTCTAGCAAATTATAGTTTATCATACATCATAATGACTCATTATAAACAATATTGAAATGTGACTAAGCTGTTATCGCACTTGTGCTAGTTTCCCTGTTTGTTGCTTTAATACACGATCTTGAAATAATAACTTCTAATAGCTTTAACATGATTTGGAAGAGAATTCCAGCATTGATACCATAAAAATAAAAAGTGTTTCCTTATATATCCTTCACGTTTAGGTAAAACGAAATTAAACTTTCATAGTTTGTTTTTACTGTAGGAACAATATAATTTTTATTAATCCTTGATCTATATAAATTGCTCTTGTTTTTGAAAGTTAATTACTCTATCCCATAAGATTGTAGCGGTTTCTGATAGGGATGGGAGCCTCTGTAACAACTCCCCTACCGAGTATATTGTAGCATACACCATGGAATGTACTAGTATCCGACATGTATAACCTCTGCATGTATACCACAGAAATATTCTTAGATATATACACGTAATACATAATGAACGGGCCCGCGTGTGTGCAAAATAAAGTATATAGCGCACACTGAGGTTCCATATATACCGGTAACAGTACATATACTATTTACATTTACAGATGAGAAACAATGGCGACATGAAGAAGCTTCTTCTCTCAGCCATTTGGTTATTATTCATCGCAATGATATATCATGTGAGTCAAATATTCAATTAATTAAACTTTTGGTTAAGTGCATTAGTTTTTCCTGAAACAAAGCATTTAAATGATGAAATTGTGAGAGAACTAAACAAAATACTAGTAAATATATGCAGAATTATAACCTCGTCCCATACCTTAATAGATGTTTTATGTGCAAATGAAACGGATGTGTAACTCCTGTTGCTGGACGATAATCTCAAGATCTTTTAAGATGATCAAGAATGATCAATAGCGAACACGCTTTCCCAGACAGTTTACGCAGCCAATTCGCAATGATTATCGGCGGCCCATGCAAACGTAATGAAGTCGCTTTTGTCACCGCGGATAATTGGGCCCCCGAAAAAGGCAAATGATCAATTCGATTTTCTGATCCGTGTCTGTCAAGGTCACCATTACAAGAAGTGGAGAGATCTGAGACATCACGACTGGAAAGACAAGACAAAGAGCACAAACAGAGTTGGAAGAGACTGAATAATGAAGTAAATCATGACATTGACTGTCGTAAGTTCTGTGCTGTAAATAGAGATCAGGAAGGGACAGGCCAGGCTTACCTGTATACAAACAGAGGCGTCAAAGCTCTGGGAAAAGAAAAGATTGGAGTGGCAATCCATTTATGCTCCTAGATTCTCATTACCCACTATCCAATGTTTCTCTTCCAATTCATGTTCAATTTCAGCCTTTCTTAGTAGATCGATGACAATGTGTCCCCATTTTTCTCTCCTTGCGCACATTTACAGCTGAAACAGAGGATAAACCAAGTCTGTTCCGACGATGTTGTGATTCTGCTCAGACAGCCCAACCCAGAGATTCAAGATATATTCAGGGTTAGTCTGCTTTGCAAGATGAAAACTTGGTCTTGAAGGTAAGAATATATTCCTTCTCCTCCCCCCCCTAAAAAAAAAAAAAAAAAAAAAAAAAAAAGCCCTTTTTTCTTCTTTTTTTAAGTGCACAGGTTAGTAGTTTTCCTGGTTTTTTCTCTTTTATTTAACTTTTAGCCCATTTACATCCTCTTTAATTTAATTAATTAGCTATCATTGTTCTATTGTTCCCTTCCTGTTTAAAGTTGCCAACTCTCTGTTTCTTGATTGGCTCCCCCTCCAAACACTTCTTAAATCACCCTTTTTGTTCCCATTGTTGTCTTGCACGACATGTAGACCATTCCTTTCTGTGCTGTTCAACTGCCTTTATTAATATGAATTATTATTTTTTTATGTTTGAAGATTCTGTGGAATGAAAAGCTCAAACTCTTTTGACGCAATTAATAATTCTGGCTGAGAGTTTATTTGTTTTTTTAAATTTATGATTAAAAATCAATATTTACATGTATTAGATATCATTTTATGATCTTCATCTATGTGATACTTCTTTTCATGATAAATTGTTTGGTTTGTCTGTGACTTATTTTATATTTGTAGGCACTGTGATATTTATTGTTTTTGTGAGCACCACAAAGAATGTATATCATATTTCATTACATTTTATCATCAATAGAGTACCCAATTCAAATGATTTTTTTAATTATAATAATAGTCATTTATGATTTTTTTTGCTTACACAAAAAGTATTTTGAGACTCAAAAATATTTTTATAATTATTTCCCTTCCATTGCACGATGAAGAACCGAACGAAGGCTTGTCACCAAGTCAACTTTAGACCAATAGTAAAAGCCAGTGAATATGTCTGTTCACGCCTACCAACTATGAGGAGATATCAATTTTCAATTTATTTAATTCCATTCATAATAAAACACAAAATACAAATATATCAAACAATACAAATAAATAACAAAGCATTAAATATACATAAATACAAAATGAAAATTTGACTACATGAATAGATTGTAACAAAACTGTTCATACCAAGTGTTCCTCATTTTATTATTAACCAACTGTTTACAGCTCGGAACAACAGAGGTTCGTTAATCCCCTATCAATGGATTCATCACCCTAATTCAAAATTTTCAGTGAGTATAAAAAAATATAAATTAAAAAGATATAAATACTGTAAATCTTGCCTAAGTCAACTCTGTTAGGACTGAAAAATATAGCTTCAACTCAGAAAAATTCTGATCTGAAGGGTTAAAAAAATAATAGAATATATGAGATGATGATTTGAAAAGACCTTCCATGTTATTCGACCTAGTGAGTTTGACAAGGTTGCCTATACATTAACATTTTGATATTTTGTAGCTTTTTCATTTTTATTTCTTGTTCTCGTCTTCTCTCTCTCTCTTCTCTTTTTTTTTTCTCCCTCCTCTCTCTCTTTTCTCCTCAAAACAACTTAATACCATACTAAAAGATGGCCTTGTATGAATTAATGAAAAATTTCTTCAAACAAATCAATTAACTATCATCCTGTTTAACAAAATGTCTTATTTCATGTCAGAGGAAAAAAAGCAAATCAATAGAATACCTGATGTTCATGTTTAGATTTTACAGAGAAGCATAAAAAATCAAAATATATAGTCAGTTTAAAATAATTTAATTAATCTTTGACATGCTTGTACAGGCCATATGTTCTCGAAGTCACGAGGCGTTACAAATGGTAAGTATCTATACCACAGAGTATGAATTTTTTTCTCATTTGGTGTAGGTTTTTGAAACACATGAAATAATTTGAATATATATGATTGATTAAATAATTAGAAAACAGTTTTTATTTTATGCTACATACACTGTACATGTACTTAAATGAAAATATAACAGAATGCTACTAGCTACCTTTGGAAATTATGATTACGGTACAGATTTCTATAGATATGCGTAAGCCCTGATTTTAAGTAATGTCAGCATGTTGCCAATTTGAAGAATAATGCTAATTCAAAATCAAATACAAAGCAGTATTACTAAAAGAAATGATGTATATTTTGTGCATGAATAATCTATTCTTTTGCTGAAACAGCTGGTATATTTTCCTATGCTTTGAATCATTAGTTTTTAGTCAAACACAAAAATGTGAGCAATTGTCCGCAAATCTCGCCTGTCCCATTCAATTTTAAAATTCACAATTTCATTTTGGTTTTTAACTTTTATTATCAAGCCGATGAAGCGATCAGTTAAGATCAATGGCTACAATGAAATCATTAAGCAGAGCTTCAGCAGATCGTTAAGGTAAGTGAATGAAATAATTATTGTGTTTTTATTGGTTTGTCTGTGCAAGAAAAAAAATCCATGTAACCTAGATATGCTGTAAATTCAGAAACGAAATTGTAAAGGTTCTTAACAGCTATGTTTTGCTGCATAAAACTTTCATGTATTGCCCCCAAAAATGCTGTTGATAAAATCTTGACCCTTTCCAAGAATGTGCCAAAGTAAAATGCTTGCAAAAATTTCTGTTTCACAGAACACAAATTTCCAAATGGTGTCACTTTTCTCAGTGATTTTGGTGTAGTGTGTTGATGTTGATATCTATTACATATCTTTGTATTAGTTCTATCCCTCTCTATCTCACTCTCTATCTATCTCTCCTTGTCTTTCTCTCTCTCTTCATAATATCTATGTGTTAGAATACACTGTGAATTATTTATTTGTTATTATGTTTCCAGATTGATAAGTAGAGCAGCAGTACCTGAGATGAAGACCAAACGAGAAACACAATTATAAGGTAATAACTCATTCTTTATATAATATAGAATATTTATATTCAAATTATCATTATTTGATCTCCTTATAAATTTTTTTATGAATGGTAAATATGTATTATAATACTATCGTAAACAGATTTACAATGATTTGATATGGTATTGTGAGGTGTTGTTGTACAGTGCGTCCAAAAAAAGAAGACCATATGAAAACGTTGGCTTCTTCTAGGAAAACCATTTTCACGCACCGATTGTCAATGGAAGAATGCCCGAAAAACGGAGTTTTGTTGAATATACTGGAATAAAAAAATCGAGAAGATCATTTACTTAGTTACACAGGTTTTATGAGGGTTAATGTATATAAACAGATAAACCTTGGGAAGAATATTTTACCCCTAACCCTCGCGTTTTGAGCTTTTAAAATCTCCCATTTTAGTCATTTGGGTCGTTTTTCTGTGTGAAAATGATATTTTGGTCAAACAGCAGTCACTAAAAGCTTTCTGTAAAATTCAGCAGCGCATCAATTCCTAGTTACGCTGAGTGAAGTAAATATATAATTCTCTTTCCAATGATTTTACTTCTTTGTCATTGGTCAATATTTTCCCCGCGTTTGATATCATAAAAAAAATATATCATGATAAAATACTTCGATCCTGACTGCACAGCTTGCACTCTCCTTTTACACGTCTTATTCAGGCAATTGTTTATCCGCGATACGACGTCAGATCGTGAGAGAGTCTATACCAGTAACATCACATTTCCGTAGATTCTTCTGGTCGTTAGTGCACTGTAGGTGAACCTGTGCGTGTTTGGAAAAATAACCCTTCCTTCTTTATGTTCACTTCTATGAATGTCTTACAATAATATTTTAGGTTATTGATATTTTATCTAAATGCAGTGTGCTTTTTCCCAACCAAATTTTACACCCTCATCCTCCTAAGAGATATGCTAGGTAAGGCATTGTGTTACTGCTTTGATGTCATTGACACATTTTGCGCTTATACCGGAAAAGTAATTTTTTAATGTGCATTTATTTCCCAAAGTGGGACAGTATTGACTGGTATTATAAAAAATAGAATGTAATAGTCCTTGATAGTTTTTCATCAAGTAATTCATAAACTTACGAATGACTTTACGAACAACTGGAACATGTTTTTTGGTGCTATTTACTAATCACATACTCAATCATTCAGCAGAAGAACTGATCACTACCGGTAGTCGTTAATAAAGTTGTTTGTAATTTAAGAACGACCTGATGAAACACAATCTTGGTACCAATTTTAAACATGTACACATGTGTCTGTATGTTGAGTATATAATGAGATTTCATGGTAATGAGAACCTTATTATGATGGGAATGGACTGTAATGACAGTGTTGTTGTTTTTTTTTTGTTTTGTGTGTATGATTGTACAGGGTGTGACTGATCTGAACGTGAAGATGACCTTCTTAAACACAAGGATGCATGAAGCAGAATCAACCAAATGGCAAGGCATGTTTAAGAAACATCCTCTCTGGTAGATCATATCATCTCATCAACTTGTTTCCTGTTTCTTAGGAGATTATGGTATTCTACTAGTCCCATGCACCCACTCTGGTGACAAGTAATTCGACTGGGACACCAAATCGGTTATTCCTTGTTTGTCCAAAGGTTTGTTTCTGCAAAAGTGAAATGGGGTTTATTAATCCTCTCTGGTAGATCAACTTGTTTCCTGTTTCTTAGAAGATTATGGTATTCAACTAGTCCCACATACCCACTTTTGTTAAAAGTTAAACCAGGAAGGCGTTTCATGGAAATAATTGTTGGCGGTTTTATCCGACAAGTCCTGTTTACCCATTAGTTACCATAGTTACAATGCTTCTCAGCCAATCAAAATCAAGTAAAGATGTCAGATCTGACAAACTGCAGAGGGGCAAATAAGTTAGTTATACTTTAAGCCCAACATCAAGGTAAATCAAGGTAAAACTGTCAGACAAGAAATTTGGATGAAATGCCCTCCACGACAGCATATGGGTTTTTATATAGCTTGTTTGTCTGAAGATTCATGGTCTGAAAGCTTACAAGGTTTGTTTGTTTTAAATTGTATATTAGGACCATGTAGAAGTCATACAAATTCAATATACATGTACTCCTGGTACTCATTAGAGTTGTTTATAGAAAAAATTCATAATTAGTGGGAAACCCTACAAGTCAAATCTCCTTGCAATGACTTTTAATCTCTATTGTATGGATGTGTCTGTAAAGGAAATGATAAAATCTCAAAATAGAAATCTGTTGTCGCTTTTCAAAGGAGGAAATGCAGTAGGCCTACTGTGTGGGATGAAAATTGCCATTACAGTCTACAAAATGTAGAATTGTTATGGGCCCTAAAATGGATATAGACATAAACAATATTTTACCATATTAATAACCTTTGACAATTAGTGTGTACAATTATCAGCACGTCTTGCTCTTTAGTCCAAACGATTTACAAACTTTATATATTTCTTAAAGAAAGTACTATAGTGTATTTCTTTTTAGATGAGTACTGCTGGCTCAGTATTTGAATATAACCTAGAGTCTATGTTACTGGCATAAATTGCTGTACAACTCATTTTGTATTGTGATATTAATTACATTCTACCAGTATATTTGTATCGCATGTTTAATTTTGTGGTTTGGTTTCATTGTATTGATATGTATTTATAAAAAATAGTGTTGAAAACATTTTTTATAGATGGTCCATAAATTGCTCTCTCATTTCATTGAATAACTGTGAGTTTAATTATACCCAAGGACCAAAGAAAAGCACTAATCGTTAGCATGAAGCAAAATTTTTAAAAAGCATGTTATTTGTACGTAATGGATTGTTGTTGCTTCTATATGTGACAAAACACTTTTGGGGAATCTGTACTAAAGGCAAATTTACCCTTCATTTGAAGTTGAGGTGAGCAAAAATGGGGGGGGGGGGAATTTGAAAATTGTGAGAGTTCAAAAGAAAATAAAATACAGTCAACCTTTCTGACATAATGTATTTCAAACTGGCATTCTAGTCAAATTTCTTATAGTCCCAAAGATTTGACTTAGGCAATAATGTTTTGATAGTCTTTTGATAATCTTTTTTTATTACAGGCCTGGTGTACTGTCGATCTTGACATTGTTTCCAATGGAATATTCTCCATATCAAGGATAATTCAGCCTAAAATCTTATGTATATTTTACATTTTTTAACCAGATTACTTTTGTTCTTTGATATTCCTGCTTTATACAAAGCAACCTTTTTATACAGGATTAATTTCCCTTTAAAGGGGAATCCAACCCAAGGAGAGAATCAACCTTACAGGAAAGAGGAAAATGAGAGGAGCAATCTAAAAAAAGTTTCATCAAAATCGGTTTATAAAATAAGAGAGTTATGGAAGTTGAAAATTCTAGTTTCCTTCTATGGGATCCTCAAATTGGCATCATCGGCTTCAAATGGCCGATCTCATGGACAACTCTCCGTTCATTTTGTACACAAATTTTCAGATTTTCCCCATTTTCTTTCAAAATATATCTTACCTCCTTCTGAGCTCAAAATATGTCATGGGAAAATATATTTCACACAACATATGTTGAGCTCAGAGGGAGGTAAGATGTATTTTGAAAGAAAATGGGGGAAATCTGAAAATTTGTGTACAAATGAATGGAGAGTTGTCCATGAGATCGGCCATTTTGAAGCCGAAGATGCAATTTGAGGATCCCCATAGAAGGAACATCTAGACTTTTCAAACTTCCATAACTTCTTATTTTATAACCGATTTGATGAAACTTTTTTTTAGATTGCTCCTCTCATTTTCCTCTTTCCTGTAAGGTTGATTCTCTCCTTGGGTTGGATCCCCTTTAATTTTTAGACAGTCTCTTGGTGCTTTGTGAATATTTGCATTTAATTGTACATTTTGTCTTACACTTTATATTCATGTAGCACTTGAGTGTCGTTCAGTATTTCTTAGTCTGTCTCTTGCCACGCGAGTATTAATAGCTGCAGTATATTGTAGGGTTTTATTATACAGTGTGTATAAAAAAAATAGTAATCCATTTTGAGGGACCATATTCCAAGCTCATTTGTTTTTTGCTGTTCATATTTAACATATAATTAAAGACGAACTCTCCACATTTCCAATGACACCTTTCTCGAATCGTAAATGTAAAGCATAATTTAGTAAATAGCAAATGAAGGAACAGATTCTGTTTTTTCCCAAGTTTTAAGAAAATGAAATAAGACTGAGAGAATGTTGTACCTGCTGTCCCAGAGCATTTAATAGGATTGCATGCGATGATGTTTGACTCCTTTGAAAGCATCTACTCAGTCTTTCACCTTTTGACAAAAACTTGGGAAATTGAATTTTGTACCTGCTGACTTCGTTTACAGTTTTGTCGATTATGCGTTACATTTATGATTAAAAAAAGATATCATAGTAGAGCTGAGGAAGTTTGTCTTCAAGTATATGAAAAATAAATATCCATAATTGATGAGCTTACCAATGTAGAATATGCCCTTCATAAATGGATACCTTTTTCATACATTAATTGTCTCTGGGCGAAGCATTTTGGCCACAAAACAAAATTGTCAACTGCGCATAATGGAATGACATTTAGAGATATTTCTGATTGTTACATGTATCCACATCTTGAAAAAAAAATATATATATAATTACTGTTCCAAAACACTTATTTTATTTTTATTTTTCATTCTTATTTTATTTTTTTATTTATTCATGCACATTTGACTAAAAGTGATCTACAGAGCAATGTTCAATATGTTTCTGGGACAGATTGAATTAAAAAATTACACACATGACAGGAAAATACCAACTTATTCTGACATTTCCATTGTATTGAGGTTCTTTCTCCTTAGTAGTCTGTAAAATAATATTTAATAATCATATGTAGTTATTACCATTATTCAAAGTCAGAAGTAAAATGATCAAGTATGTTCTGCAATAGTATGATTTCAAGATATTTCTTGAGCAACCAAATTATTTGCACTCAAAATGTCAAGTCATTGAAGCTGAGAATTAATGATTTCACAGCCACAGGTATGCTTTCTTGAAATAATGTTGTATAAATTGTTAATAAAAATAGATTATTTATGAATTGGATTGAGAATGAATGATCTTATCCTTCCACTTTGTGGTCAATAGATGATATGTTTGATATCATTAACATGTACTAGTCTTTAGTCAAGCTATAGTCAACGTTGCCCAAATTGAATAATTATCTTTTCACTTCATCTGCTCTTTATATATTCTATTGTTTTAACCCTTCCTCAATTTATCTAATTATTATGTTGGACAATCTTACCCTCAAATTGATGTGTACCGAGTACAATTATGTTGATCTGTAGTATATATGTCCGTAATATTTATTGTAGATAAGAAATAACAAATGTGAATAAAGAATAGAATTATATGTCAGAACAAAACTTGGTTTGGATTGGTCTATTATACAGAATGAAGAGAGATTTTTTTTTTTTTTTTTTTTTTTGTAATACAGTTGATTATAAAAGAAAGGTTGATATTTTTATTTGCTTTTTTTAAAAGAAAAGTGTAAATACAGTCCACCTCCAATATATGGAGCAAAGATACACAGTTTTGATGAGGCAATTCTTGCAATTCCTATTTGAAAATTATGCACACTTCTGCCATTGGCACAGTATTTTGCTTGATCCATACTCCTTTATAGCACTTCATAATAATGGCAGTGGACTGTATTAACATGTGGAGCATTGGTATACCTTTTAATGGCTGATTTTGTAATTTGTAGGCTCTCGTACTGTGACCCTCTTTTCTCTAGTCTTTTGTTATCCTCTTCTTATCTCACACACATGTATGACTGTAGCTCTCCCTCTCTTCTACCCTTTTCCCTCTCAACAAACCTAACTGCATTTGGTCTCTCTCACTCAATTCCTCTGTAATGCTATAACTTTCTATATCTTCTTTTCTCTCAATCCCTGTCTCTCTAACCCCCCCCCCCAAAAAAAAAAAAACAAACAAACAAACAAACAAACAAACAAAAACACCCTCTCTCATCCTTACTGCTGCCATTTCTGCCAATAATTCCTCCATTCTTTGTGCCCTTGAAGTAGCTACACAACTGTACACCCCTTCCCCCATTTATCTCTTTCAGTTTCAGTTACTGTGTACATGGTTTATATGCACTTGGTTTAACAGCAGTTGGTCTCTTAAGAATTTGGTCTGAATTCACCCTGGTCTAATTGCCAATTCATTTAATAGCCAAATTGTGCAATGGTAATTTAATTTTCATCTAATCTCAAAATGAATATTTGGTCTGTTAGCAGTTGTTAAAGGTAATTGACTCAGTGGGAGTAAACCAAGTGGATATAAGAAGAATTGGAAATTGTACAGAACTGTAAATGGCAAAGTGGCAATTTTTTTTCCACATGGTAATGATACAAACTGGTCATAGAATAAAATAAATTGAAAATGTGGAATGAGACCAAAGAGGCATTATTCTTAGTGGGTTTAGACCAAGTGGCAATTTACCATTTATATTTCTTGTACCCACCCCTTTCTTTCTTTATAATATACATCCTTTCTCTCTCACAAACTCTGTATACAGAGTCATTTGTTTCTTTCCTTTGTTTCTTTACAATTTCTTGTATATCCTCTCTCTCACAAACTCTGTATACAGAGTCATTTGTTTCTTTCTTTATTTCTTTACAATTTCTTGTATATCCCTCTCTCTCACAAACTCTGTATACAGAGTTATTTTGTTTCTTTCCTTTATTTCTTACAAGTCTTGTATATCCTTCTCTCAAAACTCTGTATACAGATCATTTGTTTTCTTTCTTTATTTTCTTACAATTTCTTGTATATCCTCTCTCTCACAAACTCTGTATACAGACATTTGTTTTCTTCCTTATTTCTTTACAATTCTTGTATATCCTCTCTCTTCACAAACTCTGTATACAGAGTCATTTGTTTCTTTCCTTTATTTCTTTACAATTTCTTGTATATTCTCTCTCTCACAAACTCTGTATACAGAGTCATTTGTTTCTTTCCTTTATTTCTTTACAATTTCTTGTATATCCTCTCTCTCACAAACTCTTATACAGAGCATTTGTTTCTTTCCTTTTTCTTTACAAATTTCTGTATATCCTCTCTCTCACAAACTCTGTATACAGAGTCATTTGTTTCTTTCCTTTATTTCTTACAATTTCTTGTAATCCTCTCTTCACAAACTCTGTAACAGAGTCATTTGTTTTCTTTCCTTTATTTCTTTACAATTCTTTTGTATATCCTCTCTCTCACAAACTCTGTATACAGAAGTCATTTGTTTCTTTCCTTATTTCTTTACAATTTCTTGTATATCCTCTCTCTCACAAACTCTGTATACAGAGTCATTTGTTTCTTTCCTTTATTTCTTTACAATTTCTTGTATATCCCTCTCTCTCACAAACTCTGTATACAGAGCCATTTGTTTCTTCCTTATTTCTTTACAATTTCTTGTATATCCTCTCTCTCACAAACTCTGTATACAGAGTCATTTGTTTCTTTCCTTTATTTCTTTACAATTCTTGTATATCCTCTCTCTCACAACTCTGTATACAGAGCCATTTGTTCTTCCTTTATTTCTTTACAATTTCTTGTATATCCTCTCTCTCACAAACTCTGTATACAGAGCATTTGTTCTTTCCTTTATTTCTTTACAATTTCTTGTATATCCTCTCTCTCACAAACTCTGTATACAGAGCCATTGTTTCTTTCCTTATCTTTACAATTTCTGTATATCCTCTCTCTCACAAACTCTGTATACAGATCATTTGTTTCTTTTCCTTTATTCTTTACATTTCTTGTATATCCTCTCTCTCACAAACTCTGTATACAGAGCCATTGTTTCTTTCCTTTATTTCTTACAATTTCTTGTATATCCTCTCTCTCACAAACCTGTATACAGCAGCCATTTGTTCTTTCCTTTGTTTCTTTACAATTTTGTATATCCCTCTCTCTCACAAACCTGATATTACAGAGCATTTGTTTCTTCTCCTTTGTTTTCGTTAACAATTCTTGTATATCCTCTCTCTCACAAACTCTGTATACAGAGCCATTTGTTTCTTTCCTTTGTTTCTTTACAATTTCTTGTATATCCTTTCTCTCTCACAAACTCTGTATACAGAGCCATTTGTTTCTTTCCTTTGTTTCTTTACAATTTCTTGTATATCCTCTCTCTCACAAACTCTGCTTAATACCACATTTTTCCACAAGCAATCATGTGCAAAGAAACCCGTTTTGACTGCCATGTGCTCTGTGGCAACTTATTAGTGGTTTGAAGCAGTCTGGTCATGATTTGTCTTTTATTTTATTATCTATTAAAAAAGAAAGAACTTTTCCCTTCATAGAGTCCATTCCCTTTGTGAGCATGGATATAGTAAGACTACATTACAAAGAGGAAATTCTCCCAGCTCAAACATGTATACCTTATAACAAGATTTCAATAATGAGCTAACTGGCTTTGTCCCAAGAACCTCATTATAATTGGGATGTACTGTAGGGTTGTGTGGGAACATCTCTCAAAGAATATTTTCTCTTATTTTCTTACAAATAATCAAACACCAATTCATTCAAATCTTATTGTATTTATTACATTCTCTATTCAAAGATACACAAATAATATGGGATTCTTGCTCCTAGCCTTCTTAGAAATGCCCTATAATGTCATAGGTGGCAAAGTATTACAGTCAAATAAATAAGAACTGCAATCATGAATCTAAGAGGGTGTTGTTTGAATGTAATCTTTATGTGACAACACATTTTATGTGCGAGATACTAAAGATTCCATAAAATTATTTTCTATCTTCACAAGGCTCCCTACCTTCACCTTCACACTTTGGAATAATATTCTTTCAAATTAATGTTTTCTTCAGAAATTGGAAGTCTGTCGTACATCGTTGCATATGCTGCCAGTAACAAACCGCAGTATAAAAAAAAAATACCCAATGAATTTGGATCGGCTACATGCGCCCCAAGCGATGCTATCCCATATAGTGGTGTGTACGATGAATACACTTTTCATCATATAACTTTATAATAATCATTTACAGGGTTGTTACATAGAGGTAGGGTTATGCTGCCTCCTTGATTAGGGATGTCAGGTTCCTGACTTTGGTGGCAGTAGACATGTCAACGTACTTGTCTCCGACCTCAACAATCATGCCTCCAAGGAGTGCAGGGTCAACCTAGGAATAGAAACAGATCACAAAGAGAAAGGATTTAGTTTGGGTAGATCCATGGAAGATGCTCTCAGTTTCATAATTATAGAAGAGAGTTCATCTTAAATACATGTACCATCCAATTCTTTTGTATTTTCTTGAAAGATAATTATGTTATTCAGGCTAACTCTTCTTGCTCATCCATGTATTATTCTTTCCTATCACATATGGTGTCAAAATTAAAAGGACAATAATGAATTTTAAAATTGATGCATTCTATTTTTTTTTATAGATAGTTTGTTTCCACCTCAAAAATTGACTGACTGTCCAGGTTCTGCTTTTTCTGGGGCGGAACTATATATATGACTCATCATATCGAAATCAGACACAAGTCGCCAGAAAAGAGTAAAAAATTGCAACAAAACAACCCATTTTTAAAGACTTTCCCCAAATCATTTTTACTCAATTCTTTTTGCAGAACATACAAGAAACATTGACAATTCAGAAAATCAAAAAAATATTCCCCCCAAATAATACAATTTTGATTATTTTGCCAATTTCATCGACACTGTACTGAATTTGCTCGGCGACTTGTGTCTGATTTCGGTGTGATGCGTCACATATATGTTAAAGAATACTACTCACATTGAGGTTAAGCTGCAATGACTCTCCCTTCTTGACAAAAGCCTTGAGAGCTTCTTGGACCTGCTTTTGTTGACTCGCATCCAATGCCTACAATATACAAGATTAAATCAATATCATAAATACGTATAAGTTGGAATATTCTCAGGGCTCAAAAAATAGCAAATAGCCGTCCGAAATTTCATCGGGCCACCTGAAATAAAGCCAAACTCTATTCAACCAAGTGGATTACTTGTACGCAAATAGCTATGTTTGGCCATCTGAAATAAAGCCAAACTCTATTCAACCAAGTGGATTACTTGTACTCAAATAGCTATGTTTGGCCATCTGAAATAAAGCCAAACTCTATTCAACCAAGTGGATTACTTGTACTCAAATAGCTATGTTTGGCTATCTGAAATAAAGCCAAACTCTATTCAACCAAGTGGATTACTTGTACGCAAATAGCTATGTTTGGCTATCTGAAATAAAGCCAAACTCTATTCAACCAAGTGGATTACTTGTACGCAAATAGCTATGTTTGGCCATCTGAGGAACGAAAGTTAGCCCAGTCCTGATTCTATTTGGCATTGAGAAGCACTTTTGATGGTTTTTTTCTTCTTCCTTTTCCCTTTTTTTTTTTTTGGGGGGGGGGGGATCTATTGGACCAAATGGCAATAGCCACTTCATACTGGTCTATCTATGATGGCAAATTGCCAATTGTAGGTATTTGGATGAATTGGCAATTAGACCAAGTGTACATTGCACTAAATGAGAATTAGACCAAAAGGAAATTAGATCAAATTGTTAGTAGACCAACTGGGTTTAGGCCATGTGGTATTGGGCAAGAAGAGAATTGGACCAACCGCTGTTAGACCAAGTGGTAAAAAACCCAATGTTGTAGTCTCACCTTCGCTGTTGTGACATTACAGACAATTTCTCCCTTGTGGGCTGCCATGATCTTCCTCCAGGCAACAAAGATATCCTTCACTTTGTTCAGACGGCCGTTTTCAGCTAGCATGCCAAAGAAGTTCACCGTCGAATCAGACATCTTCTCCCCCTTTAATCTAATTTAAAATTTAATGATATATTTTCTTCTTAATTATAGGTGTTAATATTGATGTACTAAAGGGAGAAGGTCTGTTCTGACGATGAACTCTTTTGCATGCTGCTGAGAATGGCCTTCCATGAAATCTGCAATTTAAACTTTAATGATATATTTCTTCTTAATTTAGGTGTAATATCTGTACAGAAACAAAATTACTAAAAGGGGAGAGATGTCTGTTTGCACGATGAACTTCTTTGCATGTAGCTTGAGATGTGGCCTCCCAATGAAAAATTCTGCAATTTAAATTAAATGATATATTATTCTTCTTATATTAGGTGTCAATATTCTTGATGTACTAAAGGGGAGCAAGATGTCTGTTCTGACGATTGAACTTCTTGGCTGTTGGCTGAGAATGGGCCTCCAATGAACATCTGATTTAAATTTAATGTATATATTTTCTTCTTAATTAGCGTGTAATATCTGATGTACTAAAGGGGGAGAAGATGTTGATTTCGCGGGAACTTCTTGGAGCGCAGATAGCTGAAGACGCCGTCTGAACAAGTTTAAGGATATCTTTGTTGCCTGGAGAAGATCATGTGCAGGCCCACAAGGGAGAAATTGTCTAGTAATGTCACAACAGCGAAGCTGAGACTACAACATTTGGGTTTTTTACCATTGTCTAACAGCCACCCACAGTTGGTTTCCATTCTCTTCTTGCCCAATACCCACATGGCTAAACCCAGTTGCGTCTACTACAATTATGATCTAATTTCCTTTTGGTCTAGATTCTCATTTAGTGCAATGTACATTGGTCTAATTGCCAATTCATCCAAATACCTACAATTGGCAATTTGCTATAGATGACCAGTATGAAGTTGGCTATTTGCCATTTGGTTCCAATAGATTCCCCCCCCCCCAAAAAAAAAGGAAAGGAAGAAGAAAAAAAAAACCCATCAAAGAAATGCTTCTCAATCCAAATAGGATCAGGACTGGGCTACCTTTCTTCTCAGATGGCAAACATAGCTATTTTGCTACAAGTAATCACTTGGTTGAAAGAGTTTGGCTTTATTTCAATAGCCAAACTCTATTCAACCAAGTGGCGATTATTGTACGCAAATTGCTATGTTTGGCTAATCTGAAAAATCCAAAACTCTATTAAACCAAGTGGGATTACTTGTACGCAAATAGCTATGTTTGGCCACCTGGAGGAACGAAAGTTAGCCAGTCCTGATTCTATTTAGGCAATTGAGAAGACCTTTTGTGGTTTTTTTCTTTCTTCCTTTTTCCCTTTTTATTTTTTTGGGGGTGGGGAATCTATTGCGACCAATGGCAATAGCCACTTCATACTGGTCTTTATGATGGCAATTGCCAATTGTAGTATTTGGATGGAAATTGGCATTAGACCAGTGTACATTGCAGCTAAATGGATTAGACCAAAAGGAATTAGATCAAATTTGTTAGTATTACCAACTGGGTTTAGGCCTGTGGTATTGGCAAAAGAGAGATTGAACAACCGCATGTTAGACCAAGTGAGTAAAAAACCCATGTTGTAGTCTACATTCAGTGTTGTGACATATCAGACATCTCCCTTGATGGGCTGCCATGATCTTCCTCAGGCACAAGATATCCTTCACTTTGTTTCAGACGGCCGTGTTTTCAGCTAGCATGCCAAAGAGATTCACCGTCGAATCAGACATCTTCTCCCCTTTAGTAATCAGATATTACACCTAATTAAAAGAAAATTATCATTAAATTTTAAATTCAGATTTTCATTGGGAGGCCATCTCAGCAACATGGCAAGAAGTGTCATCGTCAGAACATACATCTTTCTCCCCGTTTAGACATAGATATTACACCTAAATTGAAGAAAAAATTCATTAAATTTTAAATTCAGAGTTTTCATTGGAGGCCCATTTCAGCTAGCATGCCAAACAGTTCATGTCACAGACATCTTCTCCCTTGTACATCAGATTTACACCTAATTAAGAAAAATATATCATTAATTTTAAATTCAGATTTTCATTGGGAGGCCATTCTCAGTTAGCATGCCAAAGAAGTTCATCGTCAGAACAGACATTTTCCCCCTTTAGTTACATCAGATATTACACCTAAATTAAGAAGAATATATCATTAAATTTTATTCGATATTTCATGTTTTGGAGCCCTTCTCAGCTAGATGCCAAAGAGTTCATCGTCAGAACAGACATCTTTTCCTTCAGAACTTCAGAATTGCACCTAAATCTTGAGAAAATCATCAAATTATTTGAATAATGAAAGAGAAGTGTTTTGTGACTTTATTTTTTTTAAACAGCTGTTCTTTACCGGTATGTGAAAAAAAAAAGGTTGAGTGTATAATCAGTTTTCTCCCATTCAGTACATCTAATAACAGCTAAATTGAAGAGAATATCATTATTTAGATGTCATGCATTCATCTTCATGAAGCTACTTGTTGCCGACTTCGTACGAGGATGCTAAAAAAGTTCCCCAACAAATAAATTTCTCTCCCTCATTACATCAGTTTTATGTCTCAGTTAAGAGAAAATCATCAAAAACAAATTCATTTTTCTAGTTTTTGATTAGGGAAGTCTGCGTTTGCATCACCTTTGGTAAACTCTTATCTAAAACTCAATAAATTATTAAGGAGAATTTGTAAACTCTTTGATGTTGTGTAGTAGTCGTAGTTAGACGAAGGGACATATGTTTAGAAACTAATTAAAAACTGTTTATGACAAATTCTCTTTCTGAGAAGAAGTTTTTTAGAAATGTTGGGTTCACCCATATGATACATAGACAGTCCTTTTGCAATACTCCTAACATGTAAAACCTCATGGTTGTGCAAAGTGTTGTTATATGATCTTGGTTTCTATATTAAAGTGTGTGTGCAGCCCTTTATTGCAATAACAAAAAGTGATTAAAAAAAATATTTCATCAATTTCCCTGAAATGATATTATCCTATTATTAAATTCTAATCAATTGCTTACACTTTCAGGGCATCTTTCTTACACTTCATAAAAATAATAGAAATTTCACACAGTACAAAGATGTTCTTGGATTGACTTTTCTACATTAGACATGAGAATCGATATTATGGTTAAAGAAATCTAGTGTTAGTGGAGGATGACAAACTTTTTTGCCTTTCATTTATTTTTGCTATTTGAAAGAATGAATAGTTAAAAGTTTTATTTCATGCTGGCTTATAGTATATATGACACAATATACCCCAACAGCTGAAATGTTGGGGCCGAACATTTCTGTAGTCCCATACATGCTTAAACTATGTAAAACATTGACTCTCAGCAGAATGATTAATTTCTTTTATATTTTGTGATTCCAAAACCTCATTCCAGACACAATAATCTAAGTCAACCTTCTCCAAAGTACTTTAGACAGTGTCTTCAGCAATTATAATCTCACAACCAAAATTTATTTGACTTGAAGATAACTTACTATTTAACTTTCTGTTGATAGTAGATCCTCATGAAGTCCCCTAGCACAGGAACTTCTTCATCAGTGTCTGAAAAACACAACATTGATTGATAAAATCAACTCAAGTTGAGGATTAAAGGGAAAATAATGTCCTATATACTTACACAGATGAGAATGTAAATATTAAACTCCATAATACTCTTGTATAATACAATTTTCCAGAATAATCCCAAAATTGAGGGGACTGCAGTGAGAGAGAAGTCAACAATTAGGTTTATTGTTATACTGTCATGTTGTCTAAGCTTGTCACAAATGATTGTACAAACGATGTGTTCATATCATTCTGGAGTTCTGGAGTTTGAAAATATTCAAAGATGGAGCTTACTTTTTTCGATTCTTTTGACGCTTTACGACGTTATGCGATTCATTCAAATGTTTGTACAAATTGAATACATCTTGGGCAAGACCATCGACCAATATTTGAACTTACAAATGATCTGCAAACAGCTCTTGAACGACGGTTTTGTAACACAAAAACAAACTTTTTCCGTACCTCAACACTGCCCATGTCTTTGTCCACTTGGTCGAGACCTTCGTTTGCTAGTGTGAGTAGAGCTGTAGCATAGCTCCAACCAAAGCCTAACTGGATGGGTCTGACAGGGAGGATTACAGTGAAAATCATTGTATTTATTCATTCTGGCTATCCTGATAAACTTCTTGAAATCTTGATTACAATGTATGTTTTGAAGTGAAGTCACCATGTGATATATTATTTGCTGTTAAGCATTTTTAAATCTCTAGGATCCATGTACAGTACATTGTCTTGACCTTTCTTTAGGATTCTTAGCGTGGACCGTCATGAGATGAGGTTTCAGTTTCTGTGTGTATTCTGAGGAATAAATGCTGTCACTCTTAAAAGCCATGGTTTTATACTGTGGTATACACTCTGCACAATGTCAATACTTTAGTTCAACCTCGTGGACAAACTGCTATTGGGAGAAATTTTACCAGCTGTCAATGTTTTTTTTTTTTTTTTTTTTTTTTTCTCTTATTTTCAATAGCTTTCAGCTCCAAATAAAAGCATACTATATTTCTATGTTATAAAGACACAATGAATAGGTTACATAAAATTTCAATCAATATCATTAAAAAATATATCACTGATTCCCCCCCCCCCCTCAAAAAAAAACTTTGAGGAAATTGTCAGAAATTGACTTTTAAAAATAATTCATCCAAGAAGAAAGAAATTCAAACATCAGGATAGTGAAACGATCCAAACACTCAGTTACTGAAGAAAGTAATGGAAAATTTTTCCAAAGTAAAAATTAAGTTTGTTTCTGCAATTTTTCTTATTAATCTTGTCATTAGTCCCATATGTTCAAGTGCTTTGTGGGTGTAAGTACAGCAAACCTCAGTTTCAGATATATTTACAATACTTCAGTCTCAAGCTTTGATACTACAACACATTCAAATAAGATTATTCTTAAACTATTTCATTCAACTTGTGTACTTATTACATGTTTTATGAAAGAAAAGTTAAGAGAAGATTTAAAATGACAGATCTGGGGAAAAAGTCCAACCACGGAGAACGATATACATGTTACACCTGCCACATGTATAAGGTCAGTCACCCTATATGTTGGGATGACAAATTTGAATAAAAATCAATAAAATATCTTGTTTAATTCTACAATAGAAATCATTTTTACATGTTGTTTGAGTCAAGTGGACTTATTTTATGTTTGTTTTATCTTTGTAACTTACCTTCACCATTTGAGCACCTACTGATGAGTGCAAAATGACGGCCTGCACGAAATGTAAGAAACAGAAACAAACGAAATTAGTCAAATTAGTAACAACTTGTACTTATAGATGATTTGAAGGCCAAAGTTAGATTTACAGAATGCAAACTTCAGAACTATGTGCATACATAGCATTGCAATCTGATTTTTTTTTAAATGTGAATTTAGAGATTATAACATTTGCAAATAAATTCAAAATTAATGATTAGTGATTTTTGATTTGATAACTATGGTTATCAAAATTATAAGCTATAATGTGGCCATAAAACATACATTTGTAGTCAAACACACATAGAAAGATTAAGGAATACGTAGGGCCAAAGATTTCTGTTGCATAATCCTGTTTTCCCTGGAGCAGTCCACGATATTTGTCCCAAGTTGATTTTCGACTTTTTACCATTTTTGTGTCAAGTGTGTCTGTGGTTAGGTATAAAAATGTGTCATGTATCACCATAAGGTTGAAATGAACTTACTCAACATAGGTTCAAAAATAATGTCAAGGTTATATGACGTCACAAGGTCATTAAATTCATGAAAAAATAATAAATGCATTAAAATGCTATTTCGACACATTTAGAAGAGATTGTCTTACATGTATTAGGCGTACAACCAAAAAGTATGTATTTTCTTTCTATATTTCTTGGCTAACTCTATTGAAAAAATATCACGACCTGCGACATAGCTTTCCAATTTTTAGACTTAATATAATCAGAGTCTCCAGAAATTGTCTCACAAAAGTTACTGAGCTGATGTAAAATCATACATTTTATACTCACCTCCCACCTTTAGAATAAACAAAATAAGTGTTTTTTTTATATTTATGTGTTTTTATTATGTTTCTATTATTTTATCAGAAAGATTTTAAACAAAAAGATGTGCTACGCCTGGCTACACCAATTGTTTAATGAAAAATATTATAGGAATAATGCCCGTGTCTCTTACTGTCCCGTTTGTTACCCGAAATATTTTTAAAACTTGACCTTGCCAGAAAAACTTGAAGTGTATTAACATTAAAATATGTTCTACAATGTTTATTACAAGTTTAAGAGATAGATATGCAAGTCTTAGATTTACTTTTAAATTCAGAGTTATATGTGAAGCAAAGTCAAAATTTGAAAAACGCATTTTTATGGTCCCGTTTATTTACCAACGAATTAATATCATAATTATTATGAATTGAGTTATTTCAACTATTTTTCTAGCCCTATTTCTGCTCTGATTTCCGTTGTACCGCACAAATAGCTTGGACGTGCCCCCTTCAACTTATAATTTTGAAACAACATTCTACATTGATCCCTTGTCCCATGAATCAGAATGTCAACAATTTTTTCTTTTTCATTGACACATATGACCTAAGATACGTCACAGTTCAATAACATGACGCTAAAAAAACCTGGAAATAGCAGAAACTTGTATTGTTTGACTTTTTACCTTATTTAAAGTCATAGGTCAATGAAACGAACATCTTCCTGTTCATGGAACAAGTTAGAACACATTTACAGTGTTGAATAAAAATATATTCAAGTAAAAACGGCCCAATAAACTTTGCCATGTCTTTCTTGAACGTTGACCTTTGACCTGTTTGTCGTGTAAGCTTAACGCTGTTGGCAACAACATGAATATGATTACCTTGATGCCATCAACAAAAAATAAGTCGTCACACTTTTAGTTGACCAAAATGACCTAGAATAAGGTCAAAGTTCAAAGAAAATCATTCAGCCAATACCAATTTTGCTCTAATTATTCCATTCCAGTTGTAATCATCATAATCATTGACCTTGAACCTAATTTCAAGTCACTAAAGGTCACTAGATTGTGGCAAAAATATTGGTAGATAATGTTCAATCTATTCTTGATTAGATGATATTAAATTGTTTATAGAGACTCCATTATACATGTACATGAATACTTTCCAAAACTGAATAACATTACAATCTAATGCCATAATGCTATTCCAATCTGTTCTGATACTTCAAAGATCTCAAGAATGTATCCAGTTTGGGAACAGTAGAGCTGACTACATGTAGAAGCATTTTGTTTCTGTCTAAACCGCAGATTTACTGATTTTGTAGTATACCTACATTGTATGCACCCCAATCAAAAGGGCTAAACAAATGTCTCTATTCATAAGCAAATGTAGTCTACGTACATGTATACATTTCATTGGTTAATTGTTTCCTTATTACCTAAAGTTTAGTTTCCTGTTTAAATTAATGTTAACTTCAGTTTGAAGTTTAGTAAGCTATATGGAGATTTCAACATTTACCACCAATATCAGATATGTGGATACAGTACTTGTATAATACATAAAGAGTTTTTAAAGGTAAGAAATAATATCATACTGTGATATTTAATATTGTGTAATATTATTACTCAATTTAACATACATACAAATTCTGCTACAAAATAGTTTATCGTCTGGGGGTCAAATCAAGGTAGAAGAAGGTCAAAGGTCATAGCACTTTAAATTTTTCCAATAATATTTTTATACCATTTTGAATTCCTCTTTGAATTCCTTTTGAATGGCACCAGTTTTAAAAAAATTGGTCAACCCAGTTCAGCGCATGTGCCGTTGAATGGAGTCACACCCATTTTGCCAAACGAATCAAAAAGGGGGCCATAGCTCGAAACCGACGGACCGTTTACGCCAATTTTTTTGTTTCATGGAGATGGTAATGTAACTTTACAAAATGTATGTGTACCAAATTTGAGCAAATTCTGAACGGTAGAGTAAACCATTGGGAATTGGCATGGAATAGACCTATACCTACAAGTATGTCGCAGGATTCACCTACACTTATTGCATGGTTCAGTCATGTTATGATGGTTCGCGCAAATTAAAAATATATATAGAATGCAAAATTTCAACAATTTTTCATATTTACACAAATCAATGAAGACTATGAATACCAAATAAACGCAAAATGCTTAACTCCGAATCGCACTACCGAAGAAGGTGACTAGGTCAAGCAGGGCCTCAACATTAAGGGGCGCCTAGATTACCTACGGCCCTCAAATCAGAGGAATTATCAAAAAAGTAGTTGCCGAGTGACCTCAAAATTTTTGCCTGCACAGGGAATTTGGAAATATAACACTAGGGAGTACAACACATTTTATGACATTCCAAACACCTAAATTTGATATAAACATATTCAACCGTAAGAATATCAGACAGTTGCCCTGATATCTTAAGAACACGATCGTTTGTGTCTAGAATCTGTCCCATGTCAGTGTATGAATTAATTTTTTAAGTTTTGCTCATTTTTTAAGTAATAATTCGTCGTGCTGCCAGATTTTCCGGACCAGGAGATGGCATTTAGAAAACATGATCTTCAAAACCTCTTACCCCAGTTCATCTGAAATTTAGTTTTCACAAGTGGTAAACAAGATTATTTTGGTGTATGTCTGCACTGTTTTTAGCCTGCACTCGAGCTGATTTTTAATCTTGTGGCAGAATCTGGTCAGTGGGAGGCCTCTGACGCAATTTTTTATGCATTCTTCGACTTCTACTTGGAAGGGGCTTCTTTTTCTCTTTAAAGTGTGCAGTGTTGTCTGATTGAAATCAATTTATTTAGCATTACTGGTGAATGATGGATTGATTGATATTAACTAACACCCGAAAATGTTCATCATTTAACGTGTAGAAGTCTTGATATAGATAGTACTAGATGTTGAGCGAAGTCGCGGCTTAT